>CAWUFW010004281.1:1200000-1583720 GCA_963921515.1 Calotriton arnoldi | reverse complement strand
ATAAATATCCAATGGGAGTGTTAGGCCTTACAGTAGTGAAAAAAGAATGTAGGGGTTTTTCACTACCACAGCATGTAAAACTTAAATCCACATGTCCTACTTTTTAAATACAATGCACCCTGCACCCTGCCCAATGGGCCCTTAGGGCCTAACTTAGTGGTGGCTTATATGTATTAAAAAGAAAGATTTTGGCCTGGAGAAAGGTTTATTTTGCCAGGCCAAATTGGCAGTTAAAAATTGTACTACAGACTGCACTGGCAGGCCTGAAACATGTTTCAAGGCACTACTTTAGTGGGTGGCACAATGAGGGCTGCAGGTCCACTAGTAGCATTTAATTTACAGACCCTGAGTACATGTAGTACTGCTTTACTAGGGACTTGCAAGTAGATTAAATGTGCCAATCAGGTTTAGGCCAATTTTACCATGTATTAGGGCGCGAGCATAAGCACTATTGCATTGGTTAACAGTGGCAAAGTGCACAGAGTCCCAATGCCAACAATACCAAATGAATTAAACAGGAGGGGTGAAGGCAAAAACGTTTGGGGTAAGACCACACCAAGGATGTCAGGACTAACACGGATAAACAAGGCAGGAGGCAGAATCAAGACTATGCAGCCTTGGTATTCAGTACTCCGACCTTCTATAGCACTGGCCGTGGTCCCTCGCATTTATCCTTTAACAAATTAAACAATGGTGAAATCTATATAGGATGTGACACCTCTGTTGGATAACTTATCTATTGGTTTGTTAGTCCAGTGATTCTGTTATTTTCTTCCCTCGCTTAGAAAGGGGTGACACTTGTGCAAGGACAACAATAAAGGGGTTAGCATCAGCTGACACATCAAAAGTGGCTTGCATAATCTGGTTTTTCTTACTTCAGATTGTTGTACTTTCCTTTCAAATGCTAGTAACATTATGACATGTTCCGCCTTGTCATCAAGTTGTCCCATGGTGTCTCACCTATCAAGGTATTAACCCTAATTACTATTCACTTCATGACCGATAAACTTAGCCATGCCAAACTAACATTTGGTCAGGAGGTGCTCCAGAATGACTCTGAATAAGTTCATTGAAACTACTACATATGCACTAAATATCGTTTCTGCAGAATTCCTGCTGTTCCTGCTCCTGAAAATTGAACCAAAAAACCCATGTTCATAAGCCCATGGCTCTCGCTCCTTGAAAGCCCTCCTATAACATCTTCTCTTTGCATAAAAAAACGAATTCCTCAAATTTTGAGGCCTCAAGGCTCATCACTCAACCCCACCATCTTTAATGAATACATGATCCCTCTGGCCAACGTCATTCACACAGAAGACATCAACATCCTCTGCTACGCAGATGACATGCAACTCATACTCTCTGTTTCAGACAAAACCCCAGGTAGTCAATAACTAGATGTTTGCCAACTGTCTCAAGCTCACCACCAACAAGACAGAAGTAGTGATCTTCGACAACACCTCACCGTGGGATTCCAACTGGTTGCCAGCGGAACTCGAACTTACATCCAAAACCCACACCAGGAACCCTGGAACATTCATCAATAGCAAACTGGACATGACCACAAAAGTTGTCATCGCTAAATCTTACTTTCACTCCCTGAAGATGCTGAGGAAGATCTTCAAATGGTTCCCAAGCAACATTAGATGCCCTAGGCACCAGCGAGTTGGACTATGGAAACCTCCTCTTCACCAGGATCACCAAGCACCTCACTAGAAGACTACAAACAGGGCCGGACTGGGAACCAAAACCGGCCCTGGCAAACTGCTTGGCCGGCCCCCCGGTGGGGAGGGTGCGGGGGATGCGGCTGAGCTGTATTATGACCGCTTCGGCCGATTTTGTTACAGGGGGCCGATATTGCTGGCCCACGGTAACGAAAACAGCCCCCACCCGGGAAACGCCCGGTGCCCGCTATGGCCAGTCCGGCCCTGACTACAAACCGTACAGAATTCGGCAGCCAAACACATCATCCATGGCCCACAAAGAAACCATATCACACCACACCTCAGGCACACTCTGGGAGGTACACTGGCTCCCAATACACAAACTTGCTCAATTCAAACTCCTCAAACAAACATTCAAGGCACTACACAATGCAGGCCCCACCTATCTGAACAGTTACATCTCCTTCCACCAAGCACCCAAACACCTCCACTCCACAGGACTCCTATGTGCATACATCTCACGCATATACAGAACCAGATCAAGAGGACATGCATTCTCTTAAATTGCTGCAAAAGTGTGGCACTAGCTCCCACTCCACATCAGAACCTCCTCCTCTCTTCTTGAATTCCGCAATAAATTGAAAATTTGCCTTTTCAATTAACCAACCTACAATAGTAAGGGGTAGGCACACACACCTGTTCAGAGCCAGGATACCCTCCCAGGTGAAATAGTGCGCTTTGCAAATACACACAACACATAACATAACATAACATAACCAGCCCAAAATACACACCGCTTTGATGAAAGCACTATGAAAATTTATCAATTGACACATACACAAATATATAAATACATGCGAAAGCACTACATAAATGCTAAAATAGGATACAATACGATGCAATGCAAAATGTAATTGCAATGCCGCATGCATGATTCTAGTAACAAACCAAATGTAAAATGCAAACAAAGAAAACATGTTTAGTAGACCTGCAATAAGGGCGAAAAGAGGGTTTGATCATTCGAACCGCAATTCATATATATATGTACGTGAACCTTATTTTCTACCGAGTGTGCAGCCTCGCGCTCGGAATAATAAGAGAAGGTTAAGAGAATTCTGAATTGATGGGTTGCAGAACCCAAAAGAAACCACATGAGGGCAATGTTTCCCCAGCAACAGAGGATCTGCTGCCTAAGAAAGACGCAGTAGCTCCATGCAGCTGACATAGTTACTTGCATTCAGCAGACCATAGACTCGAGCCTCCTGACTCTAATGCTAATTGCTGGGGGGACGCAACAGTCTAGTGGCTATGAAATCCCAGAGAGCTAACGGTAGTGCGGAAGAGACAGTCTGCTGAGGCTGGTCGCGACGGAGTGGCGCACGTCTTTCCCCAATCATGCCTTCACCTTGTCGCATGGAGCTGACGATGCGGGGATCGCGCTGGGGTAAGCGCACCCTACAAAGGTTAAGGTGAAGGTGCCGTCTGAGAGTAAACGGGCCATTAATTCCTTAGGATGTGAAAATACTTTGAAATTACTGCTGGAAAAAAAGTTTACTGGAATGGTGAAAAGGCATTTTTATGACGTTTTAGTTGTGGCGCGTGAAGAAAGAGGTTAATGTGAGCAGTAAGCATGGACATCTATTCACCAAAATGTTATGACTAGTAGAAGTGACATCATGCTTCCTGTAACCTGTGATGACATCACAGGAATTGACATCATAGAGCGTTCGATTTGCTGGCTTTACCGGAAGTGATGTCAAGTGATTTTAGACACAAATTACATCACTGGTTTGGCCGGCACTGGAAATAAAAAAAACTGAAATAAGCACAAAATTAAACAATAGATTCAAATTAATAAAATATCAAAGATGCTAAAGCATGTATAAGCCTATTTCAGTTTCAGTTAGGCTTGGTACCGTGATATGTCCGACATGCAGCCATCACATGCCCATGGGTAGGCATGATGCCTGTCAGCTTAGTTACAGCCTCAAATGCTAGACAAAGCCCCAAATGCTGAGACACCGGTACAATGTGAATCTTCCTTTGGGCATGCAGATGAGGGACAAAAGCTGCGCAAACAAATGATGGACGTAACACTGAACAAAACAAACATTCACCCTCAGTCAAGAGAGGTTAAATCCATCGTTCTTTTGCTCCCCATGCCACCCCAGTTTGCTCGCCATGCCACTGCAATCAAGCTAATCTGGCTGATGAGGGGTGATACCACGAAACCGGTCCCAGGATGCTTGGTTCCGGGCCAGGGAAGACCTGGCCGGGCAGTTCGGGCTGGACTGTCCCCAAAGGGAGCAGGGTCAAGACAGATTTGCATATGGCTGGGTCCAAAGTGGAATGGCATGGGGAGCAGAAAAACAGTGGATTTAGGCCTAGGCCTCTATACTAGGGGTGTCTAACATTGTTTAGCCTTCCGTCCATCAATTGTTCTTTTTGCATTTACAGATTATGGACAGGATGGGCTGTAGCAGTGCAGGCTTTCCTCAGAGTAACAGAACGGGCCCAGCTGCGGCAGAAATAGGGGAGCAGGATTGTTTTTGTACTGGAAGGGGCACCTTCTTGAGCAAAAACAATCCTGCGAGACATATTCCTCTTTCTATATGTGGGGCAGAATGAAGCACACATAGAAAGAGAAAATAACGAGGAGAAATACAGATATTTCTCCTAGTTACGCCTCCTCTGAGAAGGCGTATCTTTTTGGTGCAATCCCTGGTCTACCAGTAATTGTAAATCTGGAAATTTGTCAAAATCCATGGGAGTTCCGTGGGAACACAGTGCGAGGTGCAAATGCGACACAACTCCTGCCATAAATATGCCCCAGAGTGAGAAGTAGTACAAACACTCCTGCTTGGGCATAGACCAAGCAATTAAGGGGATCTACCTTGGTTTCCACCTTCAGTAGAAAATATTCAATAGCACAAGTTACAGCTGACAATTCTAAGGGCTAGACACAATAGCAGCAAACTGCCATTAAAGTAGGCAAGTCCTTTTGGGAACTCATTTCTTACTGTTAACACTTACACACACACCTCTCTCTCTCTCTCTCTCTCGCTCTCTCTCTCTCCCTCTCTCTCTCTCCCTTTCTCTCTCTCACACACACACACACACACATTTGCACACAATAGTGATTCATAAATATTCTAGGACATTTCCTATCAGGTTGTTGCTTACACATAACATGGTGGTTGATAATAATATGATGGTCAACGTACCTGCCAGCCAGAAGGGTTGGCATGATACATTTGAGCTCAACTTAATGAATGAGCCAGCTTATCAGTGGGCCCATGCCGATGCTGGATAGGCCTGTTTGGACATGTATTTTGATACCAGTACCAATGCTTCAAGTAGGTACATATTACCATTTAGTATCACAATACCCAACATTGGCTTACAATTCCATGAAGTAACACAAAGAACAAATTTTCGGACAGTATCGTAAAGACCCAGGTAGATACTCATTTCCATGCCAGTATCATAATGTCCCACTTACGATTGCAATTCCATGCAGAATCACAATGCCTCAGTTAGCAACATATTTTCTTTCCAGTTTGACACTGCCCCAGGTGAGTTCATATCCCCATGCACGCTCGCAATGCTCTAAGTACGTAGGCATCATTGGAGATCCTAGTAAGTACTTCTTAAGACAGATAATGAGATGATTAATCTGTTTGTGGGGCATTGCTAGATTTGATAAATAGGCATATCCTTCCATCTGCTTGTGACAATGTTATTTTATGCAACATCCCACAATAAAACTCAAGGTGAGCAGAGTACCTCTGCATTTTTCTCTTTTTACGAGTCTTATTCCAATAGTGTTTAATATGAAATTATACTAAGGAAGAAATAGGTACCTAAGGAAACTTAGCATGTAAATACATTATATTATATGAAATTATATTATATGATAAACATTTGTAGAGTGCAGCGAATCACACCCGAAAGTGTATCTCGGCGCTAACCTCTTCAGGAACAATTATCATAGATCAACAATAACCAGGTTTTCAACAGCTTCTTAAATTGACCGAAATCTATCTGCACAGCAGAAGTTGGTTCCATGCCCTTGAAGTGGTATAAGAGAAGGATCTACCTCCATATCTGGAGGCCAAATCCGAGGGATAGAGAGGAACCTTGGACGTCATTTGGAGGTACTCAGGGGTCGCAGCTGTGATCTCTAGCTTGCTCCCTGCTACTCCTGCCACTTCCTTTGAGACCCCTGGCCTCAAAGGGGGAAAGTGTTTGCCTCCTCTGAAGCCAAAGGTCGCAAAGGAAGTGGCAGGAGTAGCAGGGAGGAAGCTAGAGGTCACAGCTGTGACCCCTGACTACTTCCCAATGACATCCATGAGAGGAATGCTTTGTCACTGGATCTCAATGTGCATGTTGGGCTGTAATAGTCTAGTTTATTTTTCAAGTATGAAGAGGATTATCCTAAATGGGCTTTGTGGGCAGGACATCAACTCTTAGAAAGTTGCATTTCCTAAGCGGCAACCAGTGCAACAGGCTTAAAATAGGGGCCGAAGGAGAACCCACTGGAGGGTTACAGATGAGTCGGGCAGCTGTATTTTGTACGACCTGAAGTTTCGCAAGAAGAGTGTCATTGGCTGCCATCAACAGGGCATTGCTATAATCCAGGTGACTGATAACCAGCAATGTGATTTTTCATTGTCAGTTCCTGGTTTATTTTAATCCCTAAATTTTTCACTGAGTGGTTGTGGGTCCAGTGACCAGAGCTGTTGTACCTTGCAGGATAGCCAGACCTCCATCTTCTCACTATTGAGCTGAAGACAGTTTCCAGCCATCCAGGCTGCAATATCTTTCATACAGTTTTATAAGTATTGTCCTCAATGTCCTGTCCTATAGTGATGATCAGCTGTGCATCACCGGCATACAAGATTACTTCAAAGCCATGGGATCTCACCGGCTGTGCCATGGGAGCAACATACATATTAAATAACGTTAGGCTCAGTGATGAGATTAGAGAACCTTCCTTGGTAAGAGTAACCTGCTGAGATTTAAAGGAACCCAGTACAGTAATTTGCGTCCGATCTTTTAGAAAGTCAGCTAACCACTGCAGGGTGATCCCACTGACTCAGATCTCATGCAGTTTGCTAATCAAAACTGGATGAGAAACAGTGTCCAAAGCCGCTGAAAGGATCAATAGTACCAACATGGCAGGCGCACGCCCATCCAAAGAAAGACGGATAGAATCAGTCACTGCTACTGGAGCAGTTTCAGTACTATGTGCTGCTCGGAATCCCGACTGGGAGGGAACGAAGATCGAGTGATCATCCAAAAACGTCATGAGTTGTTTGTTCACATGGCACTCAAGAATTTTTCCTAATAGAGGAAGTAAGGAGATCGGGCGGTAGTTGCTCAGATTAATGGGATCGATGTTAGTTTTTTTCTGTAGAGGGACAACCGGAGCTGTTTTCCAAGACAATGGTACTATATCGAGATCAAGAGATAGGTTGAATAAAGACCAAACTGCCGGGGCAAGTTCAGCTGACAGAATGGCAACCATTCTAGGGGGTCAAACATCCATAGACGAACCAGATTTGGCAGTCCTCAAACCAGACAGGACATGCTCTTCAGTCACAGGAGCAAATCTATCCAAACATGGGAGAGAAACGTCGTAAGGCGACAGTGGAATAACATAATTGAACTGCTCCTGTTTAGCCTGGAATTTTCTGCAAATTGCTTCCACTTTTTCCTCAAAGAAATCTGCAAGTGAGTTGCTGAGTTGTTGTGAAGCAGGTATGACAGAGCTACACACATGGGAGTGTGTAAAGTCCTTAAGTATCTAAAAAAATTCTTTGGAAGAATTAGCCGCATTAGTTATTTGGTTACAAATGGAGCTACGTCTGGTTTTCCAAATAAGGGCATGGAAGAGATATTACAGAAAGCTCCCATCTCTGTCCTTTCTGAGTGTCAGCCTCACCACTTCTACATGTGTTGCGTTCCTCTTTGCACATTTAATGAGACTTGGTTGCTTGGAATCTGAGCTCAGCTGTGAAGCACATGGCCCATGTATTTTGACAACTCCTTCAAGCCTCCAGTGCAGTCCTTGCAATATTGTCATCTGTGGGTTGGTGCAAACAAATGCTGATTACAACCTCTAATTCTATGCTGTTGAAGCACATATGCTTTCACCATTATTGGAATTTATTTTAGGTATGATGTTAGGTTATATATGTTAATATGGCACAATTTGTATGGTGCACTGGTTTGGTTGCATTGTACCCTGGTTTCAAGGATTCTATAGCAGACCACAGACTGGTGTTGTTTGTGAGAAATGTTAAGTAGCAGTCAGTTAGATGATATTTCTTGCTTTTTGCACATAATATATGTTTGTTAGGTATGGCCGGAGCTCTAACCAAGATGCTTACTTACTAGCTGGGTTATCTGCTTAATGCACATGAGTAAATTATAGGGATGTATTGGCTGGTGTTGCAAAGTCCTAATAACAATCTACTTGCTCAATTGCACTGTGCTGAGTAGATCCTATGAGTTCATTTTTGACATGTACTCATGTGTGGCCGGATGCACTGATGGTATGACAGTATGCATGTAAGTGGTAAATCTGTGGATTGCCTGATATGTGTGAGGTAGTCTGTCTAGTGTGTTATTTTGGAGTTTGTGTGTGTTGTTATTTAGTGGAAATTGCTGTAAAGAGCAAGTACGATGCCCAACAATGACATGTCTGGAGTGTGTGATATTTTTTTACTGCGTTATATCAAATATGCTCTATAGGATAGTTTGTTAATGTTGATAGCTGCTGGGGTTCCCATCTACTACTTATAGCATATCTAAGCTGTGTAAGGTGCATGGGCCATGCACTGTTCAAAAGGAATTCTTGGAATAGCTTGGGTTGCATTGCAAGGAAAGGCTTCTAATGGCTCTATTTACCTTTCCCCGCTAATGCTATCAATATCTTTCCTGATAGTCATAGCAATCAAAGGTAAATAGAGTATATAGAAGTCATTTAAATAAAATATTCCTTATAATTAGGAGAGGAGTGCAGTTAATAATAAGCAAAAAACCCACTATAACAAGGTAGCCACACCTTCATGAAGTAAACACCAACACCTTGTTAAGTGTGAAGTAAGGAGAATTTAATGAAGGCACCTCACCCATCAGCAACTACTGCAAGAAACTGATACCTGTCTCCTGACAGCCATAACATGCTATGTTCCATGTTCTGTATTCCATCTGATACTGTACTGAACCATTTCCATGTTCATTGTGTACCACACTTCTCTCCCCTTATAAACAACAAAAGAGAGAGAAGAAGAAAGCGAAAAACACATTGCCTAAAATAATAATAAGAAAAACAAAAAAATGACAACATAAGGAAGCAATGCAACATTGTTAGAAATGGGGGTCTCTAGTTGGCAGAGGTAGGTGCCTTTGTCCAAATAGGGGCCCTTGCTTCTAGTCAGGGTAAGGGGGATACACTTCTAAAATAACCCCTGCTCACCCCCTTGGTAGCTTGGCACGAGTAGACAGGCTTATCTCAGAGGCAGTGTGTAAAGCATTTGTGAACACATACAATAATACAGTGAAAACACTACAAATGGACACCACACCAGTTTAGAAAATTAAGTAATCTTTATTTAAACCAAAACAAGACAAAATGACAAAAATCCACAATACAGTAATACAAATATGACTTTCAGATGGTAGAAATAGTTCAGTTCAAAGCAAATTGCAGATTCAACACTTTTCACACAAAGTACCTGGGATGCGTCACGTGAACAAACAAAAAGGGGCCGCAGGGAAAGTGATGTGTCGGTTCCTTACACTCAGGGAAGGTGATGGGTTGGTTCCTTGCTGCGGGGGAGGTGATGCGTCGGTTCCTTATTGCTGAGCAGGGGAAGTGATGCATTGGTTCCTTACCAGAGAGGAGGTGATGCGTTGGTTTCTTACTGCGTGGGGGGGATGCAACAGTTTCTTACTGCGTCCCCCAACGATGCGACAAACTTGGCGCCTCGATGCAATGCGATGATCCGGGACAATGCGTGGATTCTTCTAGCTCCCAGCGGAAAACAGTCTCTAGAGGACCAAAACAACAGCAGGCACTTCTTTGCAGGTCAGAACTCCCAGCAAGGAAGTTCAGGGGAGCTGGTGGTGAAGTATTTGTGTCCATGAGACTTCAGAACAGAAGGCAAGCACAGTTTCAAGCCCTTGGAGCGCTTCTTCAAGGAGGGGACACAGCAAACAGCAAAGTCCTTTTCTCCTTTCCTTGGCAGCAAGTAGCCACTGCAGGCCAACCACAGACAGCAAACAGCACAGGGGCAGTATTCCTCCTCAGCTTCTCCGGTTCTTCTCCTTGGCAAAGGTTTCTCTTGATTCCCAGAAATGATCTAAAAGTCTGGGGTCTGGGCCCCTCTTTTTATACCTAAAAATCCTTTGTTCTCTGAAGGCAGAGAGTGTCTGTACCCAGCCAAAACCAGTTCTGTGGGGCACTTTGCAAGTGCACAACAACCTCCTTTGTCAGTGTGAGCCCTGGCTCCAGACACACCACAGGTGGCGGAGCCATCATTGTGGAAGGCAGGCACAGCCCTATTCAGGTTCAGGTGCTACTCCTCCCACCACTCCAAATGCAGCCCAGGCCTATTCAGCCCAGCCCTGACTCATCAGGCTCTCTGGAGCCAAAGCTCCTCCCCAGCCCCTGACACTCCAAAGCCAGACATGCCATACACAAACCTAGCAGAGGCATACTGGATGGCTAAGCAAGAAAATACCTACTTTCTTAAAAGTGGTATTTTCAAACACAGAATGTAAAAATCACCCTCACTAAAAGATGCATTGTAACATTCTGAGTTCAGGCATATCAAACTTTATTTTTCTACCTTGTTCCCAGGGGCAGTTATGTTTATAAGATGTTATAAACAAACTCCCCATTCTATCCTATGGGAGCAGGTAGCCTTGCAATAGTGAAAAACTAAATTGGTAGTATTTCACTATCAGGACATGCCACACACATCAGGGCATGTCCTACCTTTCACATACAATGCACCCTGCCTACAGGGGTACCTTGGGCCTACCATAGGGGTGACTAACATGTAAGAAAAGGGAAGGTTAGAGACTGGCAATTGTGTGCACTTGCCAAGTCGAAATGGCAGTACCAGACTGCACACAGGGTTTACATTTACAGGCTGCTTATGTGGGTGGCACAATCAATGCTGCAGCACACTAGCAGCATTTGATTTACAGGCCCTGAGCACACACAGTGTACTGTACTAGGGTCTGACTAGTAAATCAAATATGCCAATCATGGAATCACCAATCCATAACAACAATTTACAAAGGGAGTACTTGCACTTTGGCACTGAACAGCAGTGGCAAAGTGCCCAAAGCATCTAGACCAGCGAAACGAAGTCCAACACACAGTAAAAACACAGGAGGCAAAAGGCAAAAATACAGACGAAACCCACGCTAATGGTGCCAGGTCTAACATTTTGAAAAAAATTTGACTGCAAAATTCTTATTACTTAAACTACTTATTCAAAATAACATTGACTTAACCTGACATGCTAAAACATGTATTAATTACCGTTGCATAAATGCTTAGTAGAAACACACTCCACTAAAAGTCATCTTTGAGATATGTTGGAAATCTACATTTACGAGTGCTCCTTTTCCTCGACCTAACATCTGTTCTATACATTTCTCCTTCATCCAGAACAGAATCATTCCTTTTCCTCTCCATCTCATCATCTACTTTATTCTTAAACAACCACAACGACTTTTGTTATAACCCTACCATACTATGTCTTAATAGTATTATCAAAATATTTGACCACACGCTTTTGTTCTTTGAACTTTGACCAAGGCATATTACCCACAGGTGCTTTTATCCTGATCCATTCTCCTACTTTTACTGCATTCTTTACCACTCATTTCCTGGAATCAAAATACTATTTACTTTTCCTCTGCAAACTTAGTTCTCAATTTTGCCACTCTCCTATCCCATTATTGTTCATCCCTTTGTCCCACGACATCTAACCTCGGCACAAAACTGTATTAGGAGCTCTAACTTTGAATAGTTCAAATGAAGCGTTTCCTGTCATAGTATGTGGTCATGCAATGTGCTGTAACACATTTTTGTAGTTCAGCCCTCCAATTTAATGAATTCACCCTAATAACTGAATATTTTCTTTGACTACTTTGTTACATCTCTCCAGTGCCCCATTCATTTGGGGAGGATAAATTGCACATTTTTTGTGAACATTACCACATGCACTTAAAAATTACTCCATAGGTTTTGATACAAATTGAGCCCCATTGTCTGCGAGAAGTGACACAGAAAAACGTTCCCTCTTAAAAATTTCACTTAAAAAATTGATGACAGAGATAGTAGAAACTTCTTGCACATATGTTACTTCCAGCCATTCTGAGTATAAATCCATCAACACTATCAAATATGGCGTGCTATGTTCACCTTTAAATTGACCTACAATGTAAACGGAAACTTCATGCCAAGCATGTTCTGGTAATTTCTGACACATCATGGGCATTTGGCAATGAATCATTGCTTTGTCACTAAATTTACACTCTACACAATCTCGCAACATCTGTTCAATACACAAATTAATCCCTGGCCACCAGAAATTAGCCCTCAATCTCTCTTGGGTTTTCACAATCCCTAAGTGACCTTGATGTATTTCTGCTATTAGCTTCCTTCTTAAATTTAAAGGAGGTACCAACCTTGTATCTCTTAAATGCAAACCAGTATCCATTGGCAACTTATCCTTAATGGACATCCATCTTTTAGTCAAATTCTTGATTTGTTCTAAATGAATAGATTGCATGATTTTTCCTAACTCATCATTTTTCCTCAACTCTTCCCTCCAGACATCTTCTGTCAGAATCCCTAAGGTTATTTCACACACATTAATGTTTTCCTCTTCAAAGTCATCACAATGAGGCTCATCTTTTTGCACATTCACCATCCTGGGTAAACAGTCAGCAATTACATTATTTACCACAGGTACATGTTCTACTTTAAATTCGAAACCCTGCAAACCTACAACCCACCTTCTGATTCTAGAAGAAATAAAATTCAAACCTTTGTTCAAAAAAACCTCTTTCAGTGGCTTATGGTTCGTGCACACTTTAAATGTTGTTTCCCAAGCAAAATTCCTAAATTTGTTTAAGGCCCAAAAAAGGCAAGAGTCTCCTTCTCGATTACAGAATAATTCAATTCTGCTCCACATAAATATCTCAAGGCATGCACAATCAAACACTCCTTACCCTCTCTCTTCTGTTTCAAAACTACCCGGAGACCTTTTGAGCTAGCATCAGTGACCATGCAAGTGTCATTTCCCGGAATAAACATTTGTAAGTTAGGTGTCTTTCTAAATTCCTCCTTTAGATTTACAAAATCCTGTTGACATTCCAACAACTACACAAACTCTTTATTCTTTACTAACAGCTCTTCAAATGTACAGATTTATCTGCCAGTTTCTCTATGAATTTACCATAGTGCTCCACAATACCAAGGAAAGAAACAATTTCCTCCTTTGAAGAAGGTTCTGGTAGAGCTGTTATGGTGTCTACCAACTCATTCTTGGTGCCACCCCTTCTCCTGAAATTAGGTGCCCTAAATATTCACCTCTTTCACCAAAAATGTACACTTCTCTTGTTTAAACGTCAACCCGGCATCCAGAAGTCTCTGTAAAACCTGCCTTGCCCTGGCATTGTGTTCAGAAATGCTGCCACCATAAATCAACAAATCGTCCTGGTAACATTTCACTCCTTCATCTCCTTTCAATACCGATGCCATCATCCTCGGGTAAACAGATGCAGCTGAAACCAATCCAAACATCATACATCTAAATGTAAAAGCACCTGTGGGAGTGATAAATGATGTAAGCTCCTGAGATGTTTCACAATTCCACTTGATGATACGCTGAGGTGAGATTTAATTCTTCATGTTCTACATCACTTAACTCTGGTAAATTCTTCAAAACTTCCTGGCCTTCTCCTCCAAGACAATGCATTAACAGGGAACATCTCCTCTCTGCACTCAGTCGTGCCACATACCTAAGAGTAATGCCCAAACATTTTCTTCCACTTGCTCCATCTTACCGTCAGCTCACCAGGGCTACTTAAAAAGAAAGGTGGCAGAATTATATTCTGCATTTTCACTTTCTTTTAAATAAACAATGCTTTTCCTAAATCAATCTAAAAATATGAAAACTAGAAGACACAGTGTTAGGCTTCAATGAAGAGGTGTGCCTGTCACAGTGTGTTACAAAACTTTCCGCTTCCACTTTTTCCTACTGTGCTTATGTGACAATCTTCTGTGTACATGAAGTTCACCAGATTACAAGTGCACATTTTCAAATTCTTTCAAGAATGTCTATGAAAAAGATCACCAACATTTTTTTAAAACACTGTTGCTCTGTTATGATGTAAAACTCACCCTGTTGCTTCTGAAATAAAATAACCGTTCCCCCTGAAGTGTATTCCACCACTGTTGCTCCTGACTGTACACGTATTCTTCCTGAAAAACCATCACCACATTGTCAAATGTTGCTCCTGCTGTAAAGTTTTGTGCCTGAAATCATGACAAATAATGCGCTTTATCACAGTAAAAATATTATCTCAAGACAACTCACTGTAGCTTTCCACCGCAACCACACTAGATGCCAGAAATGTAATTTTTGTTGATGGTGTTGCTAGACAATTGCGTTGCGAAGGTGTGCCTGTCACCATGACAGACAATCACGGCCGGACTGGGAACCCAAAGCAGTCCTGGCAATTTTGTGGGACCAGCCCCCACCCCAGGGGATGTTTGGGGGGTGCAAGTGTGAAGCACAGCTGCTTTTTTTACTGGGGGGCTGATATTGCACCACTGCTGCAAAACGGGCCCACAGCAACAAAACTAGCCACCACCACCACAAAACCAGCCCCTACACTTCCAGCCTCCCAGGGAAATGCCCGATGCCCACTACGGCCATGCCAGCACTACAGACAATACTCCCATGGTGCGCCCAACTTTACACTGTACAGCAGACTCGAAACCCAGCCGCCTAAAATGGTGGCACCATGCACTTTAATAACCGAATTGGGAGGGAGGGGGGCAAGCCAAACCGAGACCAATTTTTGTGTGTGTAAAAGGCCGCTTTATTGAAACAGGTGCATATCACAATTTATCACCACTGGCAACTGCCTTACAAAACTAATACCTCACTATACATGAAGTACCTGACCCCCTGTTCCCCCCCCCCACCCCTACGATCCCCACATCAAATCCCCCACCCTGCCGAATACAACATAACATTACATAACAACCATATGACACAATCTTACCCAATATTGCATTTACAAATCCTGTCCTCCAATGACCCAAACCCCTACCTGCCTTTGTGCAACTGTAACTAACAAACATCTAGTCTAAACTTAGCCTACCTGGTTACCCCTTTCCCTGCTGACAAACTACCAACACTTAACTAAAAACTTCAGACAATCTTGGCCAACTTTAACAACCCCGCCAGCACCTGTTCCAAGCGACGAATATACAACTTAGCCAAAACCCCTTAGCGCCTGTTCCAATAACCGCCTATGAGAAAAAACCCTAACCCCAAAGAAAACACCCAAGAAACCCCTGAAACGAGTGTGGGAGGGAGGGAAACGCTAAAAACCCTACAGCGCTCCCAGCCACCAGGTCACCAAACCTAAAATGGTGGCTGGGTGAGCGCGAAACCAGCCCTTAAACCCTTGGGCTATCTTACATAATTGGGCTACAATTGGGCTATTCCCAATGTAGCCCAACATCCCTAAAATGGCCGCTAATCGGCTCGCCCCACCCCTTCCCAATCTGCCCGGGGGCAGACCTCACCGGGTTCGGTTGCCCCCCGAACCCCCCTTTGCAGTCACCTAAAATGACGGCGACACCCAAACACACCAACGTGCTTTTTAGGGGAACTAGGGCTGGTTAAAATAGGCACACCATATCTCCACGTCGTTATAACAACACGTCAAGCCCTTGAAGAATTTTCTACTGCAATCGCCCTTGAGCAATCAAGAAGTCCGTGCCTCCCCCCAGTACGTCACACTATCTTTAGTGGCACAGGCCTCTCGCACTCGAACACCAGATTGAATGCGGCGATACCGCCCCTAACGCGGTTGTACAGCTCCTCAGCACCGTGATCCTGTTCCAGCACCTCTCGCTTATCAGCTGCCAGACAGGCACATGAAGCAGCGCAGACGAAGTATGAGGTAAGTGTCTACTACTCCTGAGATGCTCTCTGTCCTCTTAATGGCCCTTTGCCTGCCCGAGTTGCGCAGTACAGCTCCTCAGGTGGCCGTACTGCTCCTCAGCATCGCAATCCTCTTCCAGCCCCTCTCCCTTTTCAGCAGCAGCGCACACACACGAAGCAGCTCTGACAAAGTAAGAGGTAGGTGTCCACTACTCCTGAGACACTCTTTAACCTCTTAATGGCCCTCTGACTGCTCACTCCTTAAAGCACAACAAAATGAAATCCCAATGATCGTCACCAGTGTAACAAGGTAGCCTCACCTTAATGAAGTAAACACCAACACCTTGTTAAGTGTAAAGTAAGGAGCATTTAATGAGGGCACCTCACCCATCAGAGTCCAGGAGCAACTGCCACAAGCAACTGCCACCTGATATTCTATGTTCTGTTTTCTATATTCCATCTGATACTGTACTTAGGCATTTCCATGTTCATTGTATACCACACCCAACACTGATCGAACTGAAGTCATTTAGCAATGCTGAAGACAAAAGTAATCAACATTGAATATTCAAATGTATAGGCATTGGTTTCCCTCTGACTGAAGTGCACTTGAGGAAAGGAAATATGAGATGTGGGACCAACCAGCAAGTGAGAGGTGTCCAAGACTTCTGCTCTCCTACATGTACCTGCTTTGTTGCTCCCTGTCACACTAATTCTCGGTCTTCGTGTCAGTGAGGCTCCACAAACTCCAACTGTTGACTGGTCAGTACATACACACAAATGTTGTATGGAATTAGGTCTTGGGCCTTTCCAGAACCAAACATGGCCAGACAGATAGTGCTGGATGGCAGAGGATGAGCACTGGACACAACAAACTAGTCCCTAGAGGAAGACAGGAAAGCATGCACCAGCTAAGGCTGCTGGATGTATGGATGTATGACTGAACCCTGCCTGCATTTCCCACGCAAGCCTTTACTCCACAGTCACTACCCTGAATGCGACGTTACCATACATTCCTTTACCACGCAAGTCGTTACAACGACTTGCCTTAGGGGGGTGCTGGACTTTGGAATAGTATAAATTACTATTCCAACTCCAGTCAGTGTATCAGTAGGGAAGGTGTTGGACTTAAAATCCAACACCAGTCCAACAACGCACCTCCTAAAGCAAGTCGTAATGATTTTGCGTGGGGAAGTAACGCATGGTAACGTTATAATCGGGTTAGTGAGTGTGTAGTAAAGGCAGGTCGTGGTTCTGCCTGCGGGTTAGAGGATGTTTCCCACTTGATATTGATGATGGGCCACAGCCATTGGGCTCATGAGAGAAGTCAAATCAACAGCAGCAGAACAGGAAAGGTAGCAAGTCCTAGGCATCAGGGGATGGGATGGGTTAACATGAAGCCCAGAAGCTAAAAGATCAGCATCTCATGGAAGTAAGGCCCATGATTATAAGAGAAAGAAGTGGCCTGGCACAGTGAACTGCCTGGAAGAGTGAGAGGGGTGTAGCAAACAAGAGGAGGTGTAAGACCACATCCCTAATCGGCTCCCAGACTCTATTCAGCCACCAACTCAAGGCCCACCTGCCATACCTTCACATAACCTCATCCCTAAACCAGTGGAAGTATAATTTACTGACCCATCTACTGTTGTCCCATTCCATGACCTCCACAAGGTTAACCTTCACAAATTCCATGCTACTGCCACCTAACGTGCTAGCCACATGGTAGATCTACACCCAGCCCATGCCACACATCCCCCTTGGATATGCAGAGAAAATAAAAAGTGCCTATAGCACTGAATTACCTTGAGATGGGTTACAGGTGTTATTATAACTCAACAGTATTTATCCGCTATTGGAAGTTGCGAACTTGCAGGTTACATAGATATCAATACTAGATACATTGACACCTATTTGCCACTACCCCAGCTACTTTATCATATTGCAAAGTGATGAACCTGAATTTATTGTCAGCAGTGTTGTTCTTGCCTCAATACTGGGACACCAGTGCACACTACATGTCATAAGAGTTGCAGTTTGCAACAGCTGAGAGGATGCCAAATCTCGGAAACTGTGAGAGGGAGTAGAAGTGGGTTAGGGCTTTAGAGCTAACCATGGTGAAGCTGGTGTAATTCCACCAGGGTCCAGAGTCAATGAGTTTGAAAGGGTGAGTGTGTGTCAGTGTGTTTGTATGTGAGAGTGGGAATCAGTGAGTATGAGTATGTTTGTGTGTGAGTAAAGTGAATGAGAGTGAGTATGAGTGAGAAGGAGTAAGTGAGAGAGTGTGAGAGTGAGTGGGTGAAGAGTGAATTTGAGAAGGCGTAAGTGTGAGTTAGATGCTCAGAGTGTGAGTAAGTGTGTTTCATCTTATATAATTAGCCAGTGGCTCCATCATTAAAGAGAATAAAAGTGGGGAGAGCAGGCATCCCTTACAAGGTCCTCCTTCCATACGGAATGGGGTTGAGACGGGTGCCATTGACATTCACTTTTGCCCAAAATTCATATTACGGAGAGCTTGGATCATAAGGGCCAATGTACTGCATTGAAGGCCTTCTCTATACCTACAAGTCTCAAGCCACTTTGCTCATTAAGTTCCTCTGGGCGCGCCAGTGTGATATGCAGATGTCTTAAGTAAGGTGCTCCTATTCGGCATGAAGTCATTTTGATGTTTTTGCACTAAGGAATGTATTATTTGAGTTAATCTGTCCGCTAAAACATTCAATAGTATTGTTACCTCAATATTAATTAATGATCTTGGACAGTACAATATACAGTCGTTTGATGGTCTGTTTGTTTTAGAATCACCAATATTGTTGCACCACATAGGTCCTGTGGCAAGGGACAAACATTTTAGGCTTCATGGGATGACGGATGAATAGTGAGGAGTATCACTTGAAGAATTTGAGTGGGAAGCAACTGGGGCCATGAGTCTTCCCATAGGGCATTGCTGAGAGTGCCTAATAAATTGTATCTGTGATCTGGAGTTCTAAATCCTGATGATTTGGGATATCTCGATCAGCAAGTACATGTGTCTAGTGACCTCAGTTGGGGTACCAATGCTACAAAACATCTGCACATGTTCACTACTAACCGTGCGTTCTTAACACTATCTTACAAAACATTTATCAATACAGCTTTCACTCAACGGGGACCATGGCATAGCCCCAATCTTTGTGTCTCTGCACAATGGTACTAAGCTGACATGTAGGGTTTCACAGAGGATTGTGCATAAATGGTGGAAAACCAGACTCTCTTAAACCATTGTTGTTGAATATTGTTACAGTTCATCATGTCTTGGATGTATGTGGCACTTGTTGCTGGCTAGGTATTCCTTACTCGTTAAGGTAAGCCGTAACAGTGGCTCTTGACTGAGGCAACAGTGAATAACTTCACAACATCCACTTAGGGATAATTAGAACATTGGAATGTTGGGAGCTCCTTTAAAAACAATGGAGTGCTCCGCTTCTAATGGCTGGTAGAGGCCCGGAGCTCCAACATTCCAATGTTTGTTCACAGCTATTGCTGTGAACAAAGGCCTCCCAGAGCCCAAGGGGATTTCAATCCCCTTGGGCTCAGTGAGGCCTTTGTTTTACAAATTGAAACATTCTGCCTTCTAGGGGCAGAATGTTCTAATAGCCTTAGAGCCCTCCGTAGTGGGCTCTACCGGCCATTAAAGGCCTGCTCTCTTATTAAAGGCCCTCGCCTTCGGCAAGGGCCTTTAACGCTGGAGCGGGACTTTAATGGCCGGTACAGCCCGCTACGGCAGGCTATAAAGCTATGTTAACATGCTTCGAGGTTATTAACAAAAGTCTCATCTGGTCTCTACAACCTTGTTTAATGCTCTCCCAGATGTAATCAAAGAAAGTGGTATCATGTGACCTTTTACCCTAATGATGCGTCATTGTGTTATTAAACAATCTTTATTTAAAATGCAGGGCTGCTGTATGCCAGTGACTGGAGATAGATAGTACCAACCCCCAGCTACTAACACCAAGAAAAGCTGAAGAAAAACTTAAGTTTAAACACAAGGGGGCAGATTCACCATTATTTCACACAGCTCAAGCAATCCACCTTGCTGTACTGCGATGCGTGAAAGGGCAGGAAGGTGCTATATTTAAAATTACACAGCGCATTCCTGCCCTTTCCATGTGCTGGCACCCTTTTGGCTGCCTAGCGCCAATGCAGGCACCTTTGCACCATGGTGCAAGGGTGCCTGCATTATAAGTGTAACAGCGAAAAAGCTGGTAAATAGTTTCACGACAATAAAAACTGAATATGACAATAAAATACACATGAAAAAGAATTTGCACCTTGCATGTGTCTCAGAGACTGACAATGATTTTGAGAAAACATACATGCACCGTAATAGAGTGCTTAGACATATAGAAATAGAAGATTTTCATTTATGATATGTTTAACTAGTCTAACAATTGATTCATATAAGGTTTATCAGTGGTGAAATAACTCACAAAATGTATTTTCTGCTATTTATGCAATTAATGAGAAATTAACATGCATTAATAATATATGTATGTATTTTTGAGTCTCAGATACAATATTAGGTTATTATGGTCAATGTGAATCATTTTTCATTGCTTCCATTGTAATGCACCAGTGATATTCAAATGTTAGTGGAAATCTCTTATGGAATTATCTAGATAAATGAAATTTTCTGTGAAGAAGCTTTATACTAATAGAGTCTTAGATTTCCTAAAACGATCACTTTAAAAGATTGTTCTACATGTAGGTACTTTGAAAATGTGGTAGTAGGCCATAGATAGACATGAACTTTTCTATGCAATAATCTTTGACACTTAACGATATTCAGCTATTGACAAGAATGCTTAATTGAATCTCACTATGCTTGAGTCTAATTGCATATTCATTATTAAATAAGAAATATTGTCTTTAAATGTATTAAATGACTTTCCCCTTTAGGTTGGCATTTTTCCTTCATGAAACGGTGAGAATGGACTTTTCTTTCCTTCGTACTCATGTAACTTTCTTGTACTTTCACATGACATTCCTGATGACTAAAGGATACTTTTTTTAAATATACATCAATATGGACCCTAATGTGAGAAACTAAACTTTTAACCTCAGCACATGGAAAGCATCAGTCTGAATTGTTCTTTGTGGACCAACATGTGTGCCCAGAATGGACGATCGATTCTCATGACATCCTTTGGGAAAATATTCTAAAGTATCTATTTTTGTTCCTTGTGAGCAGATAATGGTAACTTGTGGCACAACCACAATGACGTGACATGTGATGTCATCTCCGGACTTATGAATATATATTACTGTTGGACACCCAGAGGACGGGGGCAATTGAGCAGTGTCTGCAGGCAGATTTCCACCTTTCCTGTTCCCTTTTCCTGCTTGTGGACAGATTTCTTTTCATAAGTCAGAGGGCTTCCTTAGCTCTGCGGTCTTTCCATGCCCATGTTGGTGGACTTGCTGGCATTACTGCTGTGCTAGCACTTTCTTCTTCCTAAATCCTGATTTTGATATGATCCTATGCCTATGCTAAGAGAGCTTACCTGAACTGTTGCCAGCCCTTGTAGATGGCAGGAACCCCTTGTTTAACAAGCTTTTCTTGGACTTTCCTTGAAAATCCACATTCCCAAATGTCCCATTGAGATTTTCCTGTGTAACTTGCTTACTTAAATGTTTCTTATGGACTTGAGTTTTGATAATTCTTTGTACTCTGCTTATGTGTAGTTAAATAGTACATTTGTATTTGTGTACTGAGACTCATTATTCTTAAATGTTGATTCTTTTCTTGTATGCCTAAATTTGCTTAATATAATAACTAAACTAAACCTTAAATTGTCTGAGTCTTCCTAAATTTATGCAATTTTCTTTCAACAGAGACTGTGCATATGATGTCTGGATTGCTAATGTATAACAGAGATAGTCATAGATCATTTACAAAACATCAGCTACTATTATTATTGTTCTGTATGGCCACTGCAGAACTATTGGTTTGTGTGATTTTGGCCCTTCTAAACTTTTTCAGGAGGTTTGGACTTCTCGTCGCCATCCTATATCTTTACAGCATGGTATTGAGGGTGGTGTATTTGAACTTGATTACCAATTTGCAAGTTAGTTACCAATTCCTGGTCCTCACTAGGTAGCCGACAGTCAACACCCTAGTTCCCTCACCCCTCAATGCGATGAGCAAGGTGCATTGAAGGACCAAGACCTCATGAGGTGTGTCCCAGTTCTGAATAGAGATTATAAACAGTAAAATGTACCTTTATGGGCCCAGGTAAAAACCGCTGCATCATAAGCAGGGTTGTTTTTGTGCTTGAAGGGATACCTTCCTGCACAAAAACAATCCTCTGAGGCATTTTCCTCTTACTATGTGTGCTGCAAAATGCAGCACACTTAGAAAAAGGACAAAATGAGGAGAAATTAAGATATTTCTTCTCATTATGCCTCACCTGGGGAGGCATAGCATTTTGACGCATTTCCAGGACTACCAGTATTGGTAAATTTGGGGATGTGCCAAAATCCACGGGTGGATGCGTGGGAATAGCCACGCTCCACCCATGGAATGCCTCCTTGGGGGAGAGTCATGCAATGTAGCGATTAGCACTGCGTTGCTTTACTCCAGATTTATGAAGCCATGCAGGGCCACGCAAGATGGCCTTGCGTGGCTTGGTAAATCTGACTCTGGTTTAGTGTTACCCCGGCACCCCCTTGAGTAGTGCAAGGATGACACAAAACCCTTGATAAATATGCCCCATGGTTTACAAGGAACAATTTCCACTAGTAGCCATAAGCCATGTAGAACAGCTGGAAGATTGTGGTCAAAAAGACATAGGCAACCATGTTATACGCATCTATTTAGAACCTGTTGACACTAATGCACAATAGTATACAAAAATGTTATGGGCTCATCAGCTGGCCACAACTTGTTTCCAGTGACAAAGTGTGCATGATACCCACGTCTGGGCATGCCCGTACCACTTAGGGTGCCTGAGCATACCCGTACCACTTAGGGCAACACACTAAAGTATACAAAAAAGCGATAGATGGAATGCTTTAATTAATCTCAGCCACCGGTGATTACTCAAGCTGCATCCCAATCCATCATTATTTTGCACACCATGTTACCTCAATTTGGAGCCAGCTATATGCAAATCAGTCTTGATCCTGCTCCAATCAGAACAGTCCAGCCCGAACTGCCAAGCCAGGTCCTCCCTGACCCGGAACTGGAATGCTTGAATTATTCTCAGCCACTGGTAATTACTCTGGGCCGTATCCCAATCCATCATTATTTTGCCCACCATGTCACCTCAGTTTGGATCAGCCATATGCAAATCAGTCGTGTCCTGCTCCAATCGGAACACTAGCCTAAACTGCCAAGCCAGGTGCTCCTTGAACCAGAACACAAGTCACCCAGGAGTTTTTTTTCCCTTTATCAGGGCCTCATTTCTTGTTCAGCTACGTCAGTTGTCACCTTCCAAAACACCCTATTATTCGTAAGTCGTTGGTAACAAACTTGACAACAGATGCACAAGCTATCCCATTGACCTTTTACCCATGAAGGGAAAAGGTCACGTCAGTCAAATACATACAGCAAATAACTGTACATTTACTCCATCTGTCTTCATCCGCATTCTCCTCTCCCATATCGCCATCCAGTTCCTGGGTTAAAGAGAAAAAGGACAAAGAGGTTAGTGTCCCCTCTGGGCCCCCCCTCAGGTAAGTGCGGGGGGACCCCTTTGGGTCCTCAGGTGTCCTCGTCATCTGCTTCATTGCCTGAGCCTTCCAGGGACCCCCCCCGTGTAAGGGTACAAGGGGACTCCTTTGGGTCCTCAGGTTTTGTCGTCGCTGTCTTCATCTGATCCGTCCAGTGCAGCGTACTCACGCAGGAGACTGTGGATCATCTTTCAGCAAGCCAGGGTCAATGTCTCATTCTTCCCTACTAGTAGGTGGTTTCTGGAAAACAGAAGAACATCTTTAAAGCAGCACAGGAGCCTCCAGCAATCTTGGTGGTCCCCGAATGCGTGTGTCCCTGGGAACAGACGATACATCACCGAGTCTGCAGTGAATCATGATGTTGGTACCCAGGCCCTAAGCTCTGTACCTAGGGCCTTTAGCAGGTCCTGTGCGTACATGCATTCCCAGAAGAGATGGTAGGTAGTCTCGTCTGTGGTGCACTCTCTCGGGCAGGACTTGTATCGGTTGAGCCCTCTATTTTGCATGAAGGCTCTCACTGGCAGTCCTCCTTGGATGGCCATCCAGGTGATGTCTTTGTGCTGGTTGGCCAGGCGCTTGGATGCAATGTTTTCCCACACTTGGTCTGCTGTGGCAGAGGGGAGGGTGCCAATCCATTTGCTCACATCCCTCGCACGTATGTGGCAGTGGATGATCTTCAGAGTCCACGTGGCTGGGTCGGCAACCTCCAGACCAAACTCCTTGATGAACTTTTCCGCTTCCTTGGAGAACCACAGGGTGTCCCAGTTATAGGAGACGGCTCTCACTCATTCTGTCCATCCGAGGCACCTCCACGTTGGCAACTGGAAGAAACGTGCCATCAGAAAGCCGGCATGGCTCTCATCTTCGGTTCTCAGGGTGCTCCTCATGCAGTGGCACACGAAGATTCCTCTCAGGATGGTGGTAATGTCCAGCACTCCCTTGCCTCCCTTGTCGTGGGTCTTGAACATCACCTCCCTCTTCACTCTGTCCATCTTCGAGCTCCAGATGAAGTAGAAGATCATTCTCGTGATGGCCTTGGCCGTAAGGGTGTGCAATGTCCACACTTGAGCAACATACTGGAGTACTGGCAGGGTCTTGTTCCGCAGGACCAAAGACTTCCCTTCGATCGTCAGCTTCCGGAGGCTCCAGAGTCCCAGCTTCTTCTTCGTCTTTGCCAGTCTCTCTTCCTATGTCTTCTCTGCAGCACCTTCTCCACCGAACCAGACTCCAAGGAACTTCAGGAAGTCCTGCTTGATGGAGAATGGCAGTGGGTCTCAGGTGGGGGTCCAGTGCCGAACAGTAGGGTTTCCGACTTGGCACTGTTGATCTTCGCTGCTGATGCACTTTCCAAACTCGATACAAGTCCTCTCCAGCTCTTTCAAAGACTGTCTGTCCGCACAGAAGATAGAGACATCAGTCATGTAGAGGGAGCACTTCACTTTACCCTTTCCGTTGCTTCCTGGCACTGTCACTCCTCTGATGTTCCTGTTCTGTTTGATGTGTTCAGCGAGGAGCTCTATCATGCAGATGAACAGAAGAGGGGAGAGCAGACAGCCCTGCCTAACACCTGACAGGATGGGGAAAGGGTCACAGAAGAAGTCTCCCAGTCCCAGTGCTCTGAGTGTACGGTCCATGAACTCATGGGAAATGTGGTCGAACGCCTTTTCCTTTGATGTACTAGATCGTGTCCCGGAATAGGGCCAGGCTGTCCGCAATTTGCGGACCCAGTATCCCACAGAACTGGTCTGGGTGAACTATCTTCGCTATCACTTTCTTTAGGTGGTTGAACATTACCTTTGTGAGGATTTTGTAGTCCACATTGAGGAGCGAGATGGGCCTCCAGTTCTTGAGGTCTTCTCTTTCTCCCTTCTGCTTGTACAAAAGCGTTATCATGCCCTCAGGCAGGAATTGCGGCATACTGCCCTTGCCCACCATTTCCTTGTAGAGGTCTAGCAAGTCCGGCCCAATCAGGTCCCACAGTTAGACATAAAGTTCCACTGGGAGACCATCATTTCCAGGCATCTTGCCCCGCTTGGAGGCCATAGCGGCCAAGTGCAGCTCTTCCAGGGTGAAGGGCGCATTTAGGCCCTCTCTCTTCCAGACCCAGTGTCTTCGAGATGCCCTACAAGGAAACTATCCACCTGGGATCTCTCTGATGACTTTGGTGAGTGAAGATCACCATAAAAGTCTGTTACGACTCTCATGACGTGCTGTTTCTCACTTTGGAGGTTGTCCTACAAGTCCCGAAACTCCACCAGCAGTGCATGGGCTGAGTGAAGTTTCCTGAAGAAGAATGAGTTGCATTTCTCGTCCTTCTCGAGGTTCTCAATTCTGATCCGGAAGATGATTTTCCTGGATTCTTATTCCTTAACTGCTACATGAGCCCTTTTCGGGTTTCCTCCAGTTCGCAATCCACATCTCATCCCCCGAGCTCGAGTTCATACAGTTGCTGCAGCTTGCTCTGCATGTTCCTGAACGCCCTCTTCTTTTCCCGTGCAGCAGCTCTGCTTGCATCCTGGAAAAAGCTCCAGAACTTGTCCTTCACCCTTTCCCACCACTCACTGGTGGAGTAAAAGAAGTCCTTCATGTCCCTCCACTCTACATACGTGACTCTGAGGTTTGCCACTACCTCCTCGTTTTCCAGCAATAAGCAGAGAAAATTGGCAGCATGTCCAGCAACCCATCAATATTCTCTACTGATGAGGGAGGAATCCTGAAACACTGGTGTCTAGAGATACGATTTCGAAAGACGGCATTAGCTGAAAAATAATATGAACTTTGTGTGAAAAACTGAACTACAACTACCGCTATGGGGTCATGGTGCTGTTACATGCAAGCAGTGAGCTCCTACCCACTTTCACTGATAAAAGGCTCTTGCGAGCCGCCCCGAAGCTGGCGAGCTTTGGAACGCCGGCACGCTATGAGTGTGATTATACCTGAGAAAATTGGCAGCACGTCCAGCAACCCGGAAATATTCTCTACTGATGAGGGAGGAATCCCGAAACACGTGTGTCTAGAGATACGATTTCGAAAGACGGCATTAGCTGAAAAATAATATGAACTTTGTGTGAAAAACTGAGCTACAACTACCACGACGCTATATGGTCATGGCGCAGTGACATGCAAGCAGTGCGCTCCTACCCACTTTCACTGATAAAAGGCTCTTGTGAGCCGCCCCCAAGCTGACGAGCTTTGGAACGCCTGCATGCTGTGAGTGGGATTATACCTGAGAAAATTGGCAGCATGTCCAGCAACCCATAAATATTCTCTACTGATGAGGGAGGAATCCCGAAACACTGGTGTCTCGAGATACGATTTCGAAAGCCGGCATTAGCTGAAAAATAATATGAACTTTGTGTGAAAAACTGAACTACAACTACCAAGACGCTAAGGGGTCAAGGCGCTATTACATGCAAGCAGTGCGCTCCTACCCACTTTTACTGATAAAAGGCTCTCGTGAGCCGCCCCCAAGCTGACAAGCTTTGGACCGCCTGCATGCTATGAGTGGGATTATACCTGAGAAAATTGGCAGCATGTCCAGCAACCCGTAAATATCCTCTGCTGATGTGGGAGGAATCTCGAAACACTGGTGTCTACAGATACGATTTCGAAAGAAGGCATTAGCTGAAAAATAATATGAACTTTGTGTGAAAAACTGAACTACAACTACCAAGACGCTAAGGGAACATGGCACTGTTACATGCAAGCAGTGCGCTCCTACCCACTTTCAGTGGCTCACTTTAGGGCTCCCCCACAACCGATGATCACTACTGTCTTGAATACCACCAGCTTAATGTAAAACCATGAGGACATTTAAGCGACTACAAGCACCTAAAAATACCTAGAATAGCACAACATAAAAACCTACCACATTTAAGTTTCCATTCCCATCCTTCACCTGTGTGGCAACCAACTGCAACACATCACCAGGTGACAGGAGTGCTTTAACACTATTGCTGTCAAAATGATTGAGTTAATGTAGCCAGGATGTCATGGTTGGTTTGCTTGTGATCAACAACCTTTCAACAGCAGTGCGACTTTGAGCCTCTGATGTGTCTTATTTACACTAGAGCTGTTTGAGTGACAGCGACTTCTGAGACAATCTACGCATGTGCATCGTGCGAGTCACGTGCACGTAGGTTGTTAGGCTCTGATCACATCTCCACCAGCGGGGTAACAGGATTTCTGATTAATGCTGCGGTTAGAGTAATATTTCCATGACTCCCGGTAGGGGGGTTGAAAGTAGGTCTGCGTGAAATTTCCATTACACCGGCGGCGGCCTATACTAATCTTGCTCAATTTTGTGGATTTCACGCTACGCTTGTTACACGAAATTACCAAAATTATGCTGTTTTGCCACTTGTAGTAATTATGGTGATTTGTGGTGAAATTTAGGCACGGGCCATGGGAGCAATGCAAACTAGCAGAACGCAAGCAACTGCTTTTCACAGCACTTGTGCTTTTTGCAGTATTTTTGTTTTTAAGCAAAAAGTGTAATCGGGTCCAAAACGGATGCAAAGATGCATTTCACGCTCAAATATAGTCCTAAATGCTTGTTTTGCATTTCATGTAATTTTTGTTGCATTTCACGTTTTTATGGCAAAGCATTTTATGCGAATTTCACAGACACCTCGGTAACTTAAGCGCAAACCTACTTTATCCACTTTCTTCAAACATTTCTATAATTTTTTCTCATGTGGGGGGGCATGGTGGGGGAGAAAGAGTGACACGTACAGCTCCATGGGTGGACCCATCGTAATGTATGTTCTGGAAGGGGTCCAAGCCCCAGTGTTTGTTCACACAACTCCTGCCCCATGCTAAATCTGCTTCGGGAAACAATGGAGTTTGATTTTCTTCATTCTGTGCTGCTTCTCACGTCGAATCCCTTTTTTAATTGCTTGGCGCGGCCCCCAGGGAAACGTGGCACCATAATTACTGTAAGCAATACGCATGCTGGCTCAAAGACATCACAATTAACGCTCTGGACCTGCACTTCGAAAAGGTTTTCTTCCCACACACTCGTGGTGGGAGAAGACTCCTGCACGGGGCTTCGGTGCCCACCTTTCAGAGGGAATGTGGCGTTAATCATGTTTTAATTATAAGAGCTGCAAAAGCTGCGAAGGTGTCTCCAGGCAGCTCTTTGGCTCAGTTCCAAAAGCCATTAGGAGTTGATCGGGTGGATGCCCAAGGGACGCAATACACCTGGCACAATCTTGGCAAGGTTTGAGGTGGACGTTCACAGCGCTAGCCTAGCACCAGAGGAAAGGTGCTCTTGGAACCGGAAACGCAGTTATTCGTTGGTATTTGATTTACGTAAGGTCCTTGACGTCAGAATTGTTTGGTTTGCTAGTATTTGTCAACATAATTAACACTGAAAGGGAGCGGGAAGAAAAGAAGTCATAGGAAAGATGCTAGAGTGAAGTGATTGTAATATAAAACCTCTTAAAAAAAAAAAAGCATGCAGCCTGCTAAGGGTGGCTGGCAGGATCCCCCACAGACTCCCTGAATGAGGGGTTTGCTCAAAAGGGTGCACAGATGCACAGCTTTTGACACCCACTTTGCCTCCTCTCTGACGTCATCCGTCATGTCATCTCTCTGGCACTCCAGAATCCTTTTCGAGGTGGGCAGCCGGGCAGAGAGGGGTGGTCCCAATCCACCTCAGCCCTGGCAAAATTGAAATTATGCCACTGTAATACTTTCATGCATTTCGCATTACGCTTGTTATGCAAAATTCCCAAAATTACACCACTCTATGTAAATATGCTGCCGTTCTTGACAAAATTATACCAAGAGAGCACAGGAAGAATGCGAACACATGTTTTTCACACTATTTTTTTAGAGCAAAATGGGGATACTTGTGTCAAAATTGGCTCAAGGACACATTTCACCCTGAAATATGGCGCTACATGATCGTTTTGCATTTCATGTTATTACACATAATTTTGCATACTTTTTCTTACATTTAGCATAATTACGCAAAAGCAAATAGGGGTGGGCGGAACACGCGGAGTTTCACTCCATAGAATTCCAGAGAGTTAGAGTTAAACTCTGCGAGATTCCATCGAATTCCATCAATGGGCAGAAAATATGCAGCTCATGCTGCAATTTAGCATCAGAAGTGCGAGCAGCACTGAAAATCAGCGTGAATAGCACTATTCGTTGCGCAAGAGCAAGCGGCCCTCTGAGTTAAATTTGCTGCTGCTCAAGTAAAATCTACTCGAGCGGCAGCAAATGTACTCAAACGGCAGCCCACTGACCACGAACGCCAGAGAATGCCAGTGACTGCATGTTTTAGAGAATCTTCCTGGGCACAGCAAATCTCCCTCGCGTTCGCCAGATTGCAGATTCTGGAGCCTCGCTGGTGAAATATTCCACCATGCGGCGATTGGCAGAATTTGGCCAGTACTCTGCATTAAAGAGTAACACAGAGTGACCAAAATTCCGCCAATTCCAAGGGCAGAAAGGAACATTTGGCCTACCCCTACAAATTACCCACTTTTTCACACAGTCCTAGTTCCAACATGGCCAACCCTCAAGGACAAGGACCCCTATGCTGTAGGCTATACATAGTATGGAGGGTGGTAGTTGATATCTGTTGGGACGAGAATGTCACCTGCATGGTAGATGGATGTGTACCCATGCCATGCATTCCCCAACTGCAAGTTAATCTGGTGACCTGACTTTCTTTTGACACACCACCCACAAAATGCTACTTCTACACTAAAGCTATAGGCCAGAAATTGATCATGATACCCAGAGTTTGGCTCTGAAGTCAAGGGAGGGAATGATATGCCATGTAAAGTGAGCGATGGTGGCAACATGCCATTTTTTAATCAATAGTGGTCCAAAAGACCTTTTACCCTGTTTAAGAAAGAGCACAATGCCTACTGGTCTGCTCATAGAAGTTCCGCTTCTGTGTAATATCCAGATTCTGTGCTGAGATGTGCATGTCAAATGCAAGTTGTGTGTATGATACCTAATAGCAGTACTCCACTTTTGTGCGTGTGTGTATGTTATAGCCAGTGGGATCCATTTTGGATTGTCCCAGGTTTTGCCATGACAGTAGTGGTAGGTGATGATACAAGCTCCCAGACAGCAGAAGTGTATTGCCTCTCTTCATGAGCTGAGGGTGTAATTACAGACACTGATGTATGGGAGAGAAGGAAACAGGGCTGTCTTTAGAAATTACATCAAACTGATTTAACAGGGGATTGTTGATTAGACTTTCCGGAGCACTGCCATTTGGGTGATGGTAGGGGAACTGTTAGACCTGGCACCATTGGCGTGGGTCTCCCCTGCATTTTTGCCTTTGCCTCCTGTGATTTTGCTGTGTGTTTGACTCAGTTTTGCTGTTCTAGATGCTTTGGGCACTTTGCCACTGCTGTTCAGTGCCAAAGTGCAAGTGCCCCCTTTGTAAATTGTTGTTATGGATTGGTGTTTCCATGATTGGCTGATTTGATTTACTAGTTAGTCCCTAGTACAGTGCACTGTGTGTGCCCAGGGCCTGTAAATCAAATGCTGCTAGTGGGCTGCAGCACTGATTGTGCCACCCACATAAGCGTAACTCTGGCCTGCCATTGCAGAGACTGTGTGCAGTCTGGTACTGCAATGTCGACCTTGCAATTACACCCACTTGCCAGGCCCTAACCTTTCCTATTCTTCCATATCAGTCACCCCTAAGGTAGGCCCAAGGTACCCCTGTGGGCAGGGTGCAGTGTATGTGAAAGGTAGGACATGCCCTGGTGTGTGGGGCATGTCCTGATAGTGAATTACTGCCAATTTAGTTTTTCACTTTTGCAAGGCTTCCTGTTCCCATAGGATAGAATGGGGAGTTTGTTTATAACATCTTATAAACATAACTACCCCTGGGAACAAGATAGGAAAATAAAGTTTAGTCTGCCTGAACTCAGAATGTTAAAATGCATCGTTTAGTGAGGGTGATACTTACATTCTATGTTTGAAAATACCACTTTTAGAAAGTAGATATTTTCTTGCTTAGCCATCCAGTAGGCCTCTGCCTGGTTTGTGTATTGCATGTCTGGCTTTTGGATGACAGGGACTGGGGAGGAGCAGTGGCTCCAGAGAGCCTGATGAGTCAGGGCTGGGCTGAATTGACCTGGGCTGCATTTAGAGTAGGGGGAGGAGATTTCCTTTCACCTGAATGGGCCTGGTCTGCCTTCCACAATGCTGTCTCCACCTCCTGCCAGGAGGCTGCACCAGTGAGGACAGAACTGGTTTTGGCTGGGTACAGACACTCTCTGCCTTCAGAGAACAAAGGATTTTGGTGTATAAAAAGAGGGGCCCAGACCCCAGACTTTTAGATCATTTCTGGGAATCAAGAGGAACCTTTGCCAAGGATAAGAGCCAGAGAAGCTGAGGAGGAACACTGCCCCTGTGCAGTTTGCTGTCTGGGGTTGGCCTGCAGTGGCTACTTGCTGCCAAGGAAAGGAGAAAGGGACTTTGCTGTTTGCTGTGTCCCCATCTTGAGGAAGATCTCCAAGGGCTTGAAACTCAGCTTGCCTCCTGTTCTGAAGTCTCAGGGACACAAAGACTACACCACCAGCTCCCCTGAACTGCCTTGCTGGGAGTTCTGACCTGCAAAGAGGTGCCTGCTGTTGTTTTGGACCTCTAGAGAACTGTTTTTCACTGGGAGCTGGAAAATCAATGCAACATCGAGAAGCGTGACACATCCGTACCTGTTTCCGACCCATCGCCGAATAAACCATTGCAGCGCCTGCCGCGGCTCGAGAAATCGCAGCACGCCGCATCGAGTACAATGGTCTCCAAAGTCCGAGATCACCGCACCGATCACGACGCAAGGCCTGCTGAGCGACTGCAAGAATCCATGCATCGTCCCGGATCGTCGCATCGCATCGAGGTGCCAAGTCTGTCGCATCGTTGGGGGACGCAGTAAGAAACAGACGCATCAACTCCCCACGCAGTAAGAAATCGACGCATCAACTCCTCCCCGGTAAGAAACCACCGCATCAACTCCCCTCCGCCGCAGTAAGGAACCGACGCTACACCTCCCTCGGAGCAAGGAACGGATGCATCACCTTAACTGAGTGTAAGGAACCGACGCATCACCTTCCCTGCGGCCCGTTTTGTTTGTTTGCGTGATGCATCGAAGGTACTTTGTGTGAAAAGTGTCGCATCTGCAATTTGCTTTGAACTGAACTATTTCTACCATCTGAAAGTCATATTTTTATTACTGTATTGTTGATTTTTTGTCGTTTGGTCTTGTTTTGGTTTAGATAAAGATTACTTATTTTTCTAAACTCATGTGGTCTCCATGCGTAATGTTTTCACTGTATTACTGTATGTGTTCACAAATGCTTTACCAAGAACAAAAAAGAAACTCCCTTTTCAAGAGGATTTTGTCAGGATTCCATCAATATGCACATGTCCATTAAGACGAGAATGGATTATAATAAATGTTATCCCTCGTCACGCCCAGTTGGATGGGGCTTAATGCGTAATACCGCTATGTACCCTCAGGCCTAGCCTGGCATTGCATTAATGGGTGAATAAAAAGCAACAGATAAACAACGGTATGTATCAAATATCAAAAATCAAAAAAATGCATAATAATAAATTTTATAAAAGGCCATTCTATTTGTTAAAAAAGACTGTGTATTTTATATCCTTTATTCTTTAAACAACTAGTACATATGACAGGTCTAATCGGAAGATTCACAGTTCAATGCTTAACAATAAAATATTTATCATTCCTCCAGAAACAACAAAATGTTAGCATTACTATAATATAAAAATAGATAAAGAACTGTACATTCATGAAATGCTGTTATTGCAAAGTGACAGTGCTCATCATCTCAAATTCATAATTTCATAGGTACAAATGATGTTCCACAACATATAAACACTAATACAAGAAAATAAAGTACTATTAAAACAGCGAGCTCCGAATGAGCTGGCTAGCTCAAAACATGTGTCGACGCGGCGTTTCGGTGAAACTGCAGTATTCATCACCTTCTTCAGGACAAAATGTATATTACATTTTTGGTTAAATGGTTATCCAGTGTCTTAAATAAGTCCATTGTTGAGGCGTATCAATTGCCCTTTCAAGAGACACAAGTCAAATGGTGTCACCTCCAGTTATCAAGAACACAGTCCGGTACGTAATCAATCGCAAAATAACTGATGGACAGTATCCAAAGCAAAGCTACAAAAACCCCAGGGTGTCCTGACCTCCCTGCCTGACCAAGAAACCAAGTTCAAATTTGGCAGTCTACAAGAGCGTCTGCTCCAGCGAACACCACAGCGGAAGACGAGGATCAATCGCTGACGTGCCTTCGTTGAGCTGTTGTAGTCTTAACCGGCCAACACAGAACTCTGGTGAACAATTCCTGAGGAACAAGAACATGTCAGCTTGTCCTGTGCGGACAACAGCTGACACCTGAGCCTTGAGGTTTGTATTGGTGTGACTTTGAAAGATTACTGAATTATACCTACAAGAACTGCTTAGTCAAGGACTATAGACTGACCTCTGGGTCACAGACTACAGGAAAGTTGTTCCGCTTTGCCACAGTGAACCTAAACCTGTGCTTACTGTTTATCTGGGTAGTGCTACTTCTTTATTTACAGTCATACATTTTAGTGTGATTATAGTACTTCCCTTACCCTAAAAGAAAAGTACTGGGCTGGACATCTGCTTGTTGTGCCTAATGTTTGATTTCTTGAGCTCTGAGTCTCTAATCCCTGCACTATCTACCTGAGATGGCTTGGACTGCTCATGCTCACTCTCCTGCAAGTCAAATGCAGTAGGGGTGTACTTGGCCCAGTTTGCAACACCATAGTACGACTGACCCTAAGGACACCGGTGGTAAAGACCCCAACCACCACAGTTTAGACCTTGTAACCCCTTCTTGCCTTCTGACTCTCTGAATGGGTTCTGACAATTTCTATTCAAAAGATTGCTGTTTGCAGAGATGCCAATACATAAAGATTGAAAGGCCAGCATACAATTTTATGTTCACTGTTGGGACTGGGTCTATGGCTCTTATCTATCTTCTCAGTTTCTACAGGAGCAAACTCACTGAAAACCCTCAGAACCCCTCATCCCTAGGTTGTTTGCCTCCTTGTTCTAAAGTTGGGATTGCTCTCTTTCTCAAGGAGAGAGTCAGAAAACATTTTGGATGAACGCCCCACATAACAACGCCTGTAGCAGCAGGGTTACATGAAGGAGGACAATCCTACTTTCAGAAAGTGTCCCCAAACTGGTAAAGGTGGGCGTTTTAGCAGTTCGGTATAAGGGTGAGGGAACAAAGGGGCATACTTACAAGGGGATGTTGCCACCATAACGTCACTTTTAGCAACATTCTGGTGGAGATATGCCCTTCTTCATATTTACAAAGTGGCTTTATGCCACCTTTTGTGGCTTAATGCCGCCTTGTAAATAAGGCCCCTTTACACGCATCACTTAGCGTGAAAGGAGCGTGCAATGCGTGTTGCTGTGGGAGTTCCACTGCAACACCCATTGCTGTTGAAGCTGCCCCAGATTTACAAGGAGTTGTAAATATGAGGCAGCATCAAAAACGAATGCCATGCAAGAGCAGGTGTTAGAATAGCGAAACAAGGAGAAATCCTTTTATTTCTCCTCATTTTTGCTTTTTCTATGTGTGCTGCATTCTGCTGCACACATAGAAAGAGCAAAATGCCCTTAATGATTGTTTATGTGCAGGAAGGTGTCCCTTCCTGCACATAACCAATCATTAAATAATGACGATTTACTACTTCTATGTGTGCTGCATTCTGCAGCACACATAAAAGTAACAAATCGCCATTAGTGATTGTTTATGTGCAGGAAGGCACACCTTTCTGCACATAAACAATGATTCCCTGCAACGCAGGTACCCTTGCACTATGGTTCAAGGGTCCCTGCGTTGGCGCTAGGCAGCCAAATTTAGCGCCAGCACTAGGGAAAACACAGGGGTGCGCTGTATTCTTGTGAATACGACACATCCCTGCATTTTGAAAATGCCAAATTTGGTGCAGCTCCGCGCACTGACATTTTCTCGTAAATATGCCCTACAGTTGGCACATAAAGTCCTGATTGGGAATGGCTATTTTTGAGTTCTCAGGGCGAGTTGTTCATTGTTTGAGAGATGGTAGGGTGTACTATACTTTCCCATGATAGGTTCAATATTTTTTACCAAGGCATTAAGACAGATGCTGGCTGACACTAGGGGTTTCTTCCAAGAGGTAGCTTTGAATGGCAATTAGTGACTGCACTTTATTTTTTTATTATTTATTATTTTATTATCTATTTAAGAGTATTATATAGCGCTAGCCAGACCCGGAGGTATCGGAGCGCTTTACAGCCTTAACATTTGTATGATACATTAACACAGTAATATGTACAGTACCTCAAGGCTCATTGCATAGTCTCGTCATAGAGATCACAGTGACATTCGTAGGATATATTATCACAGTAGTCTGTACATTGTCTCATGTCACTTCACGTAGTGTCGCCGCAAAAGCACAGTGACTTATGACGGGATTGGATCTGGTAGGGGGGGTTAGAGGAGGTAGACCTGAGGAGAGTGAGGTAGAGGTCTTAATGTCAAAGTGTCTGTGTGCTGTTGTGGGAAGGCTCTTGCGATTAGGCTGTAACTATCCATTCGGGAGAGATCGCTTGAGGAGGAGGTCTTTGAGCTGCCTTTTGAAATTTAAGTAGGAGGGGTAGGTCCTGATATGGACTGGTATGGAGTTCCAGATTTTGGGCGCATTTCCTGCGAAGGAACGAGATGCGGTTTTTTGTTTGCGAGTTTTCAGAGGGATAAGGAGTAAGGTGTTGGTACTCCTTAGGCTTCTTGTCTGACTGGAGTTTGGAGGCCAGGTATGCGGGTTTCCCTGTGTGCAGCGCTTTGTGGGTGAGGCAGGCAGTTCTGAAGTTGGCACGCATTTCGATTGGGAGCCATTTGAGCTCTCTGAGTGCCGGTGAGATATGTTCATATTTTTTAACTCCGGTGACCATTCTGGCTGCTGCGTTCAAAGTTGTTCTGAGCGGAGCTAGATGAGATTTTGCTGATTCTGTGAGGGTTGCATTCCCATAGTCCAGTCTGGACAGCACCAGGGATTGAGTGGCTTGTTTGAGGTCGTTCGGGGGATGAAGGGTTTTATTTTATTGAGTAGTTTAAGGTTGAGGAAGGCGCTCTTTGCGTTATTCTTGATGCGTTTGCTCATGTCTAATTTAGGGTCCAGAGTGATTCCAAGCGATTTTACAGCATCGGCTAGGGTGGGGTTGTAGTTGAGAGCATCAATAGCTTTAAGCCATTCTATGATTTGGGGGTTCATCTCCTTGTTGGAGATGAGGAGGAATTCAGTCTTGTCTTGGTTTAGTTTTAGGTGGTTGCGTGATAACCAGTGTTGGACTTCTTTTAGAGTTTCGTTCAGTCTCTGAATGTCTTCCATGGATGAGGTTTCCAGATAGATCTGGGTATCGTCTGCATATAGGTGGAAGGGAATGTTGTTGTTTTTTAGTATGGTGGTGAGGGGTTCCATATAGATGATGAAGAGTTGCGGCGAGAGTACGGATCCTTGGGGGACACCCCTGCTAACGGGGAGTAGGTCCGACGTGAAGTTTTTGATTTTTATTCTTTGGGTGCGGTTCTGTAGAAAAGAGGTGAACCACTGTAAGACTACCTCTTCCGCTCCAACCCTTTCTTACAGTGCCTTAATGAGTAGTTTGTGGTCGACCGTGTCGAAGGCTGCCGATAGATCCAGGAGTATAAGTAGGCAACATTGGCCCGTATCAAGAGATTTGTGCATATCATCAATTACATTTAGGATCGCTGTCTCTGTGCTGCAGCCTTTTCTGAAACCCGATTGGTAGGGGTCTAGAAGGTTGGTGTTGTCCAGGTGTTGAGTAAGTTGGAGGAGAACACATCTTTCCAGGATTTTCGCTAGGAGAGGGAGGTTGGAGACGGGTCTGTAGTTGTTCAGATCGTTTGTGTCCGAGCCCGGTTTTTTCAGTAGAGGTGTGACTTGGCCGGTTTTGAGACAATCAGGCACAACTCCAGTAGTCAGGGAGCTGTTTATGATCCTGGTCCAGTGTGGGGCTAAAGAGAGATTGAGTTTTCTGGCCAGTTGGGCAGGGATGGGATCCAGGACGTGTGTTGAGGGTTTGGTGCTGGAGATCATTTTGATGACCTCTGCTTCGGAGGTGGGGTTGAAAGAATTCCATAGGTTAGGGGGGGAGATTGGGTGTGATATCTTCTGTCCCCGGGGGTGATTTACTGCCGGGAGGACTGTGGTGTGCATTCAAGGAGAGTTCTATCTCGGTGACTTTGTCATTGAAGAAATTGGCAAAGTTATCACAGAGGTCTTTGGAGGCCGTAGCAGGGGTCGAGGGGGGCTTGGAAGTTTGTTGCCTGATGAGATTAAAGAGTTCTTTGGGCCTGTTTTTAGCATTGCCAAGGGCATTAGAAAAGAAGGAAGTTTTTTCGTTCTTTATGTGTTTTTTATATTTCCCGCATACTGATTTGAGTCTGGCTCGAAGGATAGTGGAGGAGTTGTTCCGCCAGAGTCTTTCTGCCGCTCTTAGTTCTCTTCTTTCGGAGTGTATGTCTGTGTTGAACCATGATCTAGATGGTATGTTCCTGCCTCTTTTTAGTTTCAGGGGGGCTACTTGGTCCATAATGGAAGTCATAGTGGTGTTGTAGTGAGCGGTGAGTTCAGTTGTTGAGAGCTCACCAGTGTGGATAGGGAGGAGGGAGCTTACCCTTTCCTCCAGGTCTGCAAGGGGAATCTGACTTAGATTTCTCACCCAGCGGGGGGGGGGGTCTTGCGTACCGGGCTGGCATTGGATTGTTTGGTTGATGTTGAATAGAATGATATGGTGATCAGACCAGTCAACAGACAAGATGAGGTCAATAGAGACTATATCTGCTTGTGCGATAATGGCATCCAGGATTGAGCCTCTGTTGTGGGTTATCTCTGTGCAGTGTTGGGTGAGGTCGTTGTTGATTAGGAGATCGTGTAAGGTTTTGATTAGCGAGTTGTTTTCCTCATTCCAGTGTAGATTGAGGTCGCCTAGAATTATGTTGTTGGAGTCACGGAGTGAGCACTGAGTTATCATGTTGGAGAGGTGTTCTCCGAATGAGGAGGTGTTTCCTGGCGGATGGTAGAGGAGATGACAGAGTAGTGTTTTGTTGTCATTCGTCTTAATGGTGGCAGTGAGACATTCGAAAGAGTTATATTTGAGGGCGTCAGTTTCTGTCACGGAGATGTTGTCTTTGTGTATGATTGCTATACCTCCTCCACGTTGTTTTTTTCTGTCTTTATGGATGATTGCGAAGCCCGGGGCACAAGCATATCCATGATTGGGGAAGAGAACTCGTTTAGCCAGGTTTCGGTGATGAATGTGATGTCTATGTCGTGGGTAAGGATGGTCTCTGCCAGTTCTGTAGCATGTTTGGTGGCCGATCTGCAGTTAAAGAGCATGCAGTTGGTATTGGATCCCTCGTTTTTGAGTTTCTTCTTTAAGGAGGCCTTGGGGATGTTAGTGAGGAAGGCAGGGGGTCTTGAGGATCTGGGGGGGAGCGGTTTCTTCCAAGTCCAGTGATGACCTGGATCTTGGAACTAGAGGTGAAAGTTGTGGATGTGACATACGAGATGGCAAGATCCCTCGCTTTGTTTGTGGACATTGCGGGTTTTGTTCTTTTGGGTCTCTCTGTCTGGTTCCGAAGGGGGGTTGTGGACCAGTTTAGCCATTGGGTCTTGTGGGGCCTTCTGTGATAAGTGTTGTTAGGTGTGGGTGTCGGATGTGGGTGTCGGTTGGGCTTTCGGGGTGAGGGGAGGTTCAGTAGGATTTCGGTGAGGCCCAGTATTATCGTTTCTAGCTGGCTTTCCAGTAGGGCAAGTCGTTGGGTCGACTCTGCGGAGGGGGGGTGGGGGCGTCCCGGGAGGGCATTGTGGCTCTTCTTCTTTTGGGTCTCTGTGTCAGATTCCAGATGGGGGTAGTGGTCGAGCTAAGTCGTTGAGTCTTTGGAGGCCTTGCGTGCTTGGTCTCCGTAAATGTGGGTGTCATGTAGGGGTGATGGGTGGGCTCTTGGTGTTGGAGTTGTCCCTGTTATCCCTGTGGGTAGTCTTGGATACGGGGTGTGGGAGAACACGATGTGGTTCAAGCGGCCATCTCTTGTGTGTCGGTGGAGGGAGAGAATTGGGAGTCATTGTCTGCGGGCCGGGTTCGCTGTTTGTTTGTTGGGAGTGGTGGTTTAAGGATTGAGGGGGTGGTTGTTGTTCGGTAAGGAGTTGGGGGACTTCATCTGAGACAGGGCTCCGATTGATTTGGGGGGGAATAAATTGAGTGCTGTCATGGAGGGGTATGTGGAGGGGAGGATGGTGATTGGAGGGGGGAGGTTGACTTTCGTAGCAAAGGTCTTGTGGTTGCTTTGTGTGATCTCCTGGGACGGTCTATCGGGGATAGGGAGTTCGACGGGCGGGAGCTGTGTGGGTGTGATGGGGCGTTACGGAGCGAGGGGAAGAGGGAGTCGAATGCTTCTAGGTTGTCATTATTGGCTTGGATCATGATTATGCCGTTAGTGTAGATGGTCACAGAGGTGTTACCGCTTTGTATAGGGCGGTTTGGGAGTGTGATCATTAGTTTGCAACTGTGGGGGGTGTTAGTTGTTTTGGTTATGAGTAGATGTGTTTTGAGGATGGTGTTCCAGTAGATAGGTCTTGCGGTATGGAAAATATGATCTATTTTTAACTGGCCTTTGGAAGAGCAGTGTTATATGTCCGCGAATAGAGTTTCTGGGTGTTGTCTAATCAGTCGGTGTTTGTGGTTTCTTTTTGCTTTTGTTGTGAGGTTAGGAGGAAAAATGATGGAGAAGGAGTTCAGGCCATGTGGTTTCAGTCCATTAGGAGTGGGGGGGGATGAGTTGTGAGGTGACATTTTGTCTTGGTTGGGAGGGTGGGTAGTTGTCCGGAGCTGTGTTCAGTCAATTGGTCTGAGAGGGTACGACTCGAGGGAGTTGGGGGTAGGTAGCCCTCTCCGTGTCTAGGTAAGATTTGGGGATGGGTTTATTGCTCTTTCTGAACGTATGTGCTCAGCCTTGTGCGGGGACATGACCCCAGTTGTGGTGGTGCGATGGGGTGTGATGCGCCTTCAGTTTCTGAGGTCGGCGCGTCTGTGCTAGATAGTTGTCGGGTTCGAGGGGGAGGAAAGATCTAGTGGTGGTGGTGCAGAGAGAATAGGGGGTTCTTCTGTAGCTGGGAGTCAGATTAGGGGTTGGATGCCTCCATCTTAGGGTCCGTCAGGAGGTAGCATGTCTCCCATCTTCCGTTGCTGGGGTTACGTGTCCGTTGCGATTCTTCATAAGATCCCGGGTTCCGGTGAATATACCCTTCTGTATTCATTTCTCGGGGTACTCGTCGGAGTTGGTTTCTGTGGGGGATGCCTCCATCTTAGGATCCGGCAGGAGGTAGCATGTCTCCCTTCGCCCGTTGCTGCGGTTATGCGTCCGTTGCGATTCTTCACAAGATCCCGGGTTCCGATGAGTAGACCCTTTCGTATTCGTTTCTCGGGGTACTCGACGGAGTTGGTTTCTGGGGGGATTAGGTGTGGGCTCCTCGCCCCGCTTCTAGCTTGTCATCTTCCGCTTTTCATATTTATGTTGGATCCCTTGCAGACATTTCGTACTCCTTGCGGGTCCAAGTGTGGCTGTCCCGGATCGTCTGCTGTGCAGTCTGCCGGCTTCCCGATCTTCTCCGAGGCTGGGGCAGCCTGTATACAGTCCAGGCAGAGGATCGGCAGCGCGAATTTGGGCCACCTGCTTGGGGGTTGCACTCCGGTGAGTCGCCGTTTCAGTGGGGGGGTCACTGGTTACTTTATTTAGAGTAGTGCTTGTCGTCCGCCATCTTCACTGGCAGATTCTTACACATTGGTGGGTTAGAGATATCACCACCGAAGGATTGTATATTAAAGATGGATATATAGGGGACCACCTTGTTGCAGGAAACGCAGGTGTGACATTGGCATTGAGAATGAAGCGCCCCACAGCTTGGAGAGCTTGAGAAGAGTCAGAAACTGCATTGCCTTGTTGTAAAGAGGGACAGGATGTTAGGACTGGACCCTCAGTGCCGTCTTGGGGTCCGCTTATAGTAACAACAGAATCGGCTTAAAGTTGTTGCCAGTGGAATGAAATTAGTCAGTCTTAGGATCGATCCCCAATTGAAGCAAGGCGCAGTGGCAATACAAGTGATCACACGTTAGAGTGGCAGCGCCTGTTACCAGCGGGGAAATAATTAATTAATGAGACCTCCATTTTAGGGTCAGGCACCGTTCTTAGTGAGTTCACCAGGTAGCTGACGTCGGTCTCTCCAAGACGCGCTTCACCTAGGCTACACACGCTGCAGTAACAGCGGTAGTACCCATGCCCAGGCTTCCCTTCACATCACCACTGTCGCCATTTTGAGGTCAGGCCTCAGCTTGAAAGGAGCAGCCCCAGTTGTTGCCAGGAAACGAAATTTTACAGACACTGGGTTGTTTCCCATTTGAAGCAGGCGCTGTGGCAATACAGGTGTTCACATGTCAGAGTTGTAGCGTTCGTTATCAGCGGGGAAAAACAATCCTCTTTGTCTTTCTGAGACCTCCATTTTGGGGTCAGGCCCCGTTCTTAGCAAATTCACCAAGTAAACGAAATTTAGCGAATTCTGGGTCGTTTCCCATTTGAGGCAGGCGCTGTGGCAAAACAGGTGCTTACACGCCCGGATGGCAGCGCTCGTTATCAACGGAGTCTGGACGTCTTCAACGGGGCAGAACAATGTCTCCTCGTCCTCCTGAGACCTCCATTTTAGGGTCAGGCACCATTCTTGGCAGATTCGTCAAGTAGTTGACGTCGGTGTCTTTAAGAAGCGCTTCACATAGGCCACACTCGTTGTATTAGTAGCGGTCTCCCACATGCTTGTGCTTCCCTTCACATCCCCGCCGTACTTAGATCACCGCTCCCCGGTTCGAACTCTTCGCCGCCATTTTGAGGTCAGGCCTCGTTTCGCAACGAGCAGCGCAAAGTCCCAGAAATGGATTGTATCGGCATACAAGACTTACCGGCGGGTGTGTCTGGGCAGATGCTTAGGAATCTGGTGCTTGCAGGGCCATTCATGGACATTAGATGACGTTCTGGGGCTCCGTGAAGTCGTTACTCGTGATCCGCCATTTTCAGTTATCACAGCTCCTCACTTGGCTGGAATATCGACGATACGTATGCCCAAAGCGGCATATCTTGGCCAGAGGCGATGACAGCCTCCGATGCGGCGCACCACTCCAGATCGAATCCTGGAACACTGGTGTGCTGCCGATCGGAATGGCTCTGGAATCTTAGCATGCAGTCTCTGCTTGAGACAGAGGGACTCGATCAGGCACCAATCCTAGTTGTTTTAAGTGCTCATCGAGGGTGCTACGTCACATTGATGGTGACGCCTGACCCCTCCTCCACCCCCATTCTTAACTCCTTAATAATTTGGCTTCTAGGTGCTAACTTCTCAATAAGAGCCCCGCAGCGGCGGCCCGGGCGGCTTCCTATTTCAGCCTCTCTTTTGCGAAGGGTCAATCAATCAATCAATCAATCAATCAATCATGTCACTTATAAAGCGCACTACATACCCGCGAGGGTCTCAAGGCGCTGGGGGAAGAGGGGGTGGTGCTGCTACTGATCGAAGAGCCAGGTCTTGAGGAGTCTTCTGAAGGCCAGTAGGTCTTGGGTCTGTCGGAGGTTGGTGGGGAGGGTGTTCCAGGTCTTGGCGGCGAGGTGGGAGAAGGATCTGCCGCCGGCGGTCGTTTTCCGGATGCGGGGGACTGTGGCGAGGGCGAGGCTGGTCGAGCGGAGCTGGCGGGTGGGGGTGTAGAAGCTGAGTCGTCTGTTGAGGTAGGCTGGTCCGGAGTTGTGGAGTGCTTTGTGTGCGTGGGTGAGGAGCTTGAAGGTTATCCTCTTGTTGACAGGGAGCCAGTGCAGGTCTCTCAGGTGGGGTGTGATGTGGCTGCGTCGGGGGATGTCGAGGATAAGACGTGCAGAGGCGTTCTGGATGCGTTGCAGCCGTCTCAGGAGCTTAGCCGTCGTTCCTGCGTAGAGGGCGTTTCCGTAGTCCAGCCTGCTGGTGACGAGGGCCTGGGTGACTGTTTTTCTTGTTTCGGTGGGGATCCACTTGAAGATCCTGCGGAGCATTCGGAGGATGTTGAAGCAGGATGAGGAAACGGCGTTGACCTGCTTAGTCATGGAGAGGGTGGGGTCGAGGATGACCCCTAGGTTGCGTACGTGGTCGGTGGGTGGCGGGGCTGTTCCCAGTGATGTTGGCCACCAGGAGTCGTCCCAGGCTGAAGGGTTGGAACCAAGGATGAGGACCTCCGTCTTGTCCGAGTTCAGCTTCAGGCGGCTGGTCCTCATCCATTCGGCGGCGGCCTTCATTCCTTCGTGGAGGTGGGCTTTGGCGGTGTGAGGGTCTTTGGTGAGGAGAGGATCAGCTGGGTGTCGTCGGCGTAGGAGATGATGTTGAGGTTGTGCTGTCGGGCGACGTGGGCGAGGGTGCCATGTAGATGTTGAACAGCGTTGGGCTGAGGGAGGAGCCTTGGGGTACGCCGCAGATGATCTTGGTGGCCTTGGATCGGAAGGGGCGAGGCGGACGCTTTGTGTTCTGCCGGAAAGGAAGGATGTGGTCCAGTCCAGGGCCTTCTCTTGGATCCCGGCGTCGTGAAGGCGTGTTCGTAGTGTGTGGTGGCAGACCGTGTCGAAGGCGGCTGATAGGTCCAGGAGGATGAGGGCTGCTGTTTCTCCGTTGTCTAGCAGGGTCCTGATGTCATCGGTGGCGGCGATGAGGGCGGTTTCGGTGCTGTGGTTGCTGCGGAAGCCGGACTGGGAAGGGTCCAGGATGTTGTTCTCCTCGAGGTAGCGGGTCAGTTGTTTGTTGACGATTATCTCGGTGACCTTCGCGGGGAACGGGAGCAGAGAGATGGGTCGGAAGTTCTTGAGGTCCTTGGGGTCTGCCTTGGGTTTCTTGAGTAAGGCGGTGATCTCGGCGTGCTTCCAGCTTTCCGGGAAGGTTGCTGTCTCGAAGGAGATGTTGATTATTTTCCGGAGATGGGGCGCGATGGCTGTACTGGCTTTGTTGAAGATGTGGTGAGGGCACGGGTCTAGCGGTGAACCGGAGTGGATGGTGTTCATGATCTCGCTGGTGTCCTCGTCATTGATGTTGGTCCAGGAGAGCAGGCGGTTGGTGGTTGTGGGGGCAGTGGTCTCGGTGGTTGCCGGGGCGGTCGTGGTGTTGAAGCTGTCGTGGATGTCGGCGATTTTGCGGTGGAAGAAGGTGGCCAGTGAGTCGCACAGGTCTCGCGACGGCTGGATGTCGTTGGTGTTGGAGCTGGGGTTGGAGAGTTCCTTCACGATGTTGAAGAGCTCTTTGCTGTTGTGTGCGTTGTTGTCTAGGCGGTCTTTGAGTGAGGCCCTTTTGGCGGATCTGATGAGGTGATGGTGACTGCGGGTGGCGCTCTTGTGGGCGGCGTAGCTGTCCGCTGTCCGTTCGTGGAGCCAGATCTTCTCCAGTTTTCGGCATGTTCGTTTGGAGGCCTGGAGGTCTTCGGTGAACCAGGTGGCTTTCTTGCTGGTGTGGCTGTTGGGCGGATTCTTGAGCGGGGCGAGGGTGTTGGCGCAGTCGTCGATCCACTGTCTGAGGTTGCGGGCGGCGGTGTCGGGGTCGGAGGGTTCGGCGGGTGGGCTCAGGGCGAGGGTTGTGGTTAGCTGGTCTTCCGTGACTCTGCTCCAGCAGCGGCGAGGCATTTGTTCGGTGCGGTGGTGCGTGGTGGGCTTCCTGTAGGTGAAGTGGATGCAGTGGTGGTCAGTCCAGTGGGGTTCGGAGGTGTGGTTGAAGGAGACGTGTGGGCTTGCGGAAAAGATGGAGTCGAGCGTGTGGCCGGCGGCGTGGGTGGGTGTAGTCACGAGCTGTCTGAGTCCGAGGGTGGCGAGGTTGTCGATCAGGGTGGTGGAGTTGGTGTCCTTGTTGTTCTCGAGGTGGAAGTTCAGGTCCCCGAGGAGGATGTAGTCCGTGGAGGCGATGGCGTGTGTGCTGACGAAGTCAGCGATGGAATCGCTGAACTGTGGTCGGGGTCCGGGGGTCTGTAGATGAGGGTTCCTCTGAGGGTGGTGTTGGGATCGGTGTGGATCTGGAAGTGCATGTGTTCGGCGGTGCTGAGGGTGTCGTCGGTGTTGGTTGAGACTCTGAGGTGTTCCTGTGGACGATGGCGATGCCTCCTCCGACTCCGTTGGTGCGGTCCCTGCGGGTGATCTTGTATCCATCCGGGATGGCAATGGCGATGTCGGGGGCTGAAGCGGGATTCAGCCAGGTCTCCGTCAGGAATGCGACGTCTGGGGAGGTTGAGTCGAGAAGGTCCCAGAGTTCGATGGCGTGTTTGCGGGCGGAGCGGGTGTTGAGGAGGATGCATCTGAGGTAGTTGGGTTCTTTCCTGGGCGGTGGTTTGGCGGGGCGGGTGCTGGCGAAGCTGCAGTTCCGGCAGGTGAAGGGCCCTTGGGTGCGCTTTGGGGTGGCCTGGTAGCAGGCGTGATCTTTTCCGGGGTTGAGTGCGTGGAGGGTGCTGGCGTCGTATCGGCGTCTGTTGATGTGGCGGGCGCGGGGGATGCCCGGACCAGGGGGTCTGGCGCTGGGCGCGGTCACGGCGCGGACGGGCGCAGACGGGCTTGCCTTAGGCGCACCTTCGGCGCGACAGCGGCGCGCCCGCTGCGCACGTCCGCTGCGCGGCCGCACAGCGGCCGCCATAAATGGGAAGGTGGGAGGGAGGAGCAGGGAATGGGGCAGCGAATGGGCAGTGAGGGGGCGGGGCCGCAGGGGCGCAGCGGCGGGAAACAGGCACAGAAGGGAAAACGAGCACAATCAGGGCATCAAGGGGGCACAGAAAGGGAAAAAAACGAGCACAATCAGGGGCAGCAAGGGGGCACAGAAAGGAAAAACTAGCACAATGAGGGGCAGCAAGGGGGCACAGAAAGGAAAACGAGCACAATCAGGGGCAGCAAGGGGGCACAGGAAGGAAAAACAGAGCACAATCAGGGGCAGCAAGGGGGCACAGAAAGGAAAAAGCGAGCACAATCAGGGGCAGCAAGGGGGCACAGAAAGGAAAAACGAGCACAATCAGGGGCAGCAAGGGGGCACAGAAAGGAAAAAGCAGAGCACAATCAGGGGCAGCAAGGGGGCACAGAAAGGATAAAAAACGAGCACAATCAGGGGCAGCAAGGGGGCACAGAAAGGAAAAAACTAGCACAATGAGGGGCAGCAAGGGGGCACAGAAAGGAAAAACGAGCACAATCAGGGGCAGCAAGGGGGGCACAGAAAGAAAAAAACGAGCACAATCAGGGGCAGCAAGGGGGCACAGAAAGGAAAAACGAGCACAATCAGGGGCAGCAAGGGGGGCACAGAAAGGAAAAAACGAGCACAATCAGGGGCAGCAAGGGGGCACAGAAAGGAAAAAACGAGCACAATCAGGGGCAGCAAGGGGGCACAGAAAGGAAAAACGAGCACAATCAGGGGCAGCAGCAGGGCACACAGACGGAGCTGTGTGGTGGGGGAGCGACCTACCAGTCAAGGTCAGGGGTCGCTCTCTTCACCACGCAGCGGCCGCCATAAATGGGGAGGTGGGAGGGAGGAGCAGGGAATGGGGCAGCGAATGGGCAGTGAGGGGCGGGGCCGCAGGGGCGCAGCGGCGGGAAACAGGCACAGAAGGGAAAACGAGCACAATCAGGGCATCAAGGGGGCACAGAAAGGAAAAAAAACGAGCACAATCAGGGGCAGCAAGGGGGCACAGAAAGGAAAAAACTAGCACAATGAGGGGCAGCAAGGGGGCACAGAAAGGAAAAACGAGCACAATCAGGGGCAGCAAGGGGGGCACAGGAAGGAAAAAACGAGCACAATCAGGGGCAGCAAGGGGGCACAGAAAGGAAAAACGAGCACAATCAGGGGCAGCAAGGGGGGCACAGAAAGGAAAAAACGAGCACAATTAGGGGCAGCAAGGGGGCACAGAAAGGATAAAAAACAGAGCACAATCAGGGGCAGCAAGGGGGCACAGAAAGGAAAAAACTAGCACAATGAGGGGCAGCAAGGGGGCACAGAAAGGAAAAACGAGCACAATCAGGGGCAGCAAGGGGGGCACAGAAAGAAAAACAGAGCACAATCAGGGGCAGCAAGGGGGCACAGAAAGGAAAAACAGAGCACAATCAGGGGCAGCAAGGGGGCACAGAAAGGAAAAAACGAGCACAATCAGGGGCAGCAGGGGGGCACAGAAAGGAAAAAACAGAGCACAATCAGGGGCAGCAAGGGGGCACAGAAAGGAAAAAACGAGCACAATCAGGGGCAGCAAGGGGCCACAGAAAGGAAAAACGAGGCACAATCAGGGGCAGCAGCAGGGCACACAGACGGAGCTGTGTGGTGGGGGAGCGACCTACCAGTCAAGGTCAGGGGTCGCTCTCTTCACCACGCAGCGGCCGCCATAAATGGGGAGGTGGGAGGGAGGAGCAGGGAATGGGGCAGCGAATGGGCAGTGAGGGGGCGGGGCCGCAGGGGCGCAACGGCGGGAAACAGGCACAGAAGGGAAAACGAGCACAATCAGGGCATCAAGGGGGCACAGAAAGGAAAAAAAACAGAGCACAATGAGGGGCAGCAAGGGGGCACAGAAAGGAAAAAACTAGCACAATGAGGGGCAGCAAGGGGGCACAGAAAGGAAAAACAGAGCACAATCAGGGGCAGCAAGGGGGCACAGGAAGGAAAAAACGAGCACAATCAGGGGCAGCAAGGGGGCACAGAAAGGAAAAACAGAGCACAATCAGGGGCAGCAAGGGGGGCACAGAAAGGAAAAAACAGAGCACAATCAGGGGCAGCAAGGGGGCACAGAAAGGATAAAAAACGAGCACAATCAGGGGCAGCAAGGGGGCACAGAAAGGAAAAACTAGCACAATGAGGGGCAGCAAGGGGGCACAGAAAGGAAAAACGAGCACAATCAGGGGCAGCAAGGGGGGCACAGAAAGAAAAAAACGAGCACAATCAGGGGCAGCAAGGGGGCACAGAAAGGAAAAACAAGCACAATCAGGGGCAGCAAGGGGGGCACAGAAAGGAAAAACGAGCACAATCAGGGGCAGCAAGGGGGGCACAGAAAGGAAAAAACGAGCACAATCAGGGGCAGCGAGGGGGGCACAGAAAGGAAAAAACGAGCACAATCAGGGGCAGCAAGGGGGCATAGAAAGGAAAAACGAGCACAATCAGGGGCAGCAGCAGGGCACACAGACGGAGCTGTGTGGTGGGGGAGCGACCTACCAGTCAAGGTCAGGGGTCAGAGACGGGGGCTGCAGGAAGAGCCCCACAGCGGCGGCCCAGGCGGCTTCCTATTTCAGGATAGACCGTGGTGGCAGCATGCCGCAAACAAGTGCTCAAAATTCAGTGTTTCTGGTGTGTGGAGTTGAGCATTATGAGGCCAATTTAACTTTGAAGTGGAGAAGGTCATGAGAGATAGAGGCACTGGTCGAAAAGGCGTGTATGTTATATTCTTTTGGTCTCTGTAGCGAGACTGAGAATGTGCTGAACGTTCCAAGGAGAACTGAAGAGGCAACTGGACAGCAATGAAAGTGGAATCAAATTGCAGCTGCTGGGCCTTCCAAATAAATAAAGAAAAAAAGAATAAAATACTATGATGGACGGAGTGTGGAAGCTGCAGAGGAGTTAGTGGGGGGACTAGTTAGTGCAGGGGGAGATTGATGGGGAGTGGGAAGGCAGGAGATCAACAGAGGAGTTTAAGGCAGGTCAAAATTAAAAAAAAGTTTTAAAAAAGCCAGACAGGGAGGTGTTGGTAAATGAGCGAACGAGCTGTGAGAAGGATAAGGATACAGAAAGTGTGTGTGGGTTGGGTATTTGAAGGAGCAAGCAAGAAAAAAACACACACTCCAGATAGCGCATTTCCTACTAGTGTGAAATTTTACGCTTTTCTGATGGGCAGCGAATGGTGATAATCCCATAAAGATGTTGATGCTCCTCAAGTGGACCCGAGCAACACGTTTCAATGTAAATTGCATTGTAAGTAGTAAAGCACATTACGCTTTACAAAGAAAGCGAGATAAATATATTTTTAATGGAGGTTTATAAGGCTTTAAATCGTTACAGAGATGGCTGGAAGTCAGTCAATTAGTATTTTAAATCAGATAATAGCATGTAGATCAGAATAGAATGCAATTAATAAAATAGTAGAGCAAAATTTTGTTCAGCTCAAATAAAGTAAGTCATAAATTTTAGTCCAGACTGACATAGTGTCACCTGCTAAAGATCAGGGAGAGTGAGCCCATCACCCTCAGGAAAGGGCTCCTTTTATAATACAAAATACAATTAGGAATAAACATTCAATACATTTGTGTAAGCGTCCCATGATTTGTACCAATCAGGTTAAAGGAAGAACAGTACAGTTTCTGAAATCAAATTATTCAGCACTATCCTACAGAGTTACATAATGCAGTTCCCATCCCTAGTGTCCTTCAGACACCTCAATAGTTAGTACAAATGTCGCTTCTTAATATACAAGGACAAGTTCTCATGAGAAATCACTGTGGTCCCAATAGGTGAGGCCTTGGTAATATTCATTCTCAATGAAACCATTTACCACAGGACTCCAAAGGAAAGAAACATAAGTCTATCCATGGGAAAGTGACATTATGTCTCAGATCAGTGTTTACAAAGTTGCTAATATATTATTCATCTTTGCAGAGTATGAGACAGAAACAAAAGAATTACATGCCAGAAAAGTTGGCTGTAGAGAGCACCAAACATTTTGAAATCAAGGCCTATATTAGCTAATGTTAGAATAAGGATAGTTCCCTCAATATAATGTCTTTGTTAATTTTTCTTTATCCTGTTTATGCCATTGTGCATAAAATTAAAACTCTACACCACTCACTTGGAGTACTAATAGAAAAAAGTTGTTTACGGAATGTGAGCAGTGGGAGGATACAAGTCATCCAATCAAGCTGATGGTAAGCTATGTTCCACAGGAGGGACAAACACAAAAAGGGGAAGGAAAGCCACTGAATAAGAAGCTGGCAAATAGGATTGACAAGGAAGCCAACCAATGGTAAGCAATGCATCCCACTGAAAGTCTTCGTATTAGCCACAATAGGGCTCTCATTTATGGGGATTTGGCGTAGGGCAGTGCAGCAGGTCACCTTGCTGCACTGCCCTACGTCAGAGGGAAAGGGCAGGAATGCACCTTATTTATCCAATATGGTGCATTCCTGGCCTTTCCCCCCTGCTCTGGCGCTGTTCTGGCAGCCTACCACCAACTCAGGCACCCTTGGACCATGGTGCAAGGGTGCCTGTGTTGTCGGCAGGATTGTTTTTATGCATGAAAACAATGCATAGTGCCGTTTTCCTCCTTCTATGTGTGCTGCATAATGCAGCACACATAGGAAGAGGAAAAAATGAGGAGAAATAAAGTTGTTTCTCCTTGTTACACCTGCCCTGAGGAGGCATAAGATTTTGATGCATTCTCAAGTTTATAAGTCCTTGTAAATCTCGGAATGCATCAAAAACCATGGGAGTAGCATGGGAACACCCTCCACAACGCCCATGGAATGCCTCCTTTGTGCAGAGCAAGGCGGCACAGCGATTTGCGTTGCATTGCCCTAGTCAAGATTTATGAGACCACTCAAAGCCATGCAATGTGGCTTTGCATGGCTTCATAAATCTGGCTCAGAGCCTTGCGTCATGCATGTACCACTTTGCATGGTGCAAACGTGATGCAAAGTTCTCATAAATATGCTCCTATGTCTTTAACTATCAACAGATAAAAGTTGTCTATAGGTGAGTCCAAAACAACAGTCTTAGACATTATGTATACTAATCCCGTGAATGCACCCTAAGTTCAGGCAGTAACCATGTCCAATACTGAAGTACGGGGGGTCGGAGGCAGTACATAAAAAATAGGGTCAGATATACTATGTACTGATCGCAAAATACTGGTCTCTTTTTACAAACATTGAAGAATTTTGAGAACCAACTTATAGACTAAAAGGTCAATTCTTTAAATTTAGAAAAATAGCGGATCGCAATCCGACTTACATCATAAATATTATTGAGAAAGGTCGCAAATTACCACCACAGGGATGGGGGCTTTTTAGAATCAGCAGACCACCATGTTTATGATTGCTTTTAAATCGAGCATTCTTAGGCCTGGCCTTTGAGAAAGCTTTAAGGGTTTCGCTAGACTGGTGTTTAAAAAAAAAATATATATATATATTATACATACGTATAGGGGCTTTTTATTAGTGGCCTTCATTCGTTGGTCTGTTAATCTGTCACTCCCTCTTTGCTTCCGCTCACCAGACCACATAGCATGGGTCAATAATCCAGCCTCTTTCCGGCATTGGCTGCCCTCATTGTGAGTGACGGCATTTTGCCTATATGGACAATGTGAATGTCAGCCAGAAAAATAGACACCCTTCAATTCCATGGCTGGTAGTATAATACGTGTGTTGTTTTTTTTCAAGCATTGCACGAAAAAACATGGGGGCATATTAGCAAGACCCACGTTAAAATTATCGCCATTTTAGCGGCAGGAAACTGCCGCTAAAACGGCGATAATGGGCTTGCTAATATGCGTTATGGAATTCCAATAGAAGCCCAAGTTAGATGTCCTGCACATCTAACCTGGGCTTCTATTGGAATTCTATAACGCATATTAGCAAGCCCATACTCGCCGTTTTAGCGGCAGTTTCCTGCCGCTAAAACGGCGATAATCCTAACGTGGGTCTTGCTAATATGCCCCATGATTTCTAAAACGTATTCAGTACTTTTGCTAGTACTCTGTAGCTCCTCAGACACTGAAACTGGGTCCTCTGTGGCGCTTGAAACATCGAAACAGCCACACTGACAAACCTATTGGAGATGATATTTTTGCACACTTATTTTTCCACCGACCTGCAGTTGTGTCTGTAGCTGAATGGCAACGTGCGTGGCTGGTGCTCTGAACACCACTGGGTAGATTCCAGCAGTTTGATTTTAATAATCTTTTCACACCCTTTTTTCACCAACACTAACTTCGGTGCGTTTATGACAATATGTGTGCGTGGTTTTGTTTCAAATAATGACATTTATTTTTATTATTATTCCTTCTTTCGAGGGCCAGGCAGCTCCCCGATCACTCCTTCGAGGCATCGCTGGCAATTGAAATGAACATCATACGTGTTGGGCACTGCTAGTCTTTTTTTGTTTTGTTTGGTTTTTTTAATGCAGCAGGACATACTGACTGGTAATTTCCTGTTTCAGTCAAACAAAAAGACAACATCACAACCATCAGAAAACCCAAAGGATTTAATTCCATGTATGCTTATTTCTGCAGTTGTTTAACTATCCCACCACCTAGTTTAGTGGCAGCTTGAATATTTTCTGCTAATGCAGTAAGTAGCTCACTCCTCAACAACTAAGGGGGATATTCACAAGGAGCTATCGCCGAATTAACGTCACTTTATCGCAGCCAAAGTCGTGATAAATTTACCCCCCCCATTCACAAGCCGGTGTTAACAGCCCACAGCACCAGTTTACCCGCGATAGCAGCCGCAAAAAACATCACCACAGAGGACCCGCGCAACTATCGCTAATGAGATGCAGAGTGGGCGTTCCCGTGCCAAAAGCCGAGACAACATCACACCTCAACATTCACAACGACCAGCCACATCGGCGATAAGAACACAAAACAGGCGATAAGGCGCGTTAGCACCAGGAAATTTACACCTGCTCTGACCTGGTGTAAAGTCGGACGGCAGCCAGCTCCACAAAAGGGAGCACAGCCCAGAGCCACACATGAAGGACAACATATGCCCACGAGCAACTGAACATGCAGCACGGACACCCAAGAGGGCCACAACACCCACCGACACCACACCCAGGCCCGCAACACCCCCCCCCCCGGGACCACCCCCAACCCCGGACTAAGAAATTGCACACCAACACCACGAATCCCAAAACAAACATTTTGCCTGATGTCGCACAAGCAGGAATAAAAACATACATGCGTGGCCCGAAAATTGAGAATCAGTCATACAGCAATGCAATCACCAACACAAAACACCATACAAACAAAAGCAGAAACAACCCTTAGGATGAGTCCTAGCGGCTCCTCACTGGACAATCCGTAGCACACAGCCTGGAAGACCAAATCCAAGAGAAGAAGGTGTGCCATGCACCCAACAAAGGAAAGAGAGGGAGAGAGCGAGGGAGGGAGACGGAGTGAGATAGCACAAGCAGCGCAAGGCCGCCCGGGCACCTGGCTCCACATGCCAACATGTGTGTGTGCATCGCCATCTGTACACCATGAGCCCATGGCCGTGTCCCAATCTCAGCGCCAAAGCCACATCACATTCCGAAAATGCAAGTAGTATTCAGACAAACATCAGGGATGAAAGCACCATTGTCCCAATGCAGAAGGCGGGAGGACACCTGCACCTCTGACCTTGGTCCAGAACGCGCCTGGAACACCCTGATAGAGATGCAATGGCAGACGAGGACGACTCCCACACCACGCATTCCGCTAATGAACCATCCGACTTATCCACATCCCACACACAGAAGCCCCTGCCTGTGGTACCCCCGCATGGGATGCCCTTGACACTCACGGAAACAGCAACCCATCACCCACAACGTTGCACACACATACGAATCATTGCTCAGAGCTGTGGCATATCCTCCACACAACTGCCACAGTTCAGAAGAGTGCCGGTTCACTAGACGCACCAACGCAATGGCAGGCCATACCGGGCACATGCACAACCCCGTCATGTGGAACAGTACCGTGCACGTATGCTGCATTTACTGGGCGCACTGCCACTGGCAGTGCTGCGGATCAGTTACAGGCTCAGCTTCCGCATTGCCCACGTCACCTGCATCCAGCCCTGGATCCACTGCCGAACATGCACATTCGAGTGTCCCATGGATGTCTGCCTATCCAATACAACTGTTGATGAATTGGACTTTGACTTGTGTCTGCGCCCCCTGTTGGATCACGAACAGGAGTGTAACCGAGACAGCTGTGCATGGGATGCCTTGACATACTGTGTATGTATTGGTAGTTGTGCAAGGGAGATTGCACAATTTCTTGTGTGCAGTGACCACATTGAGGCGCTCCCCTATTGGGCTGTGTTGCGGATCGGTGAGACGGCGTGGGCTGAGCACACCTGCCCGGACCACCTAATGGATTGGCTCACCCTGGTGTTCCTTGAACACGACCACGACGTTCTATTGGAACACATTGCACATGAAGCTGCACGGGCATTCATGGACGAGTAACTACGTTCCTGCAGCCACATCCGATTGCCACCCACAGCACATGGCCCAACAACTTGTTGCATCGTTGGGATTGCTCACATATCCCACCACAACAGAGGACACGTCTGCCTTCGGTCGGGCTCTGGATGCATGTGCGTGGAATAACGCGTGTGTACACACACCTGTGCAAGGTGACGCAGGTCCATGGTCAGAGCAACACAGCGTCGTTTGGCAACGTTGCCAATTCGGACACACTGCTGGGGGAGAGCACACACATGGCAATGTAGTACGACATGTGAACCTGTCGGACCCTCACACCTGATCACTATCAGCAGAGCAGACAATCGGCGCACTCCGGAGGCAGAGCACCATGCAGATCCCACGTGCAGTGAGTCGTGCCCCCTCACACGGGGCAATGGGCAGACGCCAAACAACACATGACTCATCCAGCAAGGCAAGGTGGGCTGTGAGCGTTGCCATCCGTGATGAATGTTGTCCATTTCAGCCCCAACATTTTCTGAACCTCGACATGTACCCATGCTGCGTGTGTCTTAAGCATGTCCCAGCCTGTTGTGGCCATTGCCTCGTCCGTACTGACACGCACATGCCAATAAAGTCTATGCCACTCCACTGATGTCTAACTGTGAGGTGTGTTGTTTAGATTGTCCACTCGTGTGCCACAATGTGCATCGTCCCAACACAGGGAGGAACTGACTGACGCATGTGCAATGGGGGTGTGTCCCTTTGGCAAGCTCCACCTCTGTGAGCCAGACATTGTTTTTGGATAGGTGCTGGACGACATGTGCACTTACATGACTTCAGCTATGTGTGTATGGTGTCCAACCTCTGACCATGTGGAGCAATGTCATACATCACAACATAATGTGACCACACCGATGTGTGTAAGTAGGTATGCGACGTGAAGTTCTGTTGTCACACGTGGTGTAGAACACCACTCCTGGCCTGCCACCGTTTTGGTCACTCCTACACACAGCCCTATTCAACACATGGACGTGTGCCTACGTTGGGGGGTTGTGAGATTGTTGTTGATGTGCAATGGGGACACAGCTAGTACTCACCTTCACAGTCATCCAATTGGCCATGTGTCTCAGGGATAGACATGCGCATAGATGTCAGTTACCAGGGTGTATCTTCATGTGCAATCATTGTCCCTGCATCGAGCCATACTTCCATACGTGAGTGAACATAGTGATGACACATCTGTGTGATTTAGAATGTTTTATTCACATTCTGGTGATTGACGGAGCTGGAGCTGTACATGGCCATCCAAGCCCACATCACATGGAAGCCCAGTGGTGGGCCAACCAGAGTCCTTTGGGGATTGCACAGTGATTAGGAAGAGGGAGAGTGCAGTCCGCAGCAGGATTGCTGTGTAATTGGCCAGCGGTGAAGAAATGGCAGTACGTGTCAGGCTCCGGGTGAATGTCGCAGAGTGTTCCGGAGGTCAGTAGGAGGTATTTCCCAGGGCATGATGCATAGGTCATAACCAGGCAGGGACAGGCCATATGGCGGTGCTGGATGCTACTGCCTCCTTCCTCACACAGTAGTTCCCATCCCCTTCTCACTCCCCTGATACGGGTTCTGTGTCCGGTGTGTCTGTTGTGTGTGGCGGGGTGATGGCTGCATCGCTGTGTGCCCCTGACACATCAGACTACGTAGGTGATGGGGCAGCATAACAGTGTGCCACGGACACATCAGGGGTCGGAGCTGTGTGTGTCGATGTTCCCGCTGCAGTCATCTGGGAACGGCTCAGTGACAGCAATGGCAAGATGAAGTACTGCAGGGCATTGAAGTTCCCAGCCACTACTCGCTGGTGTCCAGCCGTGGCAGACATACTTCCAGCCTGCATCTGCTCCATGGTCTCCATTGACCTCCGCACCTGTGCCAACTCTGTGCTGTCATGGCTGGTGCCTGTCTGACCAGACAGTTCTTGTATTAGATTCATGGCACCAGCGAGGTCAGCCAAGGTCTGTGGCGGAGCATGGTGCGTACAGGGGGTGTCCGATAGGGACTGTACGTGGTCCCTGATGGGACTCAGACACCCACGTATGGCATCGAGTTTGGCTGCCACGAGCTCGAAACCCACCCGCAGCTGATGAGCCAACTCCACCTGGCAACCCAACACACGCCGTTGGAATTCCATGTATTGGTCAGGGGGTCCTGGGAGACAGCCGTGGTGGTGTGTGTTTCCTGCTGTGTGGTCTGTGCAGGTGGTGGGGTCACCTCAAGGCAGCTGGCCTGGCCTGCTCCTGGGGGTGGGGTGCAGAGGCTGTCCATTATCCATTGGAGGGTGTCTTGACATATGTGCAGGTTGTCCTCTTCATCATCAATGATGGGAAGTGTGGTGTGCTCTGCAGGAGGTGTTGTATGTCCCTCTGCAATGTGAAGGGGAGATGCAGGTTAACAGAGTTTCACATGTATGGTGATGATTTGCAGATGTTTACATTCAGACTGCATGCCAATGTACATTGTGACTGTTTTGGGGGAGCTGGCTATTTGATAGCAGTCAGTGTGTTTTTCGACTACATGACGGATGTGTGGTAGTACCCGTACATTATCATCACACAGTGTCAGGCAATGCCAGATGTGAGTGGACAGTTACTACGCACAAGCGGAACCTGTTGTGAGCTCTGTCCTGTGGTGCTGGTGTTGCACTTTGTACCACATTGCCATCATTGCTGATGTTCTGTGATTGCTATGTGTGTGTGCTGCATTGTGGGGGAGTTGCCCCTGCAGCTCTGATTTCGTGTGGCCTTCTCCCTTTGAGGCGGGGTGCCTTTGAATTGTGTGCTTTTCGGGGCCTGATTTGCTTTTGACTTGGGTCATATGTGCTCTCGGACTGTTTTTGTGGCCTGGTGCATTGTTCGTCTGCTGCGTCTATTGTACGGCATGGGTTGTGGGTGCACGTGGACATGTCGGAGTGTGACCTGCTCCTTTACGGATGTGATCCGCACTGGGCTACCCCAATGTCGATTCGTGGGCCATGTCATTTTTTTTTGGCTGCTGCCATGCTATCGGACATGCAGTGTTACTTGCATAGTCAGTGTGGGTCACAGAGCCGCTGCTTTGCTGGATCCAGCACATGTGCACAGGTAGGTTGTGATATTGGTGATGGGGGGGGCCCCTCTGTGCACATTGTGGATGGGGGCCTACTTGGCGTTTCTATGTGTGCTGAGGTGTGCCAAGGCATTCAGGTACATGTTCCACGGTCATTGTGGGTGTGCTGTGTGCTACACATAATTGTGCATGTGTGCCATTGTGCCCATCTCCCCCCGTCCCCCCCGTCCCTAGTGGTTACTCACCCTGTTGCTGTTGGGTCAGGTCGTATCGTGCTGTGTCCAGGCCCCCCAATCCTGCCACCGTCTCCTCACTGCTGACTGTGGCCACCATTTGCTCCAGCTCATCCAGCTCCTCCTGTGTCGCAGGACTTCCACCTCCAGTCGCCGTTGCTGCCTCCCTGTTGGCGGCGAGCTTATGTTTGGTCTGCCTTTTCAGATCATGCTAGCGCCTCTTGACCTCCTCCAGTGACCTCCTCGACACTCCGACTGCATTGACGTTGGTGAAGATGGCCTGCCATATTTCGGTTTGGGTTGCCAGTGCCGCAGTGGAGATGCCGAACAGTTGTTGATGGTGTTCGGTCACCTCCGTGACGATGATACGGTCTTCCTGCGGACTGAACCCGGTCTTCCTCTTCCTCTTGTCCTTGCCCTTCCCCGAACGCGGGGTTCCTGGCTGGTCCTCCGTGGGGCTTGTGGTGTTTGGCTTGTCCATGTTGCTACGCAGTTTGAATTGTTTTTGGGCTTTTTTTTTTCTTTCTTTTATGGTGCTTTTTCCCGCCGGACGCGTGGGATTTGCAGGTCTGTGGCTGGTGTTCGCTGATTTCTGTACAGCGATTGGCCTCATCGCATGTTTTCTCGCGTTCGCGTTTCGCATTTTTCCGGCGTGGCGTTGATTTTCACGCTGACATTTGACGCGTTATCTGGTGACTATCGCATGCTACCGCCTTGTTGTGAATTCCACGTTGACACTGGGTTATTTTCCCGCAATAGGCTGCGATATTGAAAGTTGCGTTACGCTACTCTTGCGGTAGTTATCACACGTTCTTGTGAATATACCCCTGAATGTTTCCATTTTTACTCCGTAATTTGTTCCGAATCCATTTCTCAATAGCTTAAAAATAGACCCACAATCAGTCTAAAACATTATTTCTAATACAGTTACATTTTCCTCTTTATCTTTATCCTTTACTCTAGGAACAAAATGCTGGCTTTGAGCTTTGTTGTAGCCTCTACATTTTCAGTCTACAAGGGCCCCTAGTTAATCCTAGGTGCTTATTTTTTCAAAGGTATTTCTAAAATCATTGCAATCAGTGGCCTTTCTTAATCAGAATAAAAAAAGGCACCTTTGAGCAACCAAGGATGTGTTTTTTGATTAGTGCTTCCTATCACAGGGATTCACATTTTGCACTGCTGTAAATGATGGTTGCATGTGATCCTGGACCATTGTGGTAAGCTCAAAATTGAAAATGTGTTGCAGATAGTTACTGCCAAGTGTTCTACATAAATTTTAAAGTGTATTTCAGAACAAACACATATATGCACTGTAATAATATATAAGATATTGTTTTGTTCCATTTTGCAGCATTTTGTTTTAGTAAACCACAAACGCTTTATTATCTTTGCATTCATTGTTTCTATAGCACAGAAAAGCAGAGCAAGCAAAATGAAGGCAGTGGACTCTGCGTAGCGCAAGCTCAAACCACCTTTTAGATAGATTGTGAATGTAGAACTCATGAGCGCAAGCATGGTATAGCTAGAGTACAGTGCCATAGAAGCATTATAGCAGCGGCGTCTCCTCCACTGAGGCGGAGGAGCGTCGCCCCACTATTTTAAGCAGTTTAAATAAAGGAAACATAAAATGCTGTTAACAAAGTTTTATGTTTCCATGCTGCTTTGCAGGTGGGGGGGCGGGATTGCTCTGCTTTCAGGGCATGGGAGGAGTGGTTTGCCCACTCCACCTACGCAATGACTGTTTGGCCGGCACTCTGGAGCCGGCCAAAACAGTCATGCGCACTTCGCATGTTCTCCATACGGGCTGCATTACAGCCTGCATGGAGAACATCCCCAGGCCCCCATTCCCTGGCTGAACGCCGATCCACAGCGCTCAGACCAATCACAATGCTGCATTGCAGCATTGTGATTGGTCAAGGGAGCCTGGGTGCTTCCTGGTTTCTGTTCGGCGCCAGCAGATTCCTGACGCAGAGGAGAGACGCGGAGGCGATAAAGTAAGTTGTTATTTTATTTTGAAAGTTGCTATTTTTTTTTTACATCCCCCCCTTGCCTCTGCCCCCGCCCCGCCACCCCCAATCGGTGTCGGCCGCTACTGCAGTATAGACTGTTATATTGATTCCATTTGACATTTGAGGCACGCTTACCAAAGTCAGACCGATTGGCTTTGCTAATGTTTGTTTTATTGAGGCTGCAGAAGTTTGTTTAATAGTTGGCAGTGGTCCCTTGTACCAATGCCTACTCTTCAACATTATTTTTTTTACCGTCATAAAGGTTATGTTGTTAAAATGTCATTGTTTTGCGACAAGATTTCGGTTGCAAAATGTTGATACATATAGTGCCAATTTAGTACTTGGAAAAGACACCTCTTCCAGATACCGAATTGATATCCATTTAGTCTCATTTTAGGAAGAACTCTTTCAACTCCTAAAAAGTCACAGAAAAAAGCATTTTTACAGATGTAAATGCAGATTTGGAGCGTTTGCAACTGTGAAAATAGTACATCTGGCCCATAGTTACATTACAAAATAGCAGATGATACAAATACATATAATTTTTACCTGCCATATTTCATCCACATGGAAAAAGAGGACTATTGCCACGATCAACCATAGGAAAAATATTAGCAATTTTAGGCAAATTTTTGTTTTGAAAATATTGACACCTGTCCCAACGGATTGGTCTAGGATTTCAAATTATATTGATGTGACCTTCAAATTACAAATAGAAAAAGTGCTACAATTTACTGTTTGTTTTCTTTCACTCAAGTGTTATGGAGGTTGATTGAAGCTTGTAGTCTACACCTGTAACTACAATATTGATATATGCAAATTTCAGTGATGGATGGTAATTATGGCAGGAAGTGGGGTGAGCTAGCCACACACATACACACTCATTCCCTCACACCCATGCATTCACAAACGTGCACACAGACAGTCATGGCCTGTGCAGGTAAGAGCAGTGGGGCCCGGTGGGGGGTGGATTTCGACTGACAATGACGAGGGAAAATTAGTTATTTATTTATTTTCCCTTGTGGTCATCTGTCGAATCCCCCCCAACCCGGCCTCACCACTCTTACCTGCACGGGCCGCTGCTGCACACACACACACACCCATTCACAACAATAATTCACAAAAAAATCATAGATTTATACATACACACACGCACCAAACATTCAAAAAAGTAAAACGTACCTACCCTGCAGCTCCTGGAGAGGAAGCACTGGAGGTCCCAGAAAGATTGGAACTGCTGTGGTCAGCCAATGAGGGGAGACAGCAATCCCCCACTTGTCACAAAGTAGTATAGGGTCAGTGAGACTGCTGGCCTCGCCCTCACTCTTGACGAGGTGTCTCAGGTTAACACTCTGCCCTGGGCAATACAGAGATTAAAACTGAAGCGCCCAGGTCCAAGGCAATTAGTGATGCCCCCCCTCATCACATTGGGGAGGGCCTCGAGCAGTAGCGTAGTCAACCCCCTGCTTTAGCAGCTACAGCAGGATTGGGGTCTTGATGGGCCTCTTCTGTCTACAACTTAGCAGACAATGGCTGATAATTAACATTAAAGACGGAGGGTGAGTGAATGAAAGGATGGATGGAAGGATAGAAGAATGGATAGGAGGATGGATGGATGTGTGACAGAAATGGTGGATGGATAGATGCATGGATGAATGAGTGAAAGGATGGATTAGTGAAAGGGAGGAAGGATGGATGGATGGGTGGATGAGTGAGAGGGTGAATGGATGGATGGATGGATGAGTGAAAGGGTGGATGGATGGATGATGAGAGAAAGGATAGATGGATGAGTGAGTGAGTGAAAGAATGGATGATGAGTGAAAAAATAAATGGATGGATGAATGAGTGGGTAGCAGTAGCGGTCGTGGTGGGAGTGCCGCCGGGCGCTGACGTGGGGAGGGGCAGGGTGGGGGGAAGTAAACTATGGATTACAGTGGATTACAGGTAAGTAAACATAAATAAATAAAACGAATTTCGTTTCTTGCGCTGCATCGCCAAATGCGATCAAGGCTATGAGCTGGCAGGAAGCCCATACAGGGCAGGATTGGTGTTCTGCCATATATTCAATTTGAGTATCATTGATTAATGAAATAATAATTAATTGACATGCCTGGTAGAGAACTGTATGCTTATTTATCTATGCTCATCTAACATTGAAATTTGCACAGCATAATAATGAATTAATAATTTATTGTCTTCATTTTGCATATTGTTGAAGGCCATGAGAATGAATGCATATAGGCACTCCATCATGGCCGCCAAAGAAACTCAAACACTGATTAGAGTTGGCCCTTCTTTATGTTTATGACTGATAAACTGTAAGTCCTCTCTCGTTTTCTATGATTTAATCTATGTTTTAAAAATGAAATTGTTTGGAATTGTGATGTGACATTGAGGAAGGCGTGAAGCCGAAACGCGTCTGTCCATTAGTATACGTGTGACTATTAAATTTTCAAACTCACTTTGCCAGTGTGCGCCTCGTTTCGTGACTTGGGAGAAGGGAAAGTCACATGCTGGGATTGTATCGCGTCTCACCAACGCGGAGGAAAGCACCCGTGCCGAGTGGAGCAGCAGTAGGTGAACGCATAGGAATCGGATATTACTGCCAGCCCCGCCGTGCGCTAATCCGAAGAAGCAGCGGTTTCCATTGGGAGAAGAATCATGGCAAGGAAGGTGGAAAGGGTGTGCGATCGGTAGGAGGACGCCGGGAGCTACGGGTCGGAGGACGCGGAGCATTCGGCAGTTTCCCGCCGGTGAGTACAGCCTGACAAAACACCTCCATACATGCAAGCGCAGATAGCGGCAGGCACGTAGGCAAATTACCAGCATTAAGCTACAAGTCACACGTTTTTGAGACAAACAGCAATGTTTACAGACCGGGAGAGAGAGGAGGCAGCGGAAGGGCTCTTTGTTAAAAATAAACGCAATATCAATCCTGATCCGAAAGGAGGACCGGGGGGTTCAACCACGAGCAGCAATCTCAAAACCCTTTTCAACAAATTGGAAAAAACATACGAGAAAGAGACAAGGAAATGGTGGGAGGCGACCTCGTTACAGAGGTACTTGGACTGTGACCGCATCCCTAGAGGCTTACGTATCTATACGACACCCTCTTATGAGCACCCTGACCCGTTACTATTGCAGGAATGGGCTGAGTATATGACGGAATCAGCGAAAGGCATGATCAAAATATTAATAAAATATGCCTGGAGCGATAGGCAGAAGCTATTAGATGAAATAAAGGAGATCGAAGCACTAATAGCATTGGATAAAGATACGAAATTAAGAGACGAATTGCAACAGCGAATGAAGAAAAGGCTAATAGACTACGAAAGTGTGATAAGACATCGAAAGCAAACTAAATTTTTGAGAGATGAGGAGGACTATGAGTCCGGAAGGATTCTAACCTTTGCTAGAAAGTTCGATGCACCGAGGAAATAATTGATGCAACAGAAAACAAACGAGGCATCATCACGTGAAACATCCGAATCTGAAGTAGAAGCATCTAAAGGGGAACAAATAGTGAGAAGGAAGGAGAAAAACACTGAATCGACAAAGACAACCACTTTTTTTCACGAGTACCAGCTGTTGAGAGAAGCGAGACAGCGCCCGGCAGCAAGAACGCATCCCCCGGAAAACAGAAACGGAAAACCCGACGGGGAAGGAAGGGGAAAAGACACCTCACCTGTGGGATGGAGAACAAGGAGCAAACGAGGGGCGAAATGGAATTAGATCTGTCATCTGAGAAGAAAACAGTGATCAATCTTTTGAGCAGACCAATCACACCGGAAGAAATGAAAGTCCTGGAGTTGGGCCTCACTTTTTGCCCCACAACGCAATTCGATTACACCAACGTACGGATAGACTTATATAAGTTTATACGTAAATTAAAACTCTTCAAGATACATACACTACACCCGAAGAAACAAGGAGGCGATAATATCACTGCCTCAGAGCAGGATGACTCATTAACAGGAATGGAGTTTAATGCCCTGCGTGCAATGAGAGAATTGGAGATTGAACTGAGCTACAGTCAGGGTGATCAGACCGAGACAGTAGATTTCCTAGAAGAGATGGGAATCACACAGAAGGGAGCAGTAAGCACTCTTAGAAAGAAATCACGGTTCATCCCACAGATGGCACACGATGCAATAGATACATTCCATGACCTGGTAATAGAGGACCTGAAGAGATTACAGACAAGAGGTCCTAACTTGACTAAACAGAACCTGACAGCCCACCAAAGGAAACTAATAAAGGGCTTGAGTGAGGATGACAACTTGATAATAAAATCCTCTGACAAGGGAGGAAATGTTGTAATAATGGATAAGTTAACTTACCTTAATGAAGCCAGAAGACAACTTTCGGACACCAATTGTTATACAGTGACAACACGTGCAAATTATGAAAAGAGCATACGAGACTTTCAGGAACTTGCCAAGAAATGGAGGGAAAAATTAATATTGGTAGAAGAAGATTTCAAATTTATTTTTTGTGAGACACCAGAGTTACCAACCTTTTATCATCTCCCCAAAGTTCATAAAAGCGCAACCAATCCTCCTGGCAGGCCTATTGTGTCCTCGAAAAACAGCTTATTAGAGAACACTTCAGTTTATATTGATTGTTTTTTAAAACCATTAGTAGTGGATCTTAGCTCCTTTGTGAAAGACACAAAAGACTTTTTGAGAATTATTGCCAATATCGAATGGGAACCGGACATGCTGTTGCTGACTTTGGATATAACCAGTCTATATACGAGCATACAACATCAGAAAAGACTGGAAGCAATAGAATTCTTTTTGAAAAAGAGACATTTGAAATATTTTGAACACAATGTCATGCTAATAGAATTAATTGCATATTGTCTCCATAACAATATTTTTTTGTTTGCAGGAGAACTGTTTCACCAACAGCAGGGGACTGCGATGGGCACGTGCTTCGCCCCCAGCTGCGCGAATTTGTTCGTTGGCTGGTGGGAGAAGCACGTGGCCTGGGCAGGAAAAAATGAAATCTGGCTCGACAAAGTGGTCCTATGGTCTCGGTACATTGATGACCTCTTCATTGTATGGAGAGGGTCAATGGATGAGGCCAAAACATATGTAGAGGAGCTTAATGATAATGATGTAAACTTAAGATTCACCGAATGCATGAGTAAGACCAGCGTGCCATACTTAGACCTAATGGTATATGTGACAAACAATAAGATTGAAACAACACTTTATAGGAAGCCAACAGCGGGAAACAGCGTGTTACACGCGAATAGTTTCCATCCTAAAAGTGTTATCAATGGAAGTCCCTTATGGGGAACTGATAAGAGTGAGGCATAACTGCTCTTCAGATGATGATTTCCAAGAAGAAAGCAGGAAAGCTCTCAGTAGATTTTCCAAGAGAGGATACAGGAAAGAAACTGTAACGAATGCCAGCTATAAGATCAAGCAGGTAGAAAGGAAAAATCTCCTATTAGACACTGTAACAAATGAAGTCCCTGCTCTTGAGCCCCAAGGGCGAGTGAGAATGATAACTGAGTACACAACAGGATCCACTGAAATTTTTCAAATCTTCCGACGCTATTGGAAGATTCTAAAATCAGATCACATTATAGGATCCCTCATTCCACAAAGTCCCCTAATTACATATAGGAGAGGTCCGGCACTCAGAGATCAGTTGGTAAGGAGCCACTTTTCGAAAACCTCAAAGAAAAAAGATTTAATCACAGGATTCTATCCCTGCATGAGCTGCAAGGCATGCAGGAATAGTAAAAAAGTCAAAGAATTCACAATACCAGGGAGGAAGACGATGCGCAAGATACGTAAACTGATGAATTGCAATTCTGATCACACAGTTTACTGTCTGGTGTGTCCATGCAACAGAAGGTACGTGGGAAGTACCATTCATCCCACCAAGAAGAGAGTTCTTGAGCATATGCGTGCAATCAAGAACCACGATGCAGCATATCCAGTCGCACGACATTTCGAGGAGGAACACAACTCGAATGCCAATCTGTTGAAATTTTTCTGTCTAGACCAAGTCTCTAAAAACGAAAGAGGGGGAGATAGAATTAGAGAACTGAGAAAACTCGAATCACGTTACATTATCGAGTTGCAAACAAAGGCCCCACGGGGACTGAATAATGAGGAAGAACTCTGGGTCCACATAGAGTAAGGAATCTCTAATAACTATAATATCAGCATATCAAATCCTTTTGGATAATAGATTATAATGGATTGAAATAGCCCATTCAGGGCGGAATTGTTTGTAAAATTTGTTCTTTGGAATGAGATTGGGATGAGCATCAAGGCTATGAGCTGGCAGGAAGCCCATACAGGGCAGGATTGGTGTTCTGCCATATATTCAATTTACGTATCATTGATTAATGAAATAATAATTAATTGACATGCCTGGTAGAGAACTGTATGCTTATTTATCTATGCTCATCTAACATTGAAATTTGCACAGCATAATAATGAATTAATAATTTATTGTCTTCATTTTGCATATTGTTGAAGGCCATGAGAATGAATGCATATAGGCATTCCATCATGGCCGCCAAAGAAACTCAAACACTGATTAGAGTTGGCCCTTCTTTATGTTTATGACTGATGAACTGTAAGTCCTCTCTCGTTTTCTATGATTTAATCTATGTTTTAAAAATGAAATTGTTTGGAATTGTGATGTGACATTGAGGAAGGCGTGAAGCCGAAACGCGTCTGTCCATTAGTATACGTGTGACTATTAAATTTTCAAACTCACTTTGCCAGTGTGCGCCTTGTTTCGTGACTTGGGAGAAGGGAAAGTCACATGCTGGGATATATATATATATATATATATATATATATATATATATATATATATATATATATATATATATTAAAAAAAGCTGCTCATCGCTTTCACTCCATTTTCCAGGAAAGCAGACGCGGACCACAAGGTTGGTGCTTTTAAGATGATTTAATGTCGGCCATAACGCGTTTCGGTCCAGCCGGACCTTGATCACATGACAACGCTGCTACGTTCTCACGACCTTTTTAAAGTGCAATACATTAAATTTGATTGGTGGTGGTTCATAGACATAAAAGACCCGTTTTGTGTGGAGGTTTAGGCACATCGAATAGTAGTATAAATACCAATAGGGTTTAGCATAAGTAGTGATACATTAACAAAGTTAAAATCATTTTGTTAAAAACAGTGCAATAAATACGTGTCATAAATTAAACAAACAGGTAAATATATAAATATATAAATACTCATTATGATAAAAGTTTTCATAAAAATAGTTGTTTTTCCACTAAAATATAACACGGATAAATCCATAAATTATTTTTCACATTCGAGAAAAGTAATGACCCACTGTTGTATCACATTGTTTTAGTGCTAAACGATCCTTACTAACATGTGCCTGCTGGATGAAATTTCTTTTGCCTTAATGCAGGTTTCTCCGTAGATTGAGTTCACCCGCCAATGGGTCCACAAATTATTCTTTATTTAAAGTGCTCATGCTATTGATATTTATGTGATTTTTTTCCCATCTCCTTTGGTTATCCCCCTAAAACATTATATGTGTAGTGATGCTAAAAACCTATGTTCACGTGCAATTAATTAAAAAAACCATAATAGTAAATGGTTAAGGTTTGAAAGCAGCCTCCCTTGATAATGGCCAACCGTGGCTCACATTATTTCGTCCCCATTCATCATATGCTTATATCTACTCCAAATGAGAGAGTTTCTAAAATCATGATCAGTTGAATGTTCAGTTAAAATGCATAAAGTTTATATTTGATTGAATACAGTGCAAATCAAAGGGCAAGGGTGTTCAGTGAAAATCCCATCACAAACAGGAATAGAGATCCTCTGTGTTATTTAGCCCCCCTGGGATTTTACTATCTAGATTTAAAATATATCTGGTCTCCAGTTTTCTAAGACGTCCTTCCCTATCGCCTCCCCTTTTACAGTTGGGTATAAAGTTGATGACATAGTACGAGAAGTCTTTTAAATTGTTTTCATGCACCTCTCGGAAATGTCTGGCGACCGGGTACGTCGGATCACAGTTCTTTATAGCTCTAATGTGTTCTTTTGTTCACTGGGAGTTTAGTACTCCCTACGTATTTGAGCTTGCAGGAGCACTCTAGGATGTAAATGGCATATTCAGTTTTACAGTGAAAAGGTTTTGTGATGTTAATTTCCTTCTCACTGAAAGCTGTAGAATAAGTTTTTTTATTAATGCCATACTGGCAAGCTTTACAGTTCCTGCACTTGGTGAACCCATTTGGTTGAGCCCACCACTTGGGAGTTTCAATCGTTTCTGGACTACTGGAGACCAGACTACTATGCATATATATGCCAGTCTTTACATGTGGTGTTCTGCTCCCCAGCTTCCAGAACAAAGGCGGTGCACGGCCTCTCTGAGGTACGCCTTCCTTGGTATCCCATCAAAATGTCTTTCCTTAATCCAAAAGAAAAATGCCAGCACTCTCCCGTAAAGTGCAAGGTGAATTTATTGTTCTCACAGCATGATAGCTCAATGTGTTTCAGCCATCAGCGTGGCCATGCTTTTCCTATGGAAACCTGTCCTAACTTTAACTACCTACTGGCAAACACCAGTAGAGAGTATATATATATATATATATATATATATATATATATATATATATATATATATATATATATATATATATATATATATATATATATCCAATCGAAAAAGGTCCCTCCATTGAAGATGCCTCACATGGCGTGTAAAACTTCTTTATTGCCAAGGCAGCAGTGACAAACAGCTTTGAGTTCCCCTACGCGTTTCGGGCGTCCTCGCCCTTGTTCACGGGATGGCAATGTAAGGAGCAGCAGCGGAAAACGTGATTACACTCGTGCTTTCATTTAAATCCTGCCCAGCTGGGCGTGGCTGCACACTGCATTCTGGTACAGGTCTGGCGCTGTCACGAAAGCAGCGCCATTGGAATGGCGTGTATGTTGCCAAGGGTGGAATAGCAACAGGCAAACTACTGAGAGGTATGCAGCAACCCACTGGGGACTTTGAATCTTTAAAGGAGTGTGAGCAGCGGTATTCATTTACCAAAAGACTCGATGTACCAGAATGCAGTGTGCAGCCACGCCCAGCTGGGCAGGATTTAAATGAAAGCACGAGTGTAATCACGTTTTCCGCTGCTGCTCCTTACATTGCCATCCCGTGAACAAGGGCGAGGACGCCCGAAACGCGTAGGGGAACTCTTGGCGAGACTGCACTTTTCCGCAAAGCTGTTTGTCACTGCTGCCTTGGCAATAAAGAAGTTTTACACGCCATGTGAGGCATCTTCAATGGAGGGACCTTTTTCGATTGGATATATATGTATATATATATATATACCAACGAAGCTCCTACTATACGAAGAACTGGAGGGACACAGCGGGGATACCAGGTAAGTAGCTTTAATTTCAGAACAGCAATGGCATGACGCGTTTCAACATAATGTCTTCCTCAGATGCCTGCTGCCACAGCGCTTGCCTACCAGAAACGCTTGAAGTACTCCCCCTCGTTTCGTCATAAATGACACAGCCAGGTGGGCCGGATCAAAGGCACTGCACCACTGTAGTTTGCGTTGGCAAACTACAGTACCCAGAATGCTCCTCTCACAGACAGCTGGGTAAATGTCTTTTGTCCGGCTCTAAAAATCCCACATATATATATATATTGAAAAAGACTGAGGTTACAGGGATGTCATAGTTAGGAAATAGAATTATTAAAAACATTAAAAATTCAGTAAAAAACAAAAAGTTATAGGGACGTTATAGTTAGGTTAGCAGAATGCAGCACATGTAGAAAGAGGAAAAAAGGAGGAGAAATAAAGATATTCCTCCTCGTTACGACTCGCCTAGGGAGGCGTAAGATTTTGGTGCATTCCCAGTTTTACAAGTCCTTAAATCTGGGAATGCATCAAAAACCATGGGAGTTGCGTGGAAACACCTACTGCAATGCCCATGGAAAGCCGTCTTTACGCAGAGTAAGGCAACGCAGTGGTTTGCGATGCGTTGCCTTACTCCAGATTTATGAGGCCTTTGCGTGGCTTCATAAATCTGACTTAGAGGCTTGCCTCACGCATGTACCACTTTGCGTGGAGCTAAAGTGACGCAAGCCTCTCATAAAAATGCCCCTGAGTTTTTTTGTGAATTTTTTATGAAAAGGTTTTTGTTTGTATAGAACGATATTTGTTCTACCGTCTGTGCTCTGATTTTATCAAACTAATGCACAGATGAAACCTGTATAGCTCCCTACAATTCCAAATGAAAAAATGATAACTCCAGGGTAGACCCAATTCTATAAAGTGCGCAGGTCCCTGCTTAACGCAGGACTGAAAAGTACACAGGTTTGTGCCAAGGTCTTAAACTAAAAGTACACAGCTTCGTGCTTAAGTAAGGTCTTAAAAGTACACTGCTTCGTGCTTAACCAAGGTCTTATAAGTACATAGCTACGTGGCTGTCTGACAGATGGAAAGTAGAACAATTCATACACGACTCACAGTACAGAACCATTCAGCACTCTCTTTGACCCTTGGCTAAAAAGTGCACAGTTTTGTATTTGACCCATTGCCGTAATGTGCACAGGGTCAAACAGTGCCGAGGTCCCTCTTGACAGGGACGGTTAAAGCGAGACGGCCCGACACCTGCGCGATTTCAAGTCCTGGTAGCTCCAATTTTTCTTTTAATCATTTCTTGGTTGATAAAATGTGCACCGCTGAGCAGGTGAATAATAACACCTTTCAACGGCTAGATGAAATTCTCCTTGCTAAAAGTAATTATTAGGGTTTGACGCACGGCTGAAAAGCACGCAGCTCAGCCTCAGTTAGGACCACCAAGCACAAAGGAACCTGCCTGTCGCACAGCTAAAAACCAGGGCACGCTTAGCCCAAAATGAAAGACCGCACATCTACACGTGATCCAGGGCCGAGAAGCATGGAGCCTCTTCAGAGGTCTTAAAAGCATATAGACCAACGGCTTTATCTTCGGTTTCAAGGCACACAGTTAAGTGCTTCACCAATGGCTTCAAAGCACTCACTGCTGCTCGCTTCACTTAGACTGTAAAAGCTCACAACTGTCAGATTTACCAAGGGCTTCAAAGCACACAGCTACCTGCTTTACCCTGAGTCTTAAAGCAAACAGCTGCCCGTTTAACCAAGGGCTTCAAAGCACACAGCTGCTCCTCGGGCCAGCAACTACTACAGTCTACTGAGAAATCACCATAGGAAACATGACAATAAATTACATTTGCCACTGAGCTTGAATAATAAGACTTTTTCCCAAAAGTACTCACGGTATCAACATCTGAAGAAATAACGTCTGCCCTGGTTTCGAACCTCTGGCCTGCAAGTTATAGGGAGATACATGCAGAGAAAAGTTATTTTGCCATGAGTGAAGGGACGACCAGGGAGCACGCTGGCATTGGACTAAGTCTAGGTGGAGTTCGCGGAGTTCTGCTACGCGGAACTTCACGAAGTGCAAAAAAACCTCTGCTCACTGTGCAGAGCTCCGCATGCGGTGGAGTGCGTTAGATAAATGCTGTATGCAGTGATTTTCAGCGGCGGGTGTTTGTCCACACTGTGCAATCATCGCAAACAGCACCATGCACAGCGCAAGTAGGCGCAAGCGGGCACTGCTTCCTTTCTGCCTCTCGAGTAGATTTTTTACTTGAGCAGCAGCTTTCTCAACCCGAACGGATGGTTTCTCAACGCGAGGGGTCGCGAGCATACAAGACCACTCGTAATGAGAAATCCAACCGCCCGCGTTGAGAAATCTCGCCGGTTGATTTTCCACGCTCGCCAACTTGACGTTACCGATCGCGAATGGGGAAATATCTCGCCGGGAGGTGTGTTTTCCTCGCTCGCACTCGCCAACTTGACGAGCGAGGAAAAAACCTCTGCTCCGCTACGCAGAGTGGAGTTTTTCAGAACTCCGCGAGCTCTGAGTAACGCGGAATGCAGAAAACTCTGCGAACCTCGCGAGCGGAGTGGAGTTCACCGCCCAGACTTAGGTTGGAGGTGGGCCCACGGAGTCCCCTCCGGTCTCCATAGCCTGAGGTCAGAGGAGGCTGGGAGCTGTTGGTGGTGTCATCTCTTGAGTCAGCAATACAGCTGTTTGCATTTCCAGGCATCTGGTGTCATCACATTCTCTTGTAATGTTGCCTCCAGGTGATTTTAACACTCCAACCCCTGGCACTATTATCTTTATATGGAAGAATGAGCCAGGAAGTGGTATTTTCAGGTGAGTTAATTATGAAGGATCCCGAGAACTAAACACAATTTACCCTCCCATCCCTTAAAGCGGCTGGAATGCGCTGTGCTTTTGTGCTTTGACAATGGCATTTTGGGCAATGATTTTTGTTGAAGTCTTGCTGACGCGCTCACACTCATATAAGGCAAAACTGCCACAGGCCATGTTCATCACTCAGTCTTTAACCCGTACGCTGCTCTGCTTTGCACTCACAAACAAGTACTGTACAAGAATATTTGTTTTAGAGATGAATAATACATTTCATACGTACATATGTTTACTTGCATAAATTACCTAAAAGTGGCACCTCAGCTGTGACTGTACGATAGGCCCAGTCCTTTTTAAGTGAGGGATATGATCGCATTCTGACATCACTTCCTCTGTCGTCACTCCATGTTAAGGCAATGAGACTTGCATTTGCAAATTAGTCTCCTCACTATTTTTTAGGATTTGTTCCATGCGAAGACACTCCACCGAGTGCGCCACTCGTACCCAGTAGCGGCCCGTGCAGGTAAGCCAGCTGGGGCGGTGGGGCAGGGTGGGGGCAGGGGGGTGAAAGTGACAAATGACGGGATAGGGAATGTAAAATAAATAAATAAATAAAAACACTTACCTTGCACTCGCCGCATCGCCGACTCAGCGATGCGGTGAGCGCAAGGTAAGTGGTTTTATTTATTTATTTATTTTACATTCCCTATCCCATTGTTTGTCACTTTCACCCCCACACCCCCGCTCCACCCCACCACGCTTACCTGCACGGGCTGCTACTGCTCGCACCTTTCGCCATCTGCAAACAAATCTCAGGCTCAGTCCCAGCACAGGTGCCTCACTGTGTCTAATCACCGGTGCCTCAATATTACCTTTCACTGACTGCAAATCGATCTTAATCTCAGCATCGCTGTCTCAGTCTTACAGGTCACATGCTGCAAATAGTTCTGACTTTGCTCCTCATCGCCACAACTATATATGGCCTTTCCCTGAAGGGTTCGACCTCTTGCTGACCCACACTCATCAACTTTCACAATGTGAGACACCAGTTCTGGTTTGCTGCTGATTCATGGTATGGTATGGTATGTATGGTCTTGCTTGTGTAATAAAACTTTCCACACTCTGAGCTGTAGAGGAGCTGGCACAGAGGATTTCAGAGTCTGTAAAGTTCACTACTGTCCTGTTGGCCGACCTTTTTCACACACTAACCCTTGAAGTGAAGTCTAGTGGTGAATTCCCATGACTCAATGTTTAATTCACAAAAAGCTTGAGTGTTTGTCCCAGAGTGTTTCTTAGGAGCCCACTGCTGCACACCGAGTTTGGAAATTACCATGGCTATCTTCTCTGGATTTCATCTCAGGCCTCTTTCTTCAATCACTTCTTGTCTCTTTATTTTGGTCTTGCAAGCTATTTATCCATGCTTGCTCTCATTTCACTCTTTTTCTACCTTTCTTTTCTTCCTTTTTCTCCTTATTCTGCCTTCCTGTTCCTCTGGGTCAAAGTCTAATGATTTAAAATCAGTCCTGATCAACAAAAATGAGTGGCAGTGCCCGCCACCTGAAACCATTGGCACACAGATGCACATGCTAAATGGGGTCATTTTTTATTCTAACCAAGAATTGTAAAAAAGAACATTTTGCCTTAATTAAAGCAGTTATGACAGTGTTTAGAAATGTATCTTGCATTCGGTGCATTTTGCAAATCGTCATAGCTTTTTCCTTTCCCCGTTGTTTCACTTTCCCTTTATTTTTATGTACTCCTTTGTTTGTTGTACTGAGGTGTTTTCAATAACTGAAGCCTTGAATAGCTTGTATGTGATAGATTTTGGGCTTCCTTTAAATGCTCCAATCACGGAGCAAGTGAGCCTGCGTTGGCGCTAAGCTGCAGTTTGTGCTCCAGAGCAGGCAGAGAAAAAGAATGCACCAGATAATGTTAAATACGGCACATTCATGCCCTCTCCCTTTCACAAAGTGCAGCAAGGTGGCTTGCTGCGCTTTGTGAAATATTGATAAATGTGAACCTAAGTGAATTGGAGTGGTCTTCCTTCCTGCGAAGCACTCATTTTTGGGGGCCGGCACCTACTTTTCTGCGTCAGACATTTACCGAGAGCAAGAGAGGGGGAAACAAACAAAGCAGAAAGACAGGGGAAGAGAAAGTTGCTAAAACTGTCATAAGTGTCTAGTAATGGATTAAAGAAGAATGAGGTGGATTTAGGACTATGCCGTATTGGTGTTGGGTGCTCGGAGACTTCTTTGCACCAGCTGAGCAAAGCTTTGGACACTGGCACTCATTCTTATACAAATTAAGTACTGCCTACGCAGGTGACAACAGTTAAGTTCAGATACGCTGCAGTTACAACAAACCTGAGTCGAGTTGAGGGCAGCAACATTTCTGGCATTTCTTACTGTCGTTCACTTAGATCCTAATAGTTTGCCCCAGTTTTTCCTTTGTGCTAAGTCCACAAACTTTCACTCTGCTTGGAAACTTAGGCAGAGATAGACAATGGGTGAGACACTTTAAACATGTCCAAAACATGCGAAAAAAGAAACAAATCTTAGAATTACGCAGAAGAGCGCATGCCACAGGTTTTGACTGCCCCCATATTTCGTTTTTCAAACGCATTGTTAGAAATGCAAACACTCGGTATTAGTATTCCAGTGTGCTTCCTTCTCACTTTGAAATGCTGGTACGCCTGTGATGGTAATGCCTCTGTGTTGGGAGTTCCGGTACTTTACCATTGATGGTAACGCATCCCTGCTGATAAGTGCTGGTATTCTTACTTTTAAATTAAGGTCCTAAGGGTGTAAATGAAAGAAGAAATATGTTGCAAATCATTTAGAAACACAAACATTGGTAAAATCTATGGTTCTGCGATAGCCTATCTGCCTTATGTCTTTGTCAATGTTTGTTTTGGTTTATCATGGTTTTTGTAACTCAATTGCTGGTTTAACTGCTAGGCCCTCATCAATATGAGTTTTGGGGCTTGAAAAGAACACATTGCCATAGTAATGCCTGGAACTGAGGGGAACTACTTTGTGTGTGAATGGGCGCCTCGTGGAAGAGCTCAATGCCTTCACTCACAGTTAAGGTAGCCAATGGCTGGTGGGCTGACCCATTGCCCCATTCTGTACGCTAATGACATAACAATAAACCAATGGATGAAAAGGGCTGGCTGGAAGCACTATAAGTATATTATATATAATTTTATTAAAGTTTTGGCTAGCCCCAGACCTAACAATGAATGGCAAAGCCAATAAGACTGTCAAATTTTGGCTCTGTCAATCCTTGTTTGTTATTTTTTTTGTAAAACCTTATAGTTGGGAGAGATGCTGTGCCCTCTCCAACATATATAAAACAATTCTAAAAATCAAAAATATGTGTTTACTCATAAAAAGCACTCAAGTAGTCCCTGGCACTGAAGGGAACTCCTTTGTGTGTGGATGTGCTTTTTTTGAAGGAACAAAGGGCCATATGTACAAAACTTTTTTCTGCTTGCAAATGGCCCGATTCTGGCTGTTTGCGACCAGAATAAAGCATTTTTTGATGTACTAAACCCTATTTGCGATTTGGTAATCTACTACCGAATCGCAAATAGGGTTTGCGAGTCGCTAATAGGAAGGGCGTGTTAAATAAGGGCAACCCTTCCTAATAGCGAGTCGCACTGGTTTGTAGAAATGTTTTGTGCAGTCGGGGCTGGCATGACTCACGGGGGGCGGTGGAGGGAGGTCGCGCGGGGAGGGGGGTTAATTAAGAAAAAAATATAAATTTAAACTTAGCCTCCGGTCCTGTGTCGCGTCTCCTCTCTCTGCGCCTTGCAGGAAGCAGGCAGCCTCCCTCTCCTCCCCTAAGCCAATCACAACGCTGCAATGGCAGCGTTGTGATTGGCTAGGATGCCGGCCCCACAGGCGTCTATGGGGAGGCCATTTTCTCTATGTAGGCTGCATGCAGCCTACAAAGAGAAAATGCAGAGTGTGCATAACTGGTTTGGTTGGCCCTGGGGCCGACCAAACAGTCTGCACCCACAACAGTGGGCAAGCCACTCCTCCCATGCCTGGAGCAGGAACGCCCACCCGCCCGCCCCCAACCAAACCCTGCCTTCTGCTCTCGCAGTGCGAGAAGCAGAAACATAAAATTGTATTTAAAATACCATTTTATGTTTCTGCTTCTCGCACTGCGAGAAAGCAGTGGGCGACACTCCTCCACCCACGTGGAGGAGCCGCCCCTGGTTTTGTGACCGGGAATGTGGTCGCAAACCATTCGCAGTTAACACCAACTTCAAGTTGGTGGTAACCCATTAGCAAATGGGAAGCGGTCTACAAGGGACCCTTTCCCCTTTGTAAATGTGGGCACCAACCTTTTTTAAGAGCAGGCAGTGGTCTCACAGACCACTGTCTACTCTTAAAAAATTAAAAAGTAGCTTTTCATTTTTATTTTTGAAATGCATCCTGTTTTCCTTTAAGGAAAATGGGTTGCATTAAAATATAAAATTGCTTTATTTAAAAAGTAATCACAGACATGTTGGTCTGCTGACCCCAGCAGGCCACCATCCCTGTGAGTGCAGGTCATTTCCAATGGGTCGCAAAGCGAGACTTACCTCATGAATATTAATGATGTAGGTCTATTTGTGACCCACTGGGAATCGCAAAATGTGTCTAAGACACATTTGTACATGAGTGTTTGCGATTTCCTAATTGCAGATTGCATAAATTCACAATTAGAATATCGCAAACTGACTTTTATGTACATCTGGCCCAAAGTGCTGCCGCTTAAAGTGAAACTAGTCCGACACATTGCCCCACGATGTGTTCTATAGTGGACAGAACAAATATGTGAATGACACAACCACATTCCAATGGATGAAGAAGCCCGTCTGGAAGCCCCTAAAACGTCGAGCCTAAATCCAGACCTAATAACAGACCTCATTCAGATGACAACTTGAACTCTCACCCGTTGGGAGGTTGGAAATGGAAAAACAGTGCTTCAGCGACATCTGCTGTTACTTTCTAGAAGCAATTTCATTTCACCCCCCGTAGGTCTTATCCAATTTCTTCTTCAGTTCACTTCAAGTTTCTAGCGGGAGCATACATATCCTATCTTGCTGGAAATGTCCCTGCTAACCGTGGCTCGTGTCAGCGAGAGAGCACACACGGCTGCCAGCCTGCAACTCTGCAGCGAAGCCCGACTGCTGTCGGTGAACAGAGCCAACAGAACGCGCGCCATCGAAAGCACTGGGAAAAGCGTCTTCTCAGAAGTGGCAGACACAGCTGAACAAATGCTTCCAACGCGAGCGTGAAATGCTCGCGCGGAGCGACAGTTGGCAAATGCTTTGTAATTAGCTCTAAATCTTTGAATCCTGCAGACAGCATTTCTTTTTAATTGTGTATGCAAAATTAGGGCACGCGAGCAGTGCCATGAAAGAATGTTATAATCTGAAATACCGCCTCTACATTTTATCACAAATCATTCTGTTATGGTGTAATCATGTGTTTCTTATGCAGATGTACTGTATTATATGCGCATTGTATAATGCGTAAGATGAACTTATACTGCGCTCTGTACAGACTGGCTCGGAATTATTAAGATTTCACGCAGCTCAGCGAGGGAAGTTGCTGCACTGCGTTGCATAAAAGGGAGAGACCAGAACTGCACCCTATCCGCAAATATTTGGCACAGTTCAGCTCTGTCCTTCCTCTGGCACACTTTCGACTGCCTAGCACCAACACAAGCACCCATGTGTCATGGCACAAAAGTTGATGCGTTAAGGTCAGGATATTTTTTTTGCAAGAGTGAGTACCTTCCTGTACAAAATATAGAGCCTTATTTACAACTTTTTGGCGCAGAGCAGCACTGCAAGGGGTCTTGCTGTGATGCCCTGTGTCAAAAGGAAAGGGCAGGAATGCATCGAATTAATGAAATATGGCGCATTCCTGTCCTTTCTGCCTGCTCCGGCGCACAACTTGGTGCCTAGCACCAACGCAGGCCTCTTTGCACCATGATGCAAGGGTGTCTGCGTTGTTGCCACAATTGTTTGTGTGTAAGTTTACCTTTCTGAATCGAGCCCATACATTTTTTGTTTTATTGTCATCACATTGTTTGGTTTTATTGTGTATCTTCAGTATAACCTTGCTTCTCTCCAATGCACTTGTGTATAACGGTGCTTTGACTATGCTGCCTGATTGTAAAGTGCTCTAATGCCATGTTCATAAAAGTCAGATAAATAAATACACAAATAAATAAAATAAATGTACCAGTCTTAAAACGTATGTGCATTGTAAGTAAAAGTGCCTTAGGAAAAACAGACGTTTCTGTGAACAATACATCTTTAAATTGTAATGGTTATTGATTTTGATATTTAGTTTTAGATAACAAAACAGCATAAGCATACAATAGAAAAATATAAATACTAAGTAATCATCGGAATTAAAAAATGTCTAAAAAGTCTCTTCTTGAGAAACACTGAAGTCAGAGGGCAGTGAGTTTGTGCCCTTCTGATGAAAGCAGTATAATAACTGAACGCCTGGTTCCCCGGAGCTGTCATCATAGAGTGAATGCAACATGCCAGGTTAGCAGTGCATACTTTAAAGAGAGTTCTTAAATAATTCCTTCATTGATCCCAAAATGTGAGGTCTTAAAAGATAACATGGATCATAGTTCTGACATATTCATCAAAGACATTGACATTGGATATTATCCCAGGCCCCCTCGATTACAAAGACTGGTTTATTTTGCATTCTAAATCTAAAAAGTGTTATGGGCCTTATTATGAGTCTGGCAGTACACGCACCACCAGACTCACGGTGGCAGTTTCCATCCGCCCAATTACGACTAGGGTGGTCGGGCCGCCCTGGGACTGCCGCAACTGCCAGGGGACCACTGTTCCCTGGCAGTTGCACGACAGTCCAGAGGCCGCAATATGCTTGACTGGACTGCCGCGGCCCCACCAAGCATATTACAAGTTTCCTTGAGCCACGGTTTTCATGGCGGTGAGCCCGCCATGAAAATCATGGCAGAGAGGAAACAAAGGGGGCCCTATTGGTGCCTCTCGCCATGTGGATGCACACAGGGGGCACAACATATGTCCCCCTGTGTGCATGCACCCCAGTACCTGCACGGCATGGACTGCAGCAGTCCATGCCATGCAGGTACTGCCTTTGACGTTCCCATTGTGATGCCTATTTCATAGGCACCGCCATGAGAACGCCAAAGAACTGCCCGCCAGACCAGGAGAAAACTCCTGATCTGGTGGGCGGTTCGTACATGGGTTTGGCAGTGCAGGAGCGGGGTGGTCCCGCTCCTGCACCACCAAACTCATAATGTGGTCCCATGTAACTTGAGCTGCAGCCAGAACCTTTCCCTCAATCCTAGATTCCCTCTGAAACCTTGAAAAGAATGCAACCCAGCTCCTATGGATCCGTGATTGTAGCGTTGACTGGCAGATAAAAAATCAGTTTAACAGCAACTCGCTAAGAAGAAGCTAAATCAAGAAAAAAGTAGCGTCAGAAGTAGAGCCCCACCCTGCTAGTAAATATCCTGGAAATTTGGCATTTAAGTAATATATCTATTTCGCATGAATCCGGATGACCAGCTTCTGCTGCATAGGTTAATAAATGGAATTCTACTAAAAAAAAACGAGAGTCACTTCTTTATAGTTATTTCCACCAAAACGAGATCTGAAATTGACCATAGCATTTCTGGAAGTGAATAGGTCATTTCCAGTCAGACCCGATAAATATCTCACCCCGAGGAGTTATTATTTATTGGGCCTGGTAACTACCTAAACCCCTTCTTGCACACTCATAATCAAAGCCCTACAGATAATATTAACTCCCAGATAAAACTATAAAGACATAACCTCCTTTACAAATCCATCAACATTCCATATCCAGTTTCCATAAGGATTCTAAAATTGAATCACCTTCATTTTATAAAGTTTTGATCCAATTTTTTTTGTAGGCATAATTAACAACAGTGGCTTACTGCCCTCCCACGGGAGTGTGAACTAGCAAGAATGCCATCGTCTGCAGAGGTGGGCAGCTGCATCGACACATTATCGAATTTAGGGGCATATTTACGAGGGGATTGCGCCACCAGAATTTCACTTTTTTCGATATTCCGGTGGTGCAATGCCCTGCATCATATTTTCAAAGTGGTGTTAAGCCACTTTGCATGGCTTAACGCCACTTTGTAAATATGGTACCTTTTCATGCAGGTATCTGCGTGAAAGGGGCATGCAGTGGGTGTTGCTGTGGGCGTTCCACCGCAACACCCATTGCTTTTTGATGCCACCTCAGAATTACAAGGATGTGTAAATCTGAGACATTAGATTGGCGCAATGAGGAGAAATAATGTTATTTCTCCTCGTTTTTGCTCTTTCTATGTGTGCTGCATTTTGTAGCACACATAGAAAGAGCAAATCACCTTTAAAGATTGTTTATGTGCAGGAAGGTGTCACTTCCTGCACATAAACAATCATTCCCTGCAACACAGACACGCTTGCACCATGGTGCAATGGTGCGAGCGTTGCAGGAAATCATCCCTGCAATGCAGACACCCTTGCACTATGGCAGAGGGGGTGTCTGTGTTGGTGCTAGGCAGCTATTTTTAGCGCCTGTGCAAGGCAAAACACAGGGGTGCACTGTATTCTTGTGAATACGGCGCATCGTGGCATTTTTTAAATGACTCAGTGTGGTGCTGCAAAATTTCCCACAGCGCCGCGCCATTTCCTTGTGAATATGCCCCTTAGAGTGATCAGTGCAGATGTTATCTATCACGTCTGGAAGACAGAAAGATAACGGCAGAGACTCACATTGCAAGGGGATGGATTTGATCAAAACACTTTCTGCCAATTTCGGCATGATAAGGTTGAACTCCTGAGCGCCATGGTTGGGGCCGTTGACTGCCACCTCTACCATGAACCTGCCTCGAGGGAAGGAGCTAACTGGCCCGTGAGGAGGGGTGCTGCCTTTTCATGAAGAAAAGGGCTGCATCTAACTGAGGCAGGAAGAGCAGAACTTACCCCAATGCAACCCAGGGAAGAATTTGCACTGCCGGGCAGTTTGGTCAAGATATGAGACCACGATGAGCCTGCAGCATGCCCAGAAGTGAAGAGTTTCTGACACCTCGGGGCTTTTGGAAATTACAACCACATCCCACGCTCTTCCAGTGAACACATGTAGCTCCTGCGACTATGTGGTGCCTGAAGAACTGTCACTGCACTTTGTCACACAATTGGCACTATAATGAGATCGCATACAGCAAATGGCAGTGTTCACCAACCTCTATTGGATCACCACAGCTACCCAGAGTGGGATTTTCATGTTGCTTCCGTGGTGGGATGGTGTTTGGCCCAAAGAAGAACCATCAGTGAGGATTCATCTGAACTCGAGTAGGCTTGGTGGAGCATGGCCTTCCTCTCGCCTTTGCACACATCACCCTACTTCCTCACCGGAGGAAATGCCAACATATTAGATGCCCAGAGATATCATCCGCAATCACCGGCCTGGAACCAAGTCATCGAGCCTGTTCCTGGTGCTCAGTGCTGGGCCGCACACTATCAGGGGCTGTGTTTTCCCTGTCCTCTGCCAGTGGAAACTGATGACCTGCTAAAGACTGACTACTCAAGGTACAGTGCAACAGTGTGGCATTTGTGGGGGAAGAATGTGACATTTGGGGCTTTTTTTTTAAAGTCACAAACTGAAATCTACCCTACAAAATTTGTGATGGGGGAGGTAAGCGGGAATCCAAGGGAACTCCAAGTTCTAAATGAACCACAGCCATCCAATCTTCCCAGAAGTCAATAACTCCTTCCTTGCACAGACTGTATTGGTGATGCAATATCTCAACACTGGATATCAGCTTAAATTAATACGGGCTGACTATCCCTGCACAGGGACAAATACCTCCTACAACTGTGTACCATTTCTGGCCTGTGACCTTTGACTGTACAGAATAGCATTGTGTGTTGGAAGTAAAGTATTTTTTCTCCCACATAGTACCACTGACTAGGCAATGATTTATTGACTACTGTTATAAGTTTCATTGCATCATGAGCTTCTACCCCACACCATCCCCTTGAGTAAGACGGGACTGCCTGTGTTCACTACCCTGGCGGTCAAGTGCCAAAGAGGTGTTACTTAGTGCTCCAATTTGGGCTCACAGGTAAAATAAAGCTTCAGGACACCAATGATAAAAAAAACTCTTATTGTTTCAAACTGAGCCCAGTGACCTCTGCTGCCCAGTGACCCCTGAAGGCTTCCCACACAAAGGATCAGGTAATATTGCATGTGGTCTTACCAGGAGTGACTCTGGGGACATTCCCACCAGGTCAAACCTGCTGGAATTATTCCATGCAAAAACTCATGCAATTGAGGAATATTGTGGAAATGAGTTTGTGAATGCCTGTTTCTGATTGTTATTCCACATTCCATACATGACCTTTAAGGGATCACTTGTGATTCATAGGTAACACTGCAGTCCAGAATGGCTGACAACTGAGGGGTCGATAATAATGAATATGCTCACACCACACATACTCAGTGGCTGGGAAGGGTTCAAAATAGCAGAGGGGCAAGTATGCAACCTGGCTTGAGGATGTGGTTGGTCTCAAAACTTTCCTATAGCATCCCGGTTTTCCCAAGGGAACTACTGGGTAATAGGATCCCACCTTTACAAATGCACATATAATTTATTGGTAATATCTATGTAGGGGCATCAAGGAGAGTATCATCAGGTAATTTTCGGGCCAATTTGTGCCACCCTTTGATAAATTAGGCCAACCATAGTACCTCTCCATGAATCGGGAATAAATATGTAACACCATGTACTGAACACGCTGAAACAGATGTTCACCCTAATAGGCGAATCCATCTTCAGGGTAGCATTTCCCAGTAAGTCAGGGCCAGGGCCAAGATGAACGTCTTTCAGAGATAATCTCTGCTAAGCCAACAATACTCACCCTCTTGTGAAAAAAGAATTAAAGGTAATCTCTACAAAGGAGAGAGTGGCCCGATCTTAAAAATGATTGAGACTAGGGGGCCTATTTGCACGCAGAGTTGCATCGCCCTTGCACAACGCAAGGTGGTGCAAGAGCGACGCAAGTCCTAAATGAGATTTATGAAGCCACGCAAGGCCACTTTGCGTGGCCCTGAGTGGCTCCATTAATCTGGAGTAAAGCAATGCAGTACAAATCGCTGTGCTGCCTTACTCTGCCCTGGGAAGGCCTTCCATGGGTGGTGTTTGGGTGTTCCCACGCAACTCCCATGGATTTTGACGCATTCCCAGATTTACCAGAACTGTTAAACCTAGGAGTGTGCCAAAAAGATACGCCTTCCCAGGGGAGGCATAACGAGGAGAAAAATCTTTATTTCTCCTCGTTACTTCCTCTTTCTATGTGTGTTGCAGAATGCAGCACACAGAGAAAGAGGAGTATGCTTCTCAGGATTGTTTTTGTGCAGGAAGGTGCCACTTTTGGCACAAAAGCAATCCTGCATGCAAAAGGCGCCTGCATTGGCGCTAGGCTGCCAAAGGGCACCAGTGCAGGGGAAAAGGCAGGAATGCGCCATATTGACTTCTATATGGTGCATTCCTGTCCTTTCCTGTCACGCAGTGCAGCAAGGTGACTTGCTGCACTGCACTGCGTGACCAGTTTGTAAATAGGCCCCTAGATGTATGGAGGTGAAAAAGTTTGCACCCTGTTTCTATGTGAAACTGGGCCAATTGCATTTCCCATACTTACAGCAAACAAAATCTGACATTTACTCCCATGCATCCCTTTTCTGTAGTTTTTTTAAAACACATTTTGAACACTTAATTTACTATTGTTTTCAGACTTATTAGATAACTGCAATTAAACAGAATGAAACTGGCCAATGGGCTTCGTTTAGGGATTGCATTTGTCCTTTGGTAACAAAGGCACTGACCTTGCAACCATTGGTTTTTAGGAGACCTGAAGGAGGTGGCAGCAAGAGAAAATAAACAGGACTCGGCTTCCTGTGGTTTCCCGTCTTTGCCATTCCACTGGCCTTAGAGCAGAAAATAGACTGATGTGGGACTTACAGTGGGTGAGGGGCAACTTCGTGATGTCTTCAGGATCAAACTGTGCATGATGTTACCTCTGATACTCGTGTCTTTTTAAGGAATAACTAGCTCGTGAAGTGTTCAGATGTCCCCTACATCTACAGTTGAGATCTTTATGGTGAAAAATCTCAGTCATTCTGCAACGAACTATTGGACGCCCTTCCCAAAAGACTTGAATCAAGCTATAGTCCAAATCATAGCTACTAATTCATTATAGAGCTGACGCCAGCCGTGGCTCCTCCCCTATGGTGGAGGAGCGTCACCCCCCACCCCCACCAGCTGCCTCAAAATGGCAAGAAAGGAAAAATAAAACGATAATAAACACGTTTTATTTTTCCTTTTCCAGCTGAGTCTTTGGGGGCGGGGCCAGGAGGATGACAGGCACTGAGGGGGAGTGGTATGCACTGCCTTCAGTGCGCATGTGGGTTTGGCCGGCCGTCTCAGGACGGCCAAACCGGCGTGCACTGAAGCTGTCTTCAACCCGAGTTGCATTGCCGGGTTGGAGAGAGTAGGCACAGCCTCTCAGTCTCACTGGGAGCGCAAATTCAGGGCTCTCAGGCCAATCCTGATGCTGTTCTCATGCAAGAGAGCAGTGTCAGGATTGGCCCAGGGGGTCTGGAGCCTATGCCGGCACTGGAGCAGAAGAGCGAGATGCGGCTGGCTGCAGGTACGTTTTTTAAAAATGTATTTATTTTTGTATTTAATCTGTTGTCCATCGTCACCCTGATCCCTGCCCTCCCGCCCCGCCTCACCACTCTTCAACGACACCAGTCGCTACTGGCTGAGGCCTCAATGTATGGTTGTCTCCTTCCAAGTCCCAGGCTGGCTGTTCTTTACACACCTGATCCAGCAGAAATTGCAAATAACCCTAAGCTATATCGCCTCATTTTATTTTATTTTGAGCTGGAAGCCACCAGTGAAAGTGTTTTAGGCAGTTTGCAATGACTCATTTTGAGCGCCAACTGGGGCTTCAGGGGTACCTTGTGAAAATGCAAAGTTGAGTGCCATGCTCTGCTTGACACTGGAAATTAAAATGATTCCTCCTAATAATGGCTTTGTTGGGTAAACGGTAAAGATGAGTAAGCTGAAGCCACTCGATCGAGAGGCTAACAACTCCAAATACTACAGGCAACGGATTGCGCAAGACTCTCTCATCCATGGTGTCAAAATCAGCCATGAATCCAGAAATATGAAATTGTTGCTGAGCAATAAGGCGTTGTTAGGTAAAGTTAACAAGGGTTGATAGCGTATTGGTCCGGGCAAATGTCAGATTGTGTGAGGTCGAGCCTGGAGTGACTTTTAATGTAAGAGGGCAGAACTTGGAGGGCTCGGTGTTAGGAAGGACATGGTTGAGGGTGGTGGCCAGTATTGCAGAATGATCCAGGCAAGTCTGGCCTTCTTCAGGAGGAGGGAGCCCAAGGCCCACCTTAGGATAAAGCCCCTGACACCTCGTGGACGACGCACTGACTGTTGGATGAAGAAGTTGTTCATGTGGTTTTGGGAGCGAGGGAACGACGAGAGTCACTTTGTGATTCATCAGCTTGGCGAAGTAAAAATAAACGTAAGAGGGTTAGAGGATCTCAGATATAAACTCGAGTTGACCCTTCATAGCAAAGGATAGAACTCTTTCAAGGGTGTCCCTGATAGATAGCGCTGTTGCTTATGGCAACTCAGTAAAAAGAGGAGCTTCAGGAATTCCAGACCGAGGAGGAGAGGAACAGTCTAATACGGAAATGTACATCTGCTCTACATGAATAGCTGAGGTATTAAAGTGTCTTTTCTTTGTAATGTCGTATTACTTACATCGTGGCATGGCTGCTGAACCGTCCCCAGACAAAAACCTTGCTATAATTACAAAACAACTCCCTCGTCCCTCATAGCCCTTGATGTACTCCTGTTTTTTCTGTTTCCAGACAAATGCTAGATTGTAAGAAAAGAACGTAGGGCCATATTTACAACAAAAGTGGTGGAGCGCGGCGTTAGCTTCCTTGGCTTACCGCCGCGCTCTGCCACTTCTGAAATGCAGGGTTGCACCATATTTATAACAATATGGTGCAGCCCTGCATTTTCCCCTGCGCTTGCGCTAAATTTAGCTGCCTAGCGTCAACGCAGGCACCCTTGCACCATAGTGCAAGGGTGTCTGCGTTGCCGGGGAAGATTGTTTATGTGCACATAAACAATCTTTAAATGGCGTTTTGTAACTTCTATGTGTGCTGCCTAATGCAGCAATCATAGAAGTTGCAAAATTTTATTTTTTTAATGATTGTTTATGTGCAGGAAGGGACACCTTCCTGCACATAAACAATCAATGGCGTTTTGCTGTTTCCATGTGTGCTGCATAATGCAGCACACATGGAAACTGCAAAAACAAGGAGAAACTAAACATTTCTCCTCGTTGCCCCAGGGTAAGACCAGGTTTTCCATGGTCTTAATTTTGGCACGGCCCCATATTTACACCACCCTTGAAAATATGGGACAGCGCCAAAATCAATGGGTGTTGTAGTGAAACGAACACCACAACACCCATTGCCCCCCCTTTCACTCTAAGTATAGTGTGAAAGGGTGCCTTATTTACAAGGCAGCATCAAGCCACTGTCTTGTAAATAAGGCAAATCCCCTATCGCCACCACAACATTGTGAAAAATGACATTGTGGTGGCGATAGGGGCTTGTGATTATGCCCTGTAGTTGCTTCTTTTTGTTTTGGACGCAGTCCCTGGTAGCTGTCCCATAATGGAGGTGCCTCTGTATTCACCTCTGTATTCACCCCTGGGGACCCTGCTAGACTCGTATGCCATAAGGCTTGGTCTACACAAGGTGGATCCCTTGAACAGCTTGATTTGGGACCTTATTTATGAAATTTGTGGTGAAGGGCAGCGCAGCAAGTCACCTTGCTGCACTGCCCTGTGTTACAGGGATAGGGCAGAAATGTGCTGTATTTATCCACATTTTTTGTCCTTTCCCCTGATCTGGCGCTGTTTCAGCAGCCAAACACCAATGCAGGCAGTCTTGAACCATAGTGCAAGGGTGCCTGTGTTGTCAGCAGAATTGCTTTTGTGCAGGAAGGGGCACATTCCTGGCAATTTTGTCTGGCGTATAGTATAAGAAAAACAAGTTTTAAAGAGCTGAGCTTGGAGTTTTGTAGACATAAGAATTGTTCGTGACAATAGATACGCATAGTTGAATTCATCGATGGATAGGCCAACTTTTTCCTGCCATTTCTGTGAGGTTTTTTCCAGATCATCTGGAAACCGTTCATTGATAATGGAGTATATTTTCCCAATGGTGCTGGCTTTATTGCCATTTAATTTTTCAACTAAAGCAATTTTACCAAGGGAAACCCTTCCCCCCACTTTCCGTGACAAAAAATCTCTAACTTGGAGGTACTTAAAAAAATCTCTCCAATCCAGATGAAAATCCTTTTTAAGTGCCTCAAAAGATTGAATGCCGGAAGGGGCAAGGAGACAACCCACTTGGACAATTCCGGCTTGGTTCCATTTCTGTATATATCCATCGCAAAAAATTTCGGGAAGGCTAGGATTATTCCATACCTTGAACCCACTATAAAGCGTTTTAAATTTAACTTTTTTATGATAACTATCATGCAGGTGTCGCCACAAGTATCCTTTACTCTTATTTCCAAGAAGTAGTTGAAAGGTAGATGGTGTATTGTTACCAGGGACCGCCACCTCCCCAAGGTTCCATAATAATTCTCTACTGTATAATAGCACAGAGGCCCAGTAGTATGCTTTTAGGTTGGGGAGCGCTAATCCCCCACGATCCTTGGAGAGGGTAAGGAGTTTATAGGCCCGCCGAGGTTGGGCATAAGCCCAGATAAAACTAGAAAATACACGTTCAATTGATTTAAGCCAATAGGTTGAAAATTCGAGACAGATTGCTCTAAATAAATACAGGAGTTTGGGAAAAAACATCATTTTCACCACATTAATTCTGCCAATGATGGAAAGATGTAAATTATCTAATCAACGTAAATCTTTCTGTATTAAAGCCATCATGGGTTTGAGATTTAGATCAACCACATCGTCTAGTTGAGATGATATACAAACTCCTAGGTAAGTAGCGCTGCCTGTAACCCGGGGATCATCCATCTTGCAGTTTTTATTCAGTACGAGCTGGGTTTTCCCACGATTCAGTGCATATCCGGATACAAATCCGAAGTGATTAGCTTCTTTTTCAATTACTCTCATAGCTGTGTTGAGATCTGCGGTTAAAATGGCAATGTCATCCGCATATGCCAGGGATTTGGTAAAAAACTCCTGTGACCAGATAGGTTTAATTTCATGGTTACAGTCTAAGTTACGGATAAAGGGATCAATATATATTGCAAAAAGCAAAGGTGAGCAAGGGCAACCCTGCCGCGTTCCCCGAGATATTATTAACTCCTTGGTTAGGCTGCCATTCACCATCACTACAGCCCTAGGGTTAACATATAGTTTTTGGACCGCTTGAATGTACCCCTCCGGTACTCCGACCCTGGACATCGAGGCCCACAGAAATTGCCAGAAGACCCTATCAAAGGCCTTCTCGGCATCGAGAAGCACCAATGCCATAGGGTCTCCTGCCAGCTCCATACTGTCGAATAACGTGAGCACACGCTGGATGTGGTTAATTGTGGATCTCCCTGGGACAAAGCTGTGTTGGCATTTAGCGACAACTTTGTGAATAATAGGAGCAATTCTATTAGCTAGAACTTTCGAGTAAACCTTTGAGTCTACATTAATTAGAGTGATAGGTCGGTAAGAACCTAATAGTGCAGGAGATTTGTTTTTATTGCAATGGCAGTTTTAAGATTGTGTATCGCTTCAGCTTGGCTGGATCCTATCGCTCCGTCTTTCCAACAGTGGCTAGCTAGGATGTTAGCAATTTCCAATATGGAGGTGGCCATCTATAAACGGAAGGGTAGGCAACTGCGTAAAAGAGGGATGAAGATCTGGACTCCTTTATTAGAATGGTGCCAAGCTCAAGGCCGTGTGTAATTGTTTGTAAAGATTTATTTGCATCAGGTCTGTGCATTCCTTCTTTTTCTTTCTTCTTTGTTTTTTCTGACCTCCTTTTTTTTTTTTACCAATATAACTGACTGTTTCATCGAATCTACGGCTTTTTGAAAGATATAATGCAAGTGTGTAATGTATTAAATGTTATACCTGTCTGACCAGGGAGGGTGGGGGTGGGAGCTGGGGGCGAAAAATTGTGTTGGTTGAAAAAACCTAATAAAGATATTTAAAAAAAAAAAAAACATGGAAGTTACCTGGGAACACCCACCGCAATGCCCATGGAATGCCTTCCTTGCGCAGAGTAAGGAAACACAGCGATTTGCACTGTGTTGCCTTACTCCAGATTTATGAAGCCAAGCAAAGTGGCTTTGCATTGCTTCATAATTGTGACTTAGATGTTTGGGTCAGGGCTGTACCACATTGTGTGGTGCAAGCACGATGCAAAGCTCTCATAAATATGCCCTTTGATTCCTAACTGGTGCTTCCAATGGTTTTGAAGCCAAGCACATCAGAGGGTTCGATGGCTGGCCATATTGGATTGAGCCACTGGAATGAACGTCATCATGTCCTAAATCATATTGATGTACGACAGTTGGCCATGTTGGACAGGAGGACCAAATAGAGGACAATACAATGAGTTCATGTTAGTCAGCAATCGTGGACTAGGTTGATGAAAGATCATGGACATCTTTGTGCCTGCACAGTGTGAGGCAGCACAGCCTGAGACAGCACACCACGAGACAGCACAGCATGAGGCAGCACAGCACGAGACAGCACTTCAGCAGTGTATGGTTTGCATGTGCCTTTAAGGGCAGGTAGATGGGTATTTATTTTACTTAGCATTTGCACTGGTACATCAGAGTGTTGGAGAAAACTGCACCACCAACGGAATCTCATGAGCACAAGAGCAAGACCAAGAGAGCGCAGGTATTTTGGCACTCCAGATAATATAGTACTTCGTGTTTGGGGAGCACTCCATATCTGAATAAAATTATTTGAGCGTTTTGCTGTATTGACTTCTTTTTCATTCCTGCTTTCTTCTTTTGTCATTGTTTTTCCAGTTTTCACTTCCTCCTTGTTTAGCCCTTTTGTGTTTTTCTCTCCCTTGCTCTGGATGAAAGTCTGTTGAAGAAAAATAAGCGTAGGCCCCAAAAATGAGCGCTGAAGGGGCCCACCTGCAACCACCAGCTGAAATTCAGTACTGCTCACTCCTCCTCTGCAAGTCCTGTTCGAGACTGACAGCAGGTTATGATGCAAAAAACACTGGCTGATGTTCTCCGGGAATGGGGTGATCAGAGCGCAAATCAACATATAGGTGCAACTCCTGCTCTTCTGATGTGTAACCCGCACATTGCAGAGGAGGAGATAAGGGTAACTAGTGCATTCTCATGCAACATTTTCAGCTCTGGGACCAGTTCGGACTGGGATATAGAGCAATCAGGCAGTGCCCGAAGAGATGGTCTCACAGATTAGTATCTGTGCCATTTTTTTGGGCTCTTTGTAGGCTGTTTTATGGTCTTGTGGGCCGTTTTGTACTGTTGATTTCCCTTATCAGGGCCGGACTTGGAACCTAAACCGGCCCTGGCAAACTGCTCAACCGGCCCCCGGAGGAGGGGTGGGGGGTGCGGCTGAGCTGTTTGCTACAGCCGGTTTTGGCCGATTTTGTTACAGGGGGCTGATATTGCCGGCCCCCAGTAACAAAAACGGCCCCCCAGGGGCCCAAAACCGGCCCCACCCTGGCGGCCCACCGGGGAAATGCCCGGTGCCCGCTACGGCCAGTCCGGCCCGGTCCGTTATATTACCACAATCATTGCCTATAGCAAGCACATATGCATGCAGTCACCTATCATCAGCAGCGGCTCCTCTGCAATGGCGAAGGAGCGTCACCCGACTGACTCAGACCCAGCAGCTGGAAAATAAAACAATATTTTAATATCGTTTTATATTTCAACTGCTGGCTCTGAGCTAGCTCGTAGAGGGAGGAGCGGGGTTAGGGTCACAGGGAGGAGTGGTTGTGCACTTCTAAGTGTGCATGTCTACACGGCCAAGCAGACATGCGCACTTACGTTTCTCAACCCGGCTGTTTTTTACAGCCGGGTGGAGAAACGGCACAGCCTCCCTGTGCCTGAACGGAGCATCTAAGCAGTCCGCTCAGGCCAATCCCGGTGCTGCTCTCATATGGATTGGTTGGGGTTTGTGTCCCAAGGACTGTCGGGACTCGGAGCAGCAGGAGAAGCGCGAGGCGGCCACAGGATCAGGTAAGTTTTCTTTTTTTTTTTTTTTTTATTCCTCCCCTCCCACTGCTGCTGCCCTGCTGCCCCCCTGCTGCATATTGCCAACAGCCGTGAGTGGCTATCATACCTTGCAAAACATTTATACAGCTTCTGTTTACAAGTTCAAACTGCCCTGATTTGCACGTGTAGGCCACATTTTTAGCAATCTGATTCGCTAATGTGGGCCACTTTTAATATGTTGTCGGGACTATTTTCTGTCCCAGTCCGGACCTGCAAGATGCTGTAGGAATGACGTCCGTGCAAGCAGTCATTTCAACAGGACTATTGATTGTCTTCCGCTGTAAAACATAAAAATAAAGATTTAAAAAACACGATAAAATGAATCTTTCAAAAACATCAATAATATGCAACCTTAACAACTACAAACAAGATTCATGTCAGTAATTGCTCAGAGAATCTTAATCAGGGCGAATTTAAGATATCAACATTCCACTCCAGTATGAATCCAGTTTTGGAAACGTTAACTCAGAAAATTACAGGGTAAAATGAAACGCAAATTACGTAACAGCGGCAGATGACTTAAAAGAAAGATCGCATGTCAGTCTTGGAGTCAAATTATTTCACCCTGCATTACACTCACAAGAATGGACTCTGATAAGTAAACCTGCAGAGGGTGAGATGGGCATTTGCCACCTCGATGTCTTTGAAAAGACTTTTGTTACCCGGAAAATTGCACACAATTCTTGCTGGTTGGGGAATCATGCATCTCCATCTTACCTTGAGCATTCGAGGCACCTAGGGGCTTATTTACAAGCCCCTTGCGCCACCCGTACGTCACTTTTACCATGTTAAAAATGACGCAAAAGTGGCGCAAGGGGCTTGTAAATAAGCCCCCCAGTGTTTCCATAGACCTTCACGATGTGGCTGGTCCTCACTACCAGTGGCTAGGGGGAGGTGTGCTTGTGTGATCCATGATCCTTCTGAGGCTCACATGCCCAAACCACCACTGGCGATCTCTAGGGCCAGATGTACGAAATCGCGTGGTTACGATTTCCTAAAAGAGCTAATTTTAGTGATACATTATTAGGGAATAGCAAACTGCGATGTATGACAGTGTGTTTGACACTGTTAGCGATTCGCACTGGGTCACAAATGGATCTGCCTCATCAATACTCATGAGGCAGGTCGCAATTTGCGACTCATTGTGAATGGCTACAATCACAAGGATGGTGGCCTGCTGGGGTCAGCAGACCACCATGTCTGTGATTGCTTTTTAAATAAAGCAATATTTTTTTTTGTAATGCAGCCCATTTTCCTTAAAGGAAAACGGGATGCATTTCAAAAAATAATAATGAAAAGCTACTTTTCATTTTCTGTCAGTGGGACCACTGCCTGCTCTTAAAAAATGTTGGCGCCCACATTCTCTTGAGGACCCCTTCCCGCTTGCGAATGGGTTACCACCAACTTAAAGTTGATTGTAACTGTGACTGTTTTGTGAGAGCATTCCCGGTCGCAAAACATTCCTACACACCAGTGAGACTCGCTATTAGGAAGGGACGCCCTCGGCATGCCCCTTCATAAAGCGACTCGCAAACCCAATTTGCGATTCAGTAATAGCTTACTGTACATTTGGCCCCTAGTAATCACTGATGAGAGGGTATCAACTCCTCATTATCTATTGGATCTAGATCCTAGCATTGGATCACATGGTGGCCTAGGGTCTTTAGATCATAACTTTCCTAGGGAAAATGTAAACGCAAGCCACCATGTGCTCCTGCACTGAGAGCCACCGATGAGCCAAACCAGACCCTCTTGAGGGAAGGGCGAGGGTGGTGCTGGATTATTTCAATCCAAGGAAGAGAAACCTTGCCATCTACTGTATCGTACAGCGCAGCGATGAGCTGCAGGTTCTGGATTGGCTACAGATGGGGCAGCAGTGGTAGTAACTTCCTCCCAAGAGCCTGAAGTACACTGCATACCATCTGCATTCACAACAGTCCTTGGCAGGACCATTTTACCTGCAGGAAGGACAAGGATTTAAAATATGTGTCCTGCATAGTTAGATAAGAGAGAAAGTCTGTATGGCCTCCACGGGGATAACACTTGCAGAGATGCCATCTTAAATAAAATTGATTGAATTGATCTTTTTTTTTATCTTTTTTTTTGATTTTCTGTTTTTGGTTTTTTTACACAACGAATGAGAGAGAGGATGCAAGTCATACAGTATGAACATTTTACACTTACATGTGCAGTGTCACCAGCTTACAGACTCAATCAAATTAGCCAAAGATTTAAGAATTACGTAAATCAGCGACAATAAACTGAAGAAACATTAACAATGATAGTAATTCATCCATTCCATGAAAAAAATAACGTGGAGAAATGGAGGAGAGAAAAAATTAAGGGGGGGGGGAATAAAATAGAGCAGTGGCTTGTGAAATACCAGTAATATGATGAGGTGGAGGTTGTTTGGGCAGTTCGTATAGCGCCTCGATTGGAATGTAAGTGCCCATAGGGCTTGCGGTTGAGAGGGTGGCAAGGAAATCGGCTAATATGGTTTCCCAGCAGGATGCAAGGGGGTACTTATGAAGGCCTCTCGCGTCCTCCCTGCACAGAGCAGTGCCCTCAGCTTGAGCCCAAGTTTGCATGGAACGTCCTTAAGCGTGGACTACAGGGGGGGGGGGGGTAGGTGACTTCCATCTGCGTGTGAGCAAGCGCTTGGTTAAGAGGAGCCGTAAGTCAATGAAGCGAGTAGTGGCTCTATGTTTTTTATCTCTGCGCCTAAGTCCCAAGAGGCACACTTCCCATGTGTGTATTGTGGCTTGCCCTGTGCAGGTCGATAAGTGTGTGGTCACACCTTGCCAGTAGTTGCTGAGTGACAGGCAGGCCAAGCGCATGTGAAGATCAGCGTTGGGTAGGGTGCAGCAGGGGCAAACGGCAACGGTACGAGAATAGTACTTGTTTATTTTGTCTGTGGTAAGATAAGTTATATGTTCTATGTAGAATTGAAGCAGGCGGAAGCGAGCATTACGTGGGATGAGTGATGGGTATTGTAGTATAGAAGTCCATTCTTTATCAGTGCAATAGCGTCCCAAGTTTGTCTCCCAATGGCATTGCTGGGATGTGAGTGGCGGTGCTGCGTGGGTGTGTAAGGACACAGTAATCAAATGCATGAGGTAGCGGCCCGTGCCTCTGACATGGAGATACTGTAATATGAGGTGCATCGTGGGTTCTTGGTGCATGTCTGCCCATTGCCCTCCCAGCACCCCTAGGAGGACATTATATAGCGGAAAATGACCACATGGGAGGCTTGTTTCTTCCATCAGGGTTTCAAAGGGAATGGGGGAGCCATCATGATGGAGGTCTCCCATCGTGTGGAGACCCACTTCATGCCACTGACTGAAATCAGCAGGGGAGGTGATTTGTCTGACACGAGGAGCGCCCAACAATGGTACAGCGGGGCATACGGTGAGATCTTCCTGGTTAGGAATAGGCTTGTCTTGTAACAGCTATAAGCCATGCTCAGTAAAGAGGGGCCCTGCGGTAGTGCCTAGGAGCACTTTTGCGCCTCTGGAATGTCACTTTTTTGACGTTCCGGTGGCGCAATGTGCCCAGGCATATTTACAAGGCCACATAAAGTCACTTTATGTGACTTTTCATGGCCTTGTAAATATGTGCCCCTTTCACGCAGAACACTGTGTGAAAGGGGCCTTCCATGGGTGTTGCTGTGGGTGTTTCCACGCAACACCCATGGAATCTGACAAATTCCCAGATTTACAAGAAATCGTCAGAATCTAACGCCACCCCAGGGGTGGTGTTAGGGAGGTGCAACAAGGAGAAATGTTTTCATTTCTCCTTGTTTTTTCCTTTTCTATGTGTGATGCACATACAAAGAGGAAATCATTGAATTTATTGATTTTGCGCAGGAAGGTGTCCCTTCCTGCAAAAAATCAATCAGTCCCGCAACAGAGGCACCCATGCTCCATGGTGCAAGGATGCCTGCGTTGGAGCATGGCAGCCCATTGTGCACCAGCACAGAGGAAAAGGACAGGAATTCCTGCCCTTTGTTTTGACGTAGGGCAGCGCAGCAAGATTTCTTGCGGTGCTGCCCTACGTCAAAACCTCAAAAATGAGTTCCGTATTATGTTGGTTAAACTCCAGGCAATGGGAGTGGTTGCGGTGTCGGCTGCCTAAAGGTCCAACATCCAGCAGGCTGCCCTCTGAAACTGGGAGGCCAGATAATAGTGTTCAAAATATGGAACCGCCAGGCCTCCCTGCGCTGCTGGCAAGTATAGTTTATGCAGTGCCATCCTATAGCATGTGTTGTGCCATAGGAGTTCCATAATGAACTTTTCGAGTGTGTGGACAAAGGGTTTTGGAACATATAGGGGTAAGTTGACAAAGTAGTATAGCAAGCAGTCAGCATTATCATTTTGACCAATGCTATGCGTCCCACCAAAGAGAGCGGAAGTATCTTCCAGAACACCTTCTGGGCACGCAGCAAGGGCACCGCCAGAGTAAGAGTAGGTTTGCAAGAAATCTGGATGCCCAGGTAGCCGAACATCACGCCATGGTAATCGAGTGCCGTTAAGGTGGAAGGCCAGGCGTCGTAACGCTAAATGAAAATAAGCAAGACTTTGCCCAATTGACCCTGAGTCCTGACAGGGAAACAAACTTGTTGAGAATGTGTGCTATATTAGGGGGGATAGCCCGTAAGTCCCTGAGGTATAAGAGCATGCCGTCTGTATACAGTGAAACCGTATGCAGCCCGTCTTCAAGTGGGAACCCACAGGCCTGCCCATGAATTCTGAGAGCGGCTGCTAGCGGTTCAATGGAGAGGGAGAAAAGCAGAGGAGATAGCGGGCACCCCTGTCTGGTGCCTCTATGAATCAATTTAGGGTTCGATATTAAAGAGCCCGTTTTTAATCTGGCTAGTGTTTAGGTATAGAGCAACCTAACCGCGGCTTTCAATTTAAACTGTCCTTAAGCAGCCATACACCATGAGCAGACACTTTGAAGCAGCCAAGTTGGAAATGATAACAGGAGATATGAAGCGCTCTCCGGCTCTGACTCCGTGGCTGTGCACATGATGGATCATCGGAGTCTTCCTCTTCCAGTTTTTTTCTGTACAGGGTGTTGGCTAAGCTTATTGGACAGGAGGAGAAGTAAGCATCCAATAAGAAACCGGCATTATGTATGTGCGTCATACAACCCACCCACTACCGGAATTGTATCTCTTGCAGAACATAGGCGAGGAAAAAAAAATACGATTGCAGCCATCTTTAAATGCTGCGTGGTGACTTCCTTTCATGGTCACTTTGGCGTACATGGGGTGACAGTAAAAACGTATCCGTGCATCTGGAGGGCAAAGAAAAGGAGCTCATTTATTATTATCCTTACTGCTTCGCTCTGCTGGTGGCTGACGGAGTATTTTTGGGAACTTCGTGCTCCAGGCGGAGTGCGGAGTTCCAAAACTCTGCAAACTCCGCCAGCGGAGTGGAGTTTACCGCACACCCTTAATCACAACTTGGTAGCTTTGGCACATGTTTTACGAACTGTACCTATAAACAGCATCAGCACGGACCGCAGCACAAGAAGGTTTAATATATGCATCTATAAATAGACTGACATTTGGGAATGGAAGTTTCATTCAGTGGCTGCTGTTGCGATTCACGCATAACACTATCCAGGGTCATGGCAAAAGCAGATAAATTAAGAAGATTTCAAAATTGGGCCTTATATGTCAAAGTAAAGGGGTTAAGCTATTCATAGCCAATCAATAAAAGGATCCGTTAATTTAGTGTGAGGAGGAGAGAGTGGAATATGAATGATCTGGACAAAAGAGTGTAATATTGGGTAATATTTGCAACTTCATTTTATGTGTGATTAAGAAGATTTATTATGATTCCATACGTTAAAATGTAATGCACTATATTAAACAAGTTAAGACACTTGTCTTTTTCTGTGTTTTATGTTCTGTATCTTTTAATATATTTACATATTTCTGAATCAGTTTTCGGTTTCCAAAATCCCAAAAGATTGAGAGCAAAAGACTGATGTCTTTGGAGTTAACCACAACATAAATATTACAAACAACAAAAAAATGATAGTGCCCGAAGCACATAATTATTACCGTAGTAATACGAGTAAAATCGCAAAACTTTACTTCTGTAAACTGTGGAGAGTTGAATAGGAAACCTCATACATTTCGCAGAGTTGTGATGCTATTGAATACCATTTGCATAAAAAAGACGCCTGCGGGTACAAAAATCATTTAGCCGAATAAAGCAGTATGGTGAAAACTACATTTTGTAAAAAGCTTGTTAAGTTTTTATTTTCTATGCTTCCAAACTTTTTATTTATTTATTGTGTTTCTTATTTATTATTTATTGGCAAAAGTCTATGACGCTGGAGTTAGGCAGCAATTAAGGACTAAATAATGGGTTCGGGTTGACCATAGTAACCAGTAAATAACAGCAAATTATGAGGCATAATGCAGCATATTCTGTGACAGTATTAATTCATTATTTTTTCTTTTAATTCCTATTAATACTGTTTGAGCAAATGTTTAACCTCATTCTTATACCTGAATGTAGCAATCAACAAGTGAGTGGGGACAGTTAACATTTGCAAAGGTCCTGCTACTGGGCAGCACCATATGTGGCACATTTTAGCAACTTTTTATCCTTCAGAGCTAGATTTTATGTTGTTGTTGTTGAAATCCACAAAATCTGTTTCGAATAGCCGATTATGTAGCCAAAGTGGTAAATTCTGTAATTATCCAGAAATTGTTCCAGACAGAGAAACACATAGGTGCATATTTACAAGGGGAATGCGCCACCGGAACATAACTTTTTTCGATGTTCCAGTGACGCAATGCCCTGCACCATATGTACAAAGCGGCGTTAAGCCACTTTGCATGGCTTAACGCTGCTTTGTAAATATGTTACCCTTTCACGCAGGTACCTGCGTGAAAGGGGTGTGCAATGGATGTTGCTGGGGGCGTTCCACTGCAACACCGATTTTTTTTTTATGCTGCCCGAGATTTACAAGGACGTGTAAATCTAAGACAGCGCCAAAAACTAATGCCATGCAAAAACAAGAGTTAGATTGGCGTAACGAGGAGAAATACTTTTATTTCTCCTCGTTTTTGCTCTTCCTATGTGTGCTGCATTCTGCAACACACATAGAAAGAGCAAATCACCTTTAAAGATTGTTTATGTGCAGGAAGGTTTGCCTTCCTGCACATAAACCCTCATTCACTGCAACACAGACACCCTTGCACCATGGTGCAGGGGTTCCTGCATTGCAGGGATGATTCCCTGCAATGTGGGCAATCTTGGACTGTGGCGCAAGGGTGTCTGTGTTGGCTCTAGTCAGCTATTTTTAGTGCCAGCGCAAGGGAAGACACAGGGATGCGTCGTATTCTTGTGAATATAGTGCATCCCCGCATTTTTTAAATGACGCAGCACGGCGCTACAAAGTTTGCCCCAGCGCCGCACTGCAGCATTTCCTTGTGAACATACCCTATAATTCCGTAGGATAGGTCGCTTATTTAGTACAATGCTCAAACATTTTGTGAACCCTCGTTCTTGCATTTTTCAGAGGGAGAGTTTAATTTATAGCAAAACAGAGTTTTACTCAAAGCAAAGATATCACATACATCTACAGTCACTGTACTGTAAAGGCACTGTACAATGTCCACTTCCGGTTTGATATCGTTTCTGGCCAGTGTTGAATAAACATCACCAAGAGCGGAATCATCTGGAAGACATCTTGCAATGAATCTCCCGCCCTTATTTCCCTATTTTTGTGTTTTCTTTTCCTTATATTTTTGTTGGGTTGGGTGAATAATAGACCAGACAATAGGTAAATGCATAACTATGGTCTGGCTTGACAGCATAGCTGTCACCATACAATTATATGATCGACACTAGAGAGGGACTCTGGCTCCGCCCACATTTTTGGGTACAGGAGTACATGTTTTGATCGCACAAAAGCGTGTGTTTCCACAAAAAAAAGTGATTTCCCTCCACACAGCGGTGATCATTTTGTTTATCCAGCTGCAAGAGCTCGAACTTTCAGGGGCACACATAGCACATTAGAATGCTATCAAAGTGTCATATATAACTAGATCATTTATGTTGTTTTTCTCTGACAGCAGCACAGGTGGGAGGAGGACAATCATTAACCTACATGGATTTTTAGGTCTGGCTTGACAGTGCAACTATCACATGATCTTTTAATCTGCACCAACATTATTCCACAGTTCTTTTCTTCCACCCAAATCCATAGCCATTCCCATGCTATTTACTTGTAATATTGCACATTACCATACGAGATTCCTTTAAATCCAGACCTGTTGGTATTGCCTAAGCTTGTTTTATAATTTGTGGGTTATTTCTGCAGATGAGGGAGTGGGCAGTGTGGGTAAACAGAAAATAAATGTGACAAATTATGGCTGCTACTCTGAAACAAAAAACGGCTATACTTTTAACTTAGAGAGAAGTAGGGATGACCTTGGCAAGAATAAACGAGAAAAGTACAAAACGGTTCAAGCTTATTAAATGCTACCAAGGGGGGAAACGTTTGAAGGCCATCGTCGTTTGCAGGATATGTCCCCTCTTTCACAAGAAAATGTAACAGAAAAAAACATGTAATTCTAACTGAACTCCATAAAGGCGTGATGATCCTGCGATCGGGCATGGGAAATCTTGGCAACTGATTTCTCATTATTTTTGCTATCACTACTAAATCATACTTCATACTGTACCTATACTGTAGACTACAGAATTATCTTGCCTGAATCAGGCAGTGTTTCTATTAATAATTTTGTATTTTTGACCATTTTCTACAGCTGAGGTCATGGGAGAGAGTAGTGATTGCAAGAATTTTGGAAGAACTTATGTCTTACAAAAATTAATTTTGCAATTAAAAATACAGCTTCCATCGGATGTGAGTTGTGTTTTGTTCACGGATTGCTTTGTGAAAGAGTTAATGGCTATGACGATGGTGAGTTCGAAACATTTTTTTGCTTGGGCATGACTAAAGGAAATATATGAAATTTGTTAAGTTGAATAAACTGCCAGAAAGGGGAACTTTAAAAATAAAAGACGGACTGAATGACTGGAACTGTGGGGTTCTTCAACGTGCCAGTAATCAACCTCGCTCTGTTTGAAGTTACCTCCCTGTAGTAGGGCTTCAGAGCATTTTTTTTATCTAGCTTTGATACACAGGCAACGAATATTTGAATATAGGATCCAATTACAAAAAATAAATTCACTCGCCCGGTGCGCTAACAAATACCACAAAGGCAGAGAAGATATTCCTCATAAAAGAGGAACAGCAGCTTTGCTTTCTGGTACTTGTAGTTCTGATTTGAATGAAAAAACAAAACCCCAGGTGAGAACAAAGAAAATGGTAGGTCCAAGCTTGGCGCTCATCCACGTTTTACACCCAGATAAACCTTTGTATTTTTTGAGGGCTGAAGCCTGAGACCTTGACAATACTGACTCCACGAGAAGCGCATTTCGTCACTAGAGGGCGCTAGAGGCCAAGTTTTAACAAACGGAATTAAAGCAGGGATAACAAACCAGAAAAGGTAAAAAAAAAAAAAAAAGTGTATGTATATCCATTATCTGCTTATCGGCTTCTCCCGCTTAAACGTAGACCTTTTAAAATGTGTTCCTCCAAATACTGCTTCCAGTTAACTGACTGAGGTGTATTAGGTACACGTAGCTCTTTTGTACTTTGATGAAAACAAAAATTGTATGGAATGCCAATGGTTTCGCATCCGGAAATCGAATTAAACATATAGAATCTCAAAGAATTGGCATGCCACTGTGAGATAACTCTGCAGATTAATGCCCTGCTGCAGAAACCTAAATGTATGCTGTCAGTTACATATACTCTGTGCAGCCTCATGTCATTTCGAAGCGCTTTAAATGAGTATCAGGAGGAAGGAAAGGGGTAACATGACATCAGGACTTCCAAAATGTGGTTATTTGACACATCGTTGTGTTATATAAATAATGTTTATGCATTATGTATTATTCAACAGCAGTTATTGTTATTGCTAATCTATAACATACCAAATATGCCCTACCGTGAATTCGGTCAGCCGCGTAACCAAGCCCTAGGGACTGCTTAGCCTCAACACCATGCAAAGATATTAAAGGGACAGTACTCCCTCAAAGCTATCCTTAAGTAGTGCTGAAATTAGCATGTTCCCTGGCCAAAGAGCGCATGTACTGGCTCCAAAATTGCAGTTTTTCTGCTGGTTCGGGCAAATGTTATCAATTTAACAAATGTACGGTTACAAAAAGCGGTCAACCACATCTGGGTTTCGTTAATATTGTATAGCATAGGCCTGTGCAACATTTCCCATTATGCGTGTATGATTTGGGGAATGTTGCAATTTAACATTACGCAAATTACGCAAAATGGTGGAAATTGTGAAAGTGTGAAACTCAATAAAAAATGTTTGCCTCACATGACTGATATAAGGTCATGTCTCAGGTTTAACAGGTTCGAGCAGAAAATGTTAAGTGAAAGACATGTTCTCAATGAACCAGTCAGTCACCCTTGCCTGTATGTAGCTCGAGTGACTTTTGCATGCCAGGTTTCCCCTGGCATTCAATTGTCACTCAAGGCAAAGTGTGTTTCACACAATTTAGGCTATTTCTGTATACTTTTCCTAATATTTTGTGACATTTGGGGGTTAAAATATATGATTTCACACTCCCTTAGACGAGAGGTGCCCTCTTTTGGCTGGTCAGTTTCGGACTGGATTCATGAAATCCTGAAGCGGGGTTCAGTTCGTGTTGGTTTGCCGACTCAATGCATTGACACGTGACAGTGAAAGCCTCTTTAAGGTGTTATAGTGAAGGAGTGTATAAGGGGGTCTGGAATTTTGGATTCCGCGAGTATTTCACCCTCTTCTCCCCCATAAGTTTCTAAGTCACCCTGGTGTGTAAGACAGCTTTTGCTCGGCGCATCAATAATACATTTGATTCTGACAGACGTGTAGCAGTCAAGCAGCTCAGTGTGTACGCAAAGGTGTCTCATCCAATCAGCGAGCAGCGAGTATGTCGTGGGGCTGTCAGGCTCGCGAAAGCTGAATTGGGAGAAGAGGGATTTGAGAGAAAAGAGATAGCTAAAAGGCAGAACAGAAGAGAGGGAGGAAGCCCACCAAGAATTGCCGGATACAGACTGAATGAATGCTGCAGGGGGAGCAACGTAGATGTGAAATCAGTGCCTAATTAGTGCAGATGGTTGCAGGTAGTGGGCACTGGCACACAGCTTTGGGGCAAAGGACTTATTTTACGTCATCAGACTTTTACGCAAAGCAAAAGGGAGAAAGATATTTATTTTATTTATTTAGGGTCTTCATATAAGGCAGCAAGACCCTGACTACGGAGGGCAGAGGGTTTTACACATGCAAGGCATGGAATAACACAGTGGCGGCTGGCATCTACGGAGAGTCGGGGACGGGCAAATGGGTGACGGGTGGATGCATGCACTATCGCGATCTGCGCTACCTGTAAGGAGCAAATACTTACCTTACATGCTGGCACGACAGGTCCTCCTCCCCGCTCCGGTCTGGTTTTCAGCACGGGCCCCAGCCAACTCCCTTAACCAATCCTAGCGCTTCTCTCATGCTGTTTACCAGCATGAGAGAAGCTCCAGGATTGGAGGGAGTGGCCTCTCTTTGTGCTCCCAGGGACACTGAAGGCCTGTGTGCCAGCTCAACCCAGCTGTTAAAGTGCACATGCCTGGTTGGCCCTCGCAAGACAGCGAGCCAAAGGGCAGGCACACTTTAAACTAGTGCACAGGCCGCCCACCACTCCACCCTGCTGCTGTTACTCAGCAGACCCTGCCCCGCCCTGACACTCTGTTCAGGATGGGATGATGAAAAATAAAATGGCAATAAATTAACTTTATTACCATTTTATTTTTTATCACTGGGGCTTTTGGGGACATTTTAGTTGGTAGGGCGACGTTCCTCCATTCTAATGGAGGAGCCGCCCAGGAATAACAACAGTGAGGCAAGCAAAGAACATGTCAGAAAACAAGAATAAGAGATTTTCAAAGAAAGATGTGTTATTTTCGTGGTACAGGATTTGAGAAGACCTATTACAATTAGGCCTGGGCACGATTTAAATAACCCTGCATAATTTGCGTAAATTTGGGTATTTTGCATTACACGTGTTACGCACATTTCCTGAAATTACACAGTTACGCCACTTTGCATAATTTTGCACCATTTGAGGTAAAGATTTACAGCAACTTGCACCAACGCATAGGAACAACAGAATGCGAGCAGCTGTTGTTCGTGTGCTTTTATTTAAATGTGTCCTTATGGAAAAAATTGGCGCAAGGATGCATTTTGAGCTAAAATGCAGCCCCAAATGATTAATTTGTATTTTGCGTTACTACACAAAATTTCACATCATTTCGCCATAAATTCACCTAATTAATTAAGCGAAAGCAAATTACATGAATTTCACACACCCCTAGTTACAATAGGCAGGATAGAAATTTTGAAAGGTATTTTAGGAAATACCTCTTGAGGTACTTTTAAAAGCATAGATTGTGTGTGGGTATAGCATTCCAAATCCAAGGAGCAATTCCAGAGTATGATTTTTTTAAGATGAAAGAATTTTTGAGTCTGGGGTTGTCTGTTTCACTCAGAGAATTCAAAGGTTTTGTATGTAAGTATTCGGGTTTGTTCAAGTGAATCAACTTCATTGTATAATGCGCTAAATCACAGCACTAGCAGCATGACCTGCCTATTTCCACCAGTTGGTGGGACTCCACGGAATCTCGCACAGTTTTTCTGTAACTCTGCGGAATTCCATGGAGTCAAATTCCACGAGTTCTGCCCACCCCTAGATGTGAGGTGGAATACAAGCTAGACAGCTTTAGAATTCAATAATCCCAGCATTCGAAGATGCAGGTAGGAGATATCACAATGCAAAGGATTGACCCTGAGACAATTTAACTCGTGGCTGAAAGGCCTCTGGCGAGGGCCAGCCGTAGACAATTTGTTCCTTCTTGACTTTGTATTTCCCCAACCTCTAAGAACAATTCAAATGTGGCTGAGCAAGTTCGGGGAGTACAAAGGCAAGGTTGGTTATGGAGCTTGCAGTACTAGAAAAGGTAGTGCAGGCTCAGTATGAAGTGTGTTTGACCTGCCATCGTCCTGGCCCTGGCATCACTCTATGACAATGAGCAGCTCAATTAAAACCACCTTCCTCAAAGCGGGGTTGTGGAGGCAGAGGATAGCAGGCAGTGAGTCCCAAAACAAGATGCCACATCACAGACCACAGGGGGAAGTTTTGAGGGTGCCTAGAGTGAGCTGGGAGCTTCGAAGGCAGAGCTCTCAATTTTACCAGCTCTATGCATGCATGAGAAAGCTCAATTAATACAGTTCTTTCCATTCTGTGATTTGTAGTTATTTTTAAAGCTCTTTAATAAATCAGAACTGCAAGTTTCAGAATTCAAAGAAAAATGTGCTACTCACACTGGACCTGGGAACCTTGAGAACGTTTTGAGAAAGTCAATAAACTTCTTGCATTGCATGGGGGTGGTGAGAGCAAGCGAGTAGGGGATTAGACTATCAGATGAAGAACTTCTGGAACTTTGGACCTCACTGAGTTTGAGAGTGTGTAGCAAAACTCATGGCAAAACAACTTCATGTTTTGTGGGTTGGGATAGGAGCTGTCAGCAATGTATTAAGGGTTTTACCACCATGTGATGGTCACACTCCTCGACCTGTTCACAGAGATCTTTCCGGTGATGTCGGGAAGATAAATTGCTGGATGTAGAGAACCAGTTCTACATTTGTATGACTCTCTTTCCAGGCCCAGCACAGCAGGCATCACTTGTAACCTGAAGAGTAGAGAAGGATTAAAGAAATGCCAGCCAAGGGGGCGCTAGGTGGCGCACGATTAAGATGGCCGCACACTCGTGAGGCTCTTGACACTTGGCGGCACCATCCTTCATTTATCCTGATTATAGCAGGTTTTATCCTCCCATAGACGCCTGCCGCGCACTCCCGTAACTCTTTCCCAGCTCCGGGGCAGTTTGCGGCGTGATCGGACTCCTCTGGACGCCTGGGCGCCCGGCTGACCTGTTGGGCAGAGCGCTGTGCTGTTCGGCGCGGAGGAGCCACCCGGCTGGCGATTCCAGGCAAGGCCCGTGGTTCCCACGTGTGACGCAGGCCGCGACGCGGCTGTGGCCGGGCGGCGGACGGCCGGACCTTCCTTTGCCCGGCGTCTCCAGAATTACCTTCCGCCTGTGGATGCCAGCAGTGACACAGTGCCAGCTGTGACACAGTCTGGTGCTATCACGTCGGACGGCAGCATTTTCAGGTTTCGTGCATCTGTGTGGCCTGGTCCCCGGTCCAGACGGCTGCCTTCCCACCCTGAGTCCTCAGCGGTTCCCGCTGCATGGAGACTTCAGGAATCCGCCCATCTTCACCAGGGGCCTGGGGCGCAGCACTCTCCCTTGCTGGCGATACCTCTGAGGGACCGCGTCCACACACGCCCGCCACCTACCCGCCACCTGCTGCGTCTCGGCACCGAGCTGACACTGGGGCACTGATCCGGTGAGCCTGCGGGTTTGCGACGGCCATTACGGGAGGGAAGCTCACCTGTCCTGCAACGCGCTCCCCCAGCTAATTACTCAGTGGAGCTGCGCTTTAACTCCTGCGCCCTGTCTCACCAACACTCTGAGTGGCTTTTGAAATCTACAACCCTGCGGCCACACTCCTGAATAGCCCCTCGCTCTGCTGATCGTGGGCCCGCTGCACTCATCCTTTGCGCCCTGCTGCGGTGCTGGACCCAGACTCCTCTTGCTGGGGGGTTTTTGTGCCTGGATCTCGACCACAAACAATGCCACACAACTCCGTAGGTGGGATAGCCCGCGCCGCACCCGGGTGCACGTCCTGTTGCTGACCTTATTGCACAAGCGCGCTGTTTCACGACTCGGCGGATGCTCACTTAACGACAACCACCCACAATCAATGCAAGATGGGCAGAGCGGATGGTAAGCAGGCTAAGCTGCCCTTTGAGGCGAGGAAAACCACGCAGCGTGCCAGATCGGAGGAGCGGGATCTGCCTGTGGCGGAGCGGGTGCCAAGCACACGTGACACGCAGGACGCAGAGGTGAAGAATCTACTATTGTCCATGCAGCAAAGCCTCTCTGCCCTCTCCAGTAAAATGGACACTATGAACAGTCGCATGGACTTCATAGTCCAAAAACTAGATAAGCACGATGAGAAGATCAAAGAGGCAGAATGTCTCATCTCGGACAATGAAGACATCACTACGCAGTTGAAGCAGCAGGTCACGCAGATGGACAAGCTCCTTAAAGTAATTGCCGCCAAAAATGAAGATTCAGAGGTGCGCAGTCGGCGCAATAACATCCGCATCGTGGGAATTCCGGAGAGCGCCAACACTGGGCGTGTGGAGGACTTCGTCAAGCGTCTCCTGACGACCACATTTGGCGCTGATGCTTTTTCATCACACCTGATAGTGGAGCGTGCGCATCGCTCCTCGGGCCCACGCCCTCCTCCAGGTAGTAACCCGCGCCCCATCATAGCTCGCCTCCTTAACTTTCGAGACCTTGATGCTGCCCTAAGGTTGGCCAGGGAGCGCAGGGACTTACAGTTCGAGGGTGTAGGTTTCACCATATATCCCGACTTCACGGTCGCTGTCCAGGAGGCCCGCCGGAAATTCCTTCCAGCTAAACAGAAGCTACATAAGGCACAGATTGACTTTGCTTTACTGTACCCTGCGCGCCTCCGCGTCACACATCAAGGAAAACAACACAACACCAATGTTCAACAGGTTGACGACTTCCTTAGGAGCATCAAAAAACACTCTTCGCAGCGGGACGATGGTGGTCGCTCTTCTAGAGCTACTTCTCCTACATCGGAGTGAGGAACTTGTTGCCCCTGCTTCTCATTGTTGCGCTACCTGACAAACTCCTCTTCATCTGGGACGCTGTCAGACTGCCTCTGCAGGGCACCTTCTCCGAGTTGTATCTACATTCCTGCGGCCTGCTGACCTGATGACCCACGTCACTGCTCCCGGATGAGTTGCAGCTGTCATACGGCAGTCGGCTAAGTATTCTGAGAGACATTCAGGCATCAATGTGGTAAGGCATACTTAATGACTATGATATGGACAATGCCAAGTACCCCCCTTCTACACACTTCTCTACCTGTGGAGAGCAGTCCCTGCCACTCCTTGGAGAAGGGTGCATATCGTGTGCCTCTGGTTGACCCCCCCCCCCCCCCGGGTGCTCCCCTAGTTTTTACGTGTTTTGATTTGGACAAATAATGGGTTGTGTGGGAAGGGAATTGGGTGGGTTTTATAATACCGGCACAATTGGGGTGCTGATGTGGGAGGGGGTGGATGGGATTTCGTCGTTTTTTTTCTTATTGTTCACACCTGCTCAGCTTATAAACATTTGGATACTGGACTTTGTTCACACACATATTGCTCCACCTATCATCCTTCAGACATCAGCTCGAACACACATTCATGGCTCCTAATACTGAAGTGCAAAAAATAAATTTACTTACATGGAATATCAGAGGCCTGGGAGATCCTCGTAAGCGTCGCCAGATCTTAGCTTACCTAGACAGACATCATATCCATATTGCTATGTTACAAGAGACACACTTTGACCCACATCGCCCTCTCACCTTTGCCAGTAAATGGGCGAAACACAGGGTGTTCTCCTCATATTCTACTTATTCCAGAGGCACTGCTATTCTTGTTAGAAAAAATGTCCCTTTCACACTTGGCGGGATGGAGCATGATTCTCAGGGGCGAATTTGCATGGCTTGGGGACAGCTGGGGTCACAATCGGTGACCCTCGTCTGTTGTTATGGTCCCAATGTGGACGACCCAGACTTTTTCACCACTCTTTGGGGGCGCATCTTTAATGTCGGCTCTACGCATGTTCTTTGGGGCGGAGACTTTAACACGTCCCTCCAGCCCTCTCAGGACAGGTCTAACCCCCTTCCACATCACTACACAAAAACACGTAACCTCCTATCAGACATTCTCACAGACCACTGCCTTATTGATGCATGGAGACATGTACACCCTGGAGCTTTGGAGGGGACACATCATACAACAATGCATGCGACTTGGGCTCGTTTGGATTATTGGATTGTCTCTCGTGGGGTGGGTCCATGGATCATTGGGGTAGACCATCTGGCCAAGACTTTCTCGGATCATGCGCCGGTTCGTATGAGGTTGGTTCCTCCGGACTCGCATTCTTCCCCTAGAAGCTGGAGGCTCCTGCTAGACGCGTTACTAGACTCAGCATTGAGGGCGAAACTCGGTACCGAGATCTCAGAGTTCTTTCACAGAAACATAGGCTCGGTCCGACAGATGGGAGTTGTATGGGAGGCCTTCAAAGTTGCCGTGCGTTGCTTCTGCAATGCTAAGAGTTTCGGGGTCTTGCGGGACATCCGTAACTACTTACATAGACTTGAAGGCGAGTTAAAACATTTGGAAGATGACATGGCTGGTGATACAACCGGGGCTTTACATGCCCTGTTCAGGGATAAATTGACTGACTACAAAGAAACATCTGAGAGAGAATTGCGCTTCCGGGGGAAATATCACACTGCTCGTAAATACGGGGAGGGTGGTCGGCCTGGGAGGGCTTTGACCATGGAGATCCGTACGCCCCGATTCTCCAACCATGTATTGGAGATCCAAGATAGCGGTGGCATACGTCAGAGAGATAGCCAGAAAATTCTCGATGTCTTTATAACACATTATTCCGACCTCTATAGCACTCACAGGACACAATCCCCTGATTTCTCTGCATTTCTGAGTGATATCACTCTTGGCTGGCTTGGGAATAACCAGAGGGAATTTTTGGCAGCACCCCTAGGCACTGATGAAATAAAGACGGCGATTATGCAAATGAAATCGGGAAAGGCTCCAGGGCCCGACGGCCTCCCTATCGATTTCTACAAAGCATACACTGAACAGCTAACTCCTATCTTGAAGGAAGTGTATGATGAGGCGCAGGAGTGTGAGCTCCTCCCTGAGTCCCTTAGAGAGGTCCTTATTACCTCGCTTCTCAAACCCGGTAAGCCTGCTGATCTGGTTGACTCTTACCGGCCCCTTTCATTGCTGAATAATGACATGAAGATACTTGCCAAGGTTCTGGCTAACAGACTCAGTTTACTAATGGACAAATTGCTGCTGCCAGATCAAGCAGGATTCATTCCTGGCAGAGCAACATCGCACAACCTACATACCCTTTTCTCCATTCTGCGGAATGTTGATCCACAACTGGCACTGGTGGCGTTTTTTTGGACGCTACCAAGGCCTTCGATTCCGTTGAGTGGGATTACCTCTTCATCATACTTCAAAATATGGGCATGCCTAAGGGTTTCTCGTCTTGGATAAGACTACTGTATACTTCCCCCTCGACCAGAGTTCTGATTAATGGGCATGTCTCAGCCCCCTTCGCTATCACGCGAGGCACTCGCCAAGGCTGTCCCCTGTCCCCACTCCTTTTCGCGCTTGTGATTGAACCTCTCGCTGCTCGCATCAGGCAACATCATCAAGATAAGGCGCTGAGGTGTCAACTACGCCCCATCCTTATTTCTTTATATGCAGATGATGTCACTCTATATGTTAAAGACCCTCGGCAGAACCTCAATCCACTGTTGCGGGAGTTTGTGCGGTTCGGGGGACTTTCTGGCATACACATTAACTGGGCGAAATCCTTGGTTACGGAATTTCTGCCTGACTTCCCAATTGAATGGTGCGCGTCCGAAGTTAAGTACTTGGGGATATATGTCACTGCAGATCGGGAGGAACTGATGCGCCTCAATTATGGCAGAGCGTTGGACAGTATAATTAGCAGTGTCACTAGGTGGATTGCGCTCCCACTCTCCATGGGGGGTCGCACCTCCCTTATTAAAATGGTCATTCTCCCGAAACTTCTCTACTTTTTCATAAATATACCGTATGATCCAGGTAGACATTTATTTTCAGCGCTACGTACTGAACTGATCCGCTTGACATGGGGAGGTAAGCGCCCTCGTTTAAAATGGGACACACTTGTCAGGCCTTACTCCCAGGGTGGTTTTGATATTCCCGATATGGAACTCTATTACCTCTGCGGACAGGCTCACTACGCCTATTACTGGTTTCACCCACCCAAATATATGCCCCAAGTTGCTACAGAACATTGGCTAGCGGCTCCCATCCCTCTAGAAGGGGTTCTATTAAGCCCAGTCGCACCTCGTGATCCTGCTCCCACGCCAATCACATGCACGGTGCGTGCCTGGCAGCGCATTGCCCAGCGTACCCATACATCCATGATGTACTCTCCCTTCTTCCTCTGTGTTACCACCCCGAGATGCCATTATTACAGGAAGGAATATTTCACAAAACTAAAGCAAAATTTCGTATTACCTGTTGGGGAGATCTTTACCTTAATGGCAAGTTTCGTACCTTACAACAGATGTTTGTTGGGGCGACCCCCTCCTCCATGGACATCTTCTTATACGTCCAACTCAGACTAGGCGTAAACGAGCACACTCCCTTGTTTCCTCAAGAGCCACAGATACTTCCCCCGCTGCACTCCCTGCTGCGCAGCGCTGATGCATCACATGCAGTAGCGACGCTGTACCACAGCCTGTACACTACCCCGACATTGGAACACTGCCCTGCTAGAGCTAGGTTGTTTGCGGATTTAGCACAAGACATAACTGATCAACAATGGGGGTACTGCTGCTCACAAATGGAGCGCATCTCGTCTAGCAGTGGGTTACGCATGATACATTATAGGTTTTTGCATCGCACTTACTATACCCCTGCCACACTTTATAAATATAGATTGCGAGACAGTGACAAATGCGATAGATGTGGTGCAGATGGCGCCGACTTTCTCCACCTTGCGTAGAACTGTGGTGCGATACAGACATATTGGCAACAGACCCTACATGCATTGGAACAGATGACATCATCACCATTACCTACTTCCCCATTGCTGGCTCTGTTGGGGTACACGGCAGAAATTAGCGTTGCATCCCGTCGCTTTGTAGCCCTTGCTCTATTACTATCTAAAAGGCGAATAGCATGCCGCTGGGGGCGTGGCAGAGCTCCAAAATTTAAGGAGTGGATCAGGGACATGATATTCTGGCAGGAACAGTCAATCACGTATGCTGAACTGCTCCCTCTTACATCTCGTCCCAAGGATATCTGGGACCCCCTTAAACGATATCTCCTTGAGCACCCGATAGAAACCCCCCAGGCGATGCATGCAGCCTCACAAGACACAGACCCACAGGCCCCTATGGCTACTGACTCATGCCCCTGAGGCGCTTTCCACCCATTCCACCGCTCGTGCCTTCAGGATCATTGAAATGCATTCTTTCGCCTGTATCTGATGTGTAATTGAGTCTGTAATTTCTGTATTAGGACACTGCTATGTGTGTAGATTATCTTTTGTTCCTCTCTTCTTATTCCAAATGTAATAAGCATGTATCGCATTGAACACTGTATTTGCTGAGATGGGTGTATGTTTATTAAGCTAATAAAAATCCAAATAAAAAAAAAAGAAATGCCAGCCAAGCTCCAAGACCAATAAAGGTCAGTAGGATTCAGCTCGAGGCACCAAGCCCCTGGCCAACTTCCCAGTCTCCACTTGCCCAGTAGGAGAGCAGGCTGAGAACCAAAAGCCTAGGACTTCAGTGGCCCATTCATGGCCCTACACGCTCAAAACCCCAAGTGTCTCCCTATTCCTCTAACAACAGTGTAAGAGAGGACCATGACCAGAGAGAGATCTGCCCATTATCAACTGCAAACAACAACATGACAGATGGAATGTTTGAATTATTCTCAGCCCATCATCAATCTATCACTCGGGGATGCATCCCAGCCCATCATTTTTCTCCCACCATGCCACTCTATGCAAAGGCCTGCTTATGCAAATCAGTGCTGAACCCACTCCTCATGAGAACAGTCCATCCTCAATTGCCACACGAGGCCTCTTCCAGAAAGGACCACAAGCAAAACCAGAGCGGTTTAGCCCTACATAGGGATAGTCAATAGGGTTTAGATTGAGTCCTACGGCACAGTAAACATGGGACCCAGGTCTGGACATAATCGTCTCACTTAGAGCATCAACAACAAAAACAACAAGGTGATGAATGGAATGCCTGAATTGATCTCAGCCACTGGCAATCGCTTGAGACCGCATTCAAGTCCATTGCTTTTCATCCACCATGCTACTCTAGACAAAAGTCCACCTTATCCAAATCAGTACCGACCCTGCTCCACATAGGAACAGTCTGTCCTGAACTGCCAGACGAGGCCCAATCCAAAAAGGACCACAAGCAACCCCAGACCAGTTTTGCCCTACTTGGGGCTCAACAGTAGGGTGTAGCTTGAGTCATATGGAAAAGTGAACACTAGAACCACGTCTAGGCATAGCCTTCGCACTTAGGGCATCAACTGCAACAACAAAAAGGTGATGGATGGAATGCTTGTATTAATCTTAGGCACTGATAATCACTCAGGCCACATTCCAGTCCATTGTTTGTTGACCACAATGCTACTTTGGAAAATGGTTCACCTTATGCAAATCAGTACGACCTTGCTTTTCATGGAAGCAGTCTGTCCCAAACTACCAGGTGAGACCTCCTCTAAAATGGACCACAATCAACCACAGAAGGGTTTCACCCTACTTGGGGCTCTTAACGATTGTGTAGCTTGAGTCCTATGGCACAGTGAGCACAGGACCCCTGCCTGAGCATTCCTGTCACTCTTAGGGCATCAACTGCAACAACAGCAAGGTGATAGATGGAATGCTTGAAATGATCTCAGTGACTGGCAATCACTTGGGCCGCATTCCGGTCCATCCTTTTATGCCCACCATGCCACTGTAGATGAAGGTCCACATACTGACCTTGCTCCTCATGGGAACAGTCCATCCCGAATTGCCAGGTGAGGCCCCATCCAGAAGAGACCACAAGCAACCTCAGACTAGTTTTGCCCTACCTGGGGCTTGTACGTAGGATGTGGCTCTGCCCTATGGCACAGTGAGTACTGGATTCACTTCTGGTCATACGCATTGCAGTTAGGGTATCATCTACAAGAACAACAAGGTGATGGATGGAATGCTTGAATTAATATCAACCACTGACAATCGCTCGGGCCTCATTCAAGTCTATCATTTTGGCCATCATGCTTATCTTAGTAAGGATATGCTCTATGCAAATCAGTATTGACCCTGCTCCTCATTGGAGCAGTCCATCCTGAACTGCCAGGCGAGGCCCACTCCAGAAGGGACCTACTTGGGGTAAATTGGTATAGTGTATCTTGATTCTAATGCACAGTGGGCACGGGACCCATACCTGGGCATATCCTTCGCACTTAGGTCATCAACTGCAACAACAGTAAGGTGATGGGTGGAATGCTTTAAATGATCTAAGCCATTGGCAATTGCCCCAGATGTGGGTCCCTTTGCTAACTGTGCCACTTGAACGAAGCTGCACCCGAAGGTTGAACCACAATTAGGGGTGAGACCAGTATTGGATTGTTTAGGTTCTAGTTCAGGGAGGACCTGGCCTGGCAGCTCGGCTGGAATGTTTTTATTGAAGCTGAGTCAAGCCTGATTTGCATATGGCTGGGTCCAAACTGAGGTGGCATGGTGTGCAAAATAATGATGGACTGGGGTGCAACCCCAAGAAACTACCATTGGCTGAGATTAATTCAAGCATCCTATCCATCACCTTTTTGTATACTTCAGTGTGACATCCTAAGTGTGATGAGTATGCCCAGACATAGGTCCAATGCTCACAGTGCCACTGGGAAGAAACCACACCCAACTCATGATCCCCAATCACCAATCAGGGCAAAACCAGTCTTGGTTGCTTGTGTTCCAGTTCAGGGAGGACCTGGTCTGGCAGTTCGGGCTGTACTGTTCCTATTGAAGCAGAGTCAAGTCTGAGTTGCATAAAGCTGGGTCCAAACTGAGGTGGCATGAGATGCAAACTAACGAATGACTGGGATGCAACCCTGAATAATTGCCAGTGGCTGAGCTTAATTCAAGCATTCCATCCATCACTTTTTTGTATACTTCCGTGCAACACCCTAATTACGATGTGTATGGCAGACATGGGTCCCAGGCTCATTGTGCCAATGGAGTCAAGCTACACCCAACTGATGAGTCCCAATCAGGATGAAACTGGTCTCGGGTTGCTTGTGTTCTGGTTCAGGGAGAACCTGGACTGGCAGTTCAGGCTGGACTATTCCTATTGGAGCAGAGTCAAGACTGATTTGCATATGGCTGGGTCCAAACTGAGGTGGCATGGTGTGCAAAATAATAATGGCCTGGGATGCAGACCGAGTAATTACCAGTGGCTAAGATTGATACAGGCATTCCATCCATCACTTTTTTGTATACGTCTGTTTATTGTTAAAGCATCCAGGTTCTGGTGTGTTGCCAGCCTATCAGTCCTGATAAAGCAGCAAGGAACAGATAAGAACCAATGTGTTTATCCACTTTGTTTCTAGGGTCTTTTTGCACAAAAATTAAATATTTGGTTCCATCATTCCAGCTTTAGCTCTATTTCAGAACCAAGCCCAGAACCAACAAAAATTAATGCTCGTTGTTTAGTAGTCAAAAAAATGTATTCCTTTTTTCATTACTTTCTGTTCTGTTCTATATTAATATGAACATTTGACGTAGTAATTTTATGCACCATTCCGAACTTGAATTAGATTACAAATGTCAAATTTAGGCTCAAGAGTGCTGGACTCATGCTAAATGTTCAAAGATATGTACATAAGAACAGTGTATCTAAGCTGAGTCCAAATGCATAGTCTGCAATTATCCAGAAAACCTTTCATGGATTCAGTCTTCTTGACCCATGATGGGCATCCTGGTTCTAAATTAAAAGATTTGGGGGATCACATACAAAATTCAGACTCATATAAATATGTTGTGTCTTGATGTTTACATAGTAGGTTTCATTTGGACCTAAATAAGACCTCTGTGGTCTTTGTTTTGTCAGCCTCAAGAGAATGAAAGGCTGAGTCAGGGTTGTCAGGATTAGGACATGAAACTTTAAGGTTACACAAATATCTCTGCAGCTGGCATATTAAATCTCTGGGCAATCCTGCTAAAATCAGAACCTGAAGCCCACAGACAGCACACATCTATGCAAAAGCAAGAAGGTGACAGAAGGCACGCTTAAATCCCTGCCACTGGTGATTGCTCAGCCACATTCCAGCCCATTATTTTTTACCCATTGTGCCACTTTAGGCACAGATGCCCCTTATGAGAATCAGTTTTGGTCCTGCTCCAATAAGAACAATCCAGCCCAAACTGAGAGGCCAGGTCTCTTCCAGATAGGAACATAAGCAACCAAAGACTTTTTTTGACCTAGGCAGGCCTTGTCAGTGGGGTGTATAGCTCGAATCCTATGGCACAGTAAGCACAGGACTCACGTCAGGGCATACCCATCACACCCAGGGTGATCTTGGCCCTGGGTTGCTTGTGTTCCGGTTCAGAGAGGACCTTGCATGGCAGTTAGGGCAAACTGTTTTTATTTGAGCAGAACCAAGGCTGATTTTTATATGACTGTGTATAATCTGAGGTGGCATAGTGCCCAAAAAGCGATAGACAGGGATGCAGTCATGAGTATTTTCCAGTGGCTGACATTGATTGAAGGAATCTGTCCATCACTTTTTGTATTCCTCATTTACACACATCTACGCAGCACATATATTAATCAACCAGCCTTTCTTACAGATATCTGTAAACAGGAAGCTAGAAAGATCTTGAAAGGAAGCACATTAACCCACTGAGCTATGTTACTGAGATTGAAACTCATGAGCAGCAAATGACACACAGGCACCAGCAGCAGGCACATGAACTCTTTGAGCTATGCAACTGAGACTGTAACCTGTGAGCAGCGGACAAGGCACAGATTTCTCTCCATGCACAATAACTCGCTGAACTATGCGCAACAGATTATATACAGATCGCTGTAGCAAGCACATTTTCTATTTGGTAGTGTGTAAAAAACAATCATGTTCCTTGGGAGTCTTGTGTTTGGAGTCTGAACCATACACTGCGAGCAAGAATGCCTTATTTCTTGTATGAGCTGACAGAGTAGGATAGGAGCAGGCTGGACATAGGCCAGGAAAGCACACATGGAATATGATGCTATGTTCATGAGTTTAAATGCTTAGGTTCTACCAGTTTTTAAGGCGCTATAGAACCTGTATGGGGATCTGCAGCAGCGAGAGGACAGATTTAGGGGGAAAACTATATTTCCAATTGATGTTCAAAGGTTAGTATTTTAAATAAAGGTAGACAAGATATTTCAAAGTGTGGATTCCACCGTATAGATTGATGTCCTTTGCAGTCTCCCTCATGGAACCTCCACAGATTTAGTATATTAGAATTCAGGAAATAAGGGGCTATCCATGATAAGGATTCATTAGCTAGACTAAATTCAGTTGGGTAACAATAAGCATTTAATATTCAGTGCCAAGAAACCCACGGGTGAACATGTGTTTTGCAAATTCACCTTTTGTACCATGTGCAAATATAGCCTTCAGTTCTAAGTTTAGTATGGCATGCACGTGGTTAATTTTTAGTTTGTTTAATGACTTATTTTGTGTTTTAATTTTTTGATAATGTTTTCAGTCAAAGGAGTCCTTTTATGCATTATTTTCGGATTATGGCCGGCTTTAGAACTTAGAGCAGAACAGGGGAACACTGGCCTTCTTTGTGCATGCAACAGAACAAACATTTAGTAGATTTTAATGTATTTTACATTAGCTTTTTTGTATCTTTTGTGTGATAGCACATATTCAATGGAAATCTTTTAAGCGGCATTATGTAATAGGACATTGTATAAGGTCAAGGCAGAATGGAAAATGCATTTTTCTACTCTGTGTTGTGACAGTGTTTCTTCTCCAAAAACCTTCCGTTATAAATCATTAAGAGAGGAAGAATTTCATAGCTTTTCTCTCTTTTTTGTCGATTCTATTTCCAGGTTCCCCAACCTAATCCCTTCTACCTTGGCTTTGTACTATATTTCTAATTTATGTGATGATCAGAGTCCAGGACATAGGATCAGGGGGCATATTCTCAAGAACGTGCGATAAACATCGCCAAAATAGGTTAACGCAACTTTATATATCGCCGTCTATCACGGGAAAATAACCCCGTGTTAACGTCGTATTCCCAACATGGCGGTAACATGCGATAGTTTTGCGATAACGTGGAAAATGACCGCGATTAACTCACCGGGACAGCGATAAAAATCCAAAGCCGAACGTGAAAAAAGTTGCGATGGGCCCAATCGCGATAAGACAATCAGCGAAAAGCAGCGCCAGGCCTGCAAATCACACACGTCAGGCGGTAAAAATCACCATAAAAGCAGAAAAAAAATAAAACAAACAAAAAACGAACCACAGCGAAGCAAAATGGAGGCAGCCAGAGCAGGTACAGAGGACGGCCAGAACCCCACAAGCCCCACGGAGAACCAGCCTGGGACCTCGGGGACAGGGAACGGCAAGGACAAGAAGAAGAGGAAGACGAAGTTCAGTCCGCAGGAAAACAGGATCCTGATCACGGAGGTGATAGAACACCATCAACAACTGTTCGTCACCTCCACTGTGTCATTGGCAACAAAAAATGGAACATGGCAGTCCATCCTGGACAAGGTGAATGCAGTCGGAGTGCTGAGGAGGACAATGGACGAGGTCAAGAGGCGCTGGAATGATGTCAAGCGCAAAACCAAGCAGAAACTCGCCAACAACCAGAAGGCAGCAATGCAGACTGGAGGTGGGAGTCCAGCGCCACAGGAGGAGCTGGATGAGATGGAGGAAATGGTGTCCACAGTCATCAGTGGGGAGACGGTGGTAGGAGTTGGGGGACCGGACACTGCTCAACATGACCGGACACAACAGCAACAGGGTGAGTAACCACCAGGGACTGGGGGGACGGGGGGAGATGGGCACAATGGCACACATGCACAACCAAGAATAGCACACTGCACACCCACAATGACTCTGGATCATGCCCCTGATCTCCTTGGCATACTGCAGCACACATAGAAACAGCAAGTGGGCCCCCGTCCACAATGTGCACAGAGGGGGCTCTCCCCACACATCACTAATCTCCCAACAAACCCATGCACATGTGCCGAACCCAGCAAAGCGGCGTGTCAGTGAGCCACACTGACAATGCAAGTGACACTGCATGACAAATAGCATGGCTACAGTCAATACATCATGACATGTTGCACCCCACGACACTGAGGTGGCTGAGTGTGGACCACATCGGTAAAGGAGCAGGTCACACTCTGACACATCCACCTGCACAAACAACCCCTGACCTCAACAACACACCTGCGGACAAACCAATCCCCACAGTCCCAACTCCCACCAAGAGCCCAATTTACCCAAGTATGCAACATCTCAGCACTGTAGAAGCACAGAAGTCAAGGCACACCGCCTGAAAGGGATAAGGGCCAGCCACATCAGAGCTGCAGGGGCGACTCTCCCAAAATGCAGCACACACACATAACATTCAGAGCACATCAACATTGACAACAATGTGGTATGAACTGCAACACGTTCACAACAGAACAGAGGACACAACTGGTGCTGCTTGTGTGTACAAACTGGCCAATCACATTTGGCATAGCAGGGAAACGTGGGATGAAAATGTACTACTACAAACACACATCCGTGATGTTGTCGAAATGTCCGCTGTCCCACATCAAATAGGCAGCTCCTCCCAAACAGTCACAATGTACATTGTCATGCAGTCTGTATGTAAATTTGTACAATGCGTCAACATACATGTGAACACAATGTTAAACTGCATCTACCCTTCACATTGCAGAGGGAGAACCAATACCTCCTGCTGAGCAGCAGACCCAACTTCTCTTCACTGATGACGAAGAGGACCACACCACCATCGACCCCGACGCCCTCCAACAGCTCATGGACGCCCTCAGGACCCCACGCCCAGGAGCAGGGCAGCCCAGCTGCATCGAGGAAACCCCACCCCCTGCACAGACCACACAGCAGGAAGCACCTACTACCACGGCTGACTCCCAGGCCCCCCATGAACAACACATGGCCTTCCAACGCCGTGTGTTGGAGTGCCAGGAGAAGGTGGCTGATCAGGTGCGGGTGGGGTTCGACCGCATGGCAGCCAAACTTGATGCCATACATGGGTGTCTGATTCCCATCAGGGACCACTTGCAGTCCCTAACGGACACCCACAGTCCGCTCCATGCTCTCCAGCGATCCATGGCTGACATCGCTGGAGTCATGATACTGGGACAAGAACAACTGTCCAGTCAGAGTGGCTCCAGCGATGTCTGCCGGGAGTTGGGACAGATGCGGGGGCTCATGGAGAACATGGTGCGGATGACGGTGGACAGGATGGCTGCCATGACTGCACACCAGCGGGATGTGGCTGGGGCCTTCAATGCCCTGCAGCACATCCTCATGGCATTGCTGCCTCAAGGCCTTGCTCAGATGAATGCTGCTGCAGCTTCTACATCCACATCTTCGCCCCCTGATGTGTCAGTGCCTCACAGTGCAGCAGGCAATCCACCACCACCCACGTGTGAGGCACATGTGCCATCAGAGGACGAAGATGCGGGTGAATCAACCTTACTGGTAAGGAGGAGGCAGTAGCATTCATCTCCGCAAAATGGCGTGTTTCTGCTTGGTCCTGCCCTTTGCATCATCACCTTCCACTGTCCCCCGATACACTCTACGACACTCACCTTGGACCTCGATATGGGCTGCCATCTCCTGTTTGGTTACCAATGACACAACGATCAGACTGTGGACTGAACTCTTCCCCTTCCGATGTACTTGTCATTCCCTGAAGGACTCTGGCTGGCCCTCCACGGGCCAATAATGTGAAGTGGGGTTTGCATGGCCCTGTACTGCTCCAGCTGCAACACTCCACTGGATGTGAATTAAACATTCAGAATCGCACAGATGTGTCATGCCTTTGATCATTCACGTATGTGAGTATGGTTGAATGTAGGGTGAGAGATTCCCCCTAACGTCCATGTTGCTCATGTCGTGAAACTTGAGTGACAGGGTGCAACAGTGCCGATTGCGGTCCGGGTGGCGTAATCACTACAACAGGGACACACGCATCAGTTACTTCCATGTCCAGCCCAGAACCGGAGCACACCCAGAGCCCCGGGTTCATTGTTCCCACTCCACGCTGGCCTGCCAATACGCCAGGCCAGTCCACTCCGCTTACGCTTACAGGGGGGGGACGACAATGCTAAATGTCCCAGGTCGTCCCTGTAGTGATCTGCTGATCACTGGTCAAGTCGTCAGCATGCCACAGCCACTCCCTGAGGGCTCGTTCAGACCCACACCGCACCCATCCAGCACAGGCGTCACAGGACATGTGACCCTGCCAATCAAAGGGGCCTAGCACGTCACATACCCCACTGCCGGGGTGGTAGTCCGCAGAGGTCCTGGGGGCGGTGGGGGGCCTGGGGGTGGTGGCGATGGGTGTTGTGGCCCTCTTGGGGCTCCGAGCTGCATGATCAGTAGCTCCATGGCATCTGTTGTTCTTCTGGTGTGGCTGTGGGCTGGGCTCCCTTTCATGGTGCAGGTTGTCATCCGACTTAACACCAGGTAAGAGCAGGTGTTAAATCCCTGCTGCTAACGCGCCTTATCGCATGTTTTTGGATCTTATCGCCGATCTGGCTGGTCGTTGAGAATGTTGCGAAGTGGTGTTTTCGCGGCTTTTTGCACGGGAACGCCTACTCTGCATATCATTAGCGTTAGTTGCCGGTATCATTTGTGGCAATGTTTTTTGCGGCTGCTATCGCAGGAAAACTGGTGATATCGGCTGTTAGCACCTGCTTGTGAATGGTGCGATAAATTTATCGCCACTTTGGCTGTGATAAAGTGCCGCTAACTCGGCGATAAGTCCTTGAGAATATGCTCCCATATGTACTAATATTCTGGTCAAAAAAAGTGGTCACAATATTTAACCAGTCTTTTTGGGATCAGAATTTTATTTTGCGAGCTGAACTATGTGCAAATAGGTAAATTTGCAAAATGAGGAAGTGAAGTGGGTGTCAGTCCAACCTACTTAATTAATATTAATTAGCTCAGTCTCAAATTGCGACTCACTCTGTTTGGTCAAAATCACAGGGATGGTGACCTGCAGGGGCAACAAACCATCATCGCCCAAAAAATTATTTTTGATAAAGCAAGTGAATGTCATTTTAAGAGTTTCAGTGAGAGTTGTCATTGATCCCCTGAAAGTTGTACCCCAATTCTCAAACGGGAAGAGGTTTAAATGGGCCATTGATATATATGGTACTGATTTGATATTTGGAAGGGATACTCAAAAAATGCCCTTCCAAACACCAAATCAGTATCCAGTTTCAATTCCATTTTGGGAGTCGGTTAAATCTTACCAACTCTTAAAATGGATTTTCTACATGGCCAAAAACTTTTTACCAGTCACAAACTCCGAATCGGAGTGTTTGCAACCATAAAAAATGTCATACATTTGGCCCAGAGTTGGTGGTGAGCAGGTATCTCAGTACCTTTTGCAAGTCACTGAGACTGAAAGTAAGCATTCCAGGGCAGATTTACAAGAAAGTGATGCATCTGTAGAGATGTGTCACTTTCCCTGTGCCACCCTGAGAAACCCTTGCGCCACCATGGATGCGCCGTATTTACAATACGGGGCACCTTGGCGCAAGTATTGACAAATGCGTCAGAAATTCTGACGCATCTGTTGGCGCAAAAGTCACACATTGCTGGAGTCGTGTTGCAAGCGCAACGCAACTCCAGCAATGCATGGGGAGGCTTATCCTCATTGTGCTGCGTCACTCTTTACGCCTGCTCCAAGCAGGCGTAAGGTTTTGACGCAGTGGCATCCTAGAAGAGGCGCAGAGAAATCTTGTAGATTTCACTGCGTCACTTCTACTAGGCTTTTTTGCGTGGGAACGCCCACCCTGCATACATTATACCTGACGCAGGTATAATGTGACGCAGGGCTTTACAACGTGACGCATCTCCCTAGATGCATCACATTGTAAATGGGCCGCATTTTTACGCCACCGCTACGTCACAAAAAGTGACGCAACGCCGGCACAAAGATGATGCAAGGGGCTTGTAAATCTGCCCCTCCGTTTTCAAAGCTGCTGTGTTTCCTATTTTAACCAATGCTAATGGCCCAACAATCTTTAAAACAATTTATTGTCCATTTCTCCAAATAGTAACCAACAAATGTTTCACCAAAAGTCATGATCCACAAATTTGGATCACTTTTTTTGGAGTGCCTGGCCTGTTCTTGTTTCTATCTGATCTTGGCTCTAAGAAAATTTTGGGCTCTTTGCTTTTTATTTTTGTTTTATAAGTTAAACAATGTGTGAAACAGGCTTGTGAGACTAGGATAGAAAGACAACACATTGGCATAGTTGCCAAGTGGTCCTATGTTGTGGAGAAACTGCTCAGTTTGGACTTGAAGGTGGGAGGCTCTCATTAACATTTAAGTGCTAAATTCCGATCCCTGTGCAAAGATGTGTTTGCAGAGGGATCAGAATTACAAGTCATGTGATAATTATCACACCCTAACAGTTGAGCCCTAATAAAATCCAACAGAAGCCTTCTGAAATTTATGGGGGCAAAAGGCCTGGAAAAAAGGCAATACATGCGCAATTTGGTGTGTTAAAAACAATTCCTCATATAACGCTCCATTTTCCGTTTAAAAATTCGGAATCAAAGGTGTTTACCACATGTGGTAAATACCTCACCCTGGGGTAATGGTATTTAACAAGTGTGGTAAATACCCCGCCATATTCACACTAACTCATAATGAGGGCCTTAGGAAGGACACATTTGTAGGAAGAAACCATCCAGAGGCATCGAAAACCAGAGAAAGACGACAGAGATAGACTGTCTGAGACAGAGAAGCATGGATGGATGGATTAGCGGGCCAATGAGTTGGCGGACTGGGGAGGAGGGTTTAGGTGAATGGATGGGGTTTGGAGGTCATATGGAATACTTTTGGATTGCTGGCTTGAATGGATGGATGAGTTTTGGAATGTTAGATGGGTAGGCAAGTAGATATACAAAATGGATAGAGAAACCGATGTGGAGGGATAGAGAAAAAACATGTGGCTATGTAGCAAGAAGACAACTACTGAGATTGTGTTTACATATGTGTGCATTTTATGTTCTAGTCAGTAATCTGATCTGTTGCCAAAACACAAACTGAAATGAATAGAGTTGTACCCAATGTGTTTGTTGCTGAGTCAGTGAGTGTAATATTATTATATTTTCTAGTAATAAAATCTAGGAAGGGTCTAAGTGCTATCATGTCACAAAGACTGTAACTTTCATCACCTTCCCCCTCATTTGTCTAACAGTCGGACTTGGGTCAGTGTCCCATAGCTGTAGATGCAGTTAGAGATGGGGAAGTTATTTATTCTATCTACAATTTTTGCCGGAGGACTGGAGCCATTGGAGACTGGTTTTGAAGGGTTGCATGGTGTTAATTTTGGTAAACATCCTTTACAACGACTGCGTTACAACGCAGTCCATTACCCCACATTTTTTCCTCCGCAAAATCTTTTACAATGCAGGGCTTTACACCGCAAACCATTACAACGCATTCCCCATTACAACACCCCGGTGGAGTTAGAATAGTAAATTGCGTTGTAATGGACAATGCGTTGTAATGGATTGCGTTGTAAAGCCCTGCGTTGTAAAATATTTTGCAGAGTAAAAAATGCGGGGTAATGGCACGCGTTGTAAACGCGTGCGGAGTAAAGTGTCACATTCATTAATTTTGTGTAAACAAACATAATCTGAAACAAATATCATCAAAAAATATTCTGCTGGCAGGAATATCTTGGGCCATAATATTGCAAGTAAGAATGTCATGTTTTAAGTGTTCAGTATGTGTTTTTAGGTCCGGCATTAGCTAAGACCTTTTGATTTCACTAATATATATGTATAATATATTTAATTAAAGGGGCTTTCAGCTAACTCTCTTCATCCATTGGTCTGTCATTTTGTCATTCACGTTTTGCTTCCACCTACTACAGCAAACAGCACTGGGCAGTGGGTCAGCATACTTCAGCCATTGGTTAACTTCATTTTGAATGACTGCATTTTCTACACTCACAATGAGCACATCCACACACAATGTAGTTCCCTTCAGTGCCAGTGTTTTTTTTTAATGTTATCACTTTAGTGTTGCCTTTGTGTTTAGAACCCGGTGTGATAGCAGGATGCTTTTTACCAGCTCTTCAAGCACAGAGTAAATTCCAGCTTCATCAATTCCTGTTTCCTGCAAATGCTGATGTAAATTCCTTTTGGGTGTCCTTTGTTTATCTGACTGCCGCTTTTTCACGCCATACCAGAATGCGTCCATTTGAAACTGTTCTGTATTAAGTTGCCCTCTTTTATATGTATGCAATTCACAAAGTAGAACACGTTTATTTTGGACTCACTTTCAGCAATGATTCACTTGGTTCACATTTCACCACTTTTCACTTTTCCAGTGGCTCAGTTTTCACCAGCCTTTATTGTATTTAGTTTGCAGTTGTAACACTTTTCTTTCTTTCTTTCTTTCTTTCTTTCTTTCTTTCTTTCTTTCTTTCTTTCTTTCTTTCTCTCTTTCTTTTTCCTTCTTTCTGTCTTGCCTTCTTTATTTTTCCTGCCTTTTTTCCTACCTTCTGTTCTTTCCTTTCTTCCCTCCTAATTTCCTTCCTTCTTTCTTGCTTTCATTCATTCTTTTCTCCCTTCTTTCATTCCTCTTTTCTTCCTTTCCTTCTTTTCCATCTTTCCTTCTATACTTTTTGTCCTTTGTTTCTTTTTGTTTCTTTCTCGCTTTTTCTTCCTCTCTGTCTTTCTTTCTTTCTTTCTTTCTTTCTTTCTTTCTTTCTGTCTTTCTTTCTTTCTTTCTTTCTTTCTTTCTTTCTTTCTTTCTTACAAGATTTCAGAGCCATTTTGGGAACAGAGGCTATAAACACCACAGCCTTCCTGTCATGCTATGCTTGGCAATCTGCTGTCGGTGGAGGAGAAAGCCATCTGCAAGTCATTCTGGAAACTCACCTGATTCACGATCATGAGTACCAGACTCGAGGACTGGGAACGAGGCTCCTGTTTTTGACATCTGACTTTTAAGGAATAATAAGTTGAGTACAATCGTTGTTTCTTGTACATGCATGAAACAGATCATGGGTATAATCTTCTGAAAGTTGTTGATTACACAATCTATGAATAAGTACGAATAATTCCTGATTAAGGATAAATGAGATAGTCTGTGTCGGGTGCTGAAGACAGAAATGCCACTGACCTGCTGATAACGTCCAGCGGGGATGATGGAGAGCAGATAGTTTCCCACCTCCCCTTTACGCTGCTGTACATGGAGCAAAAGCGCGTATATCGCTGACCTGTAAGAAGCGCGCCGGGGAAAAGGGAATGGGAGAAAACAATAAAAACTGCTGGGTGGAGGACGCGCTGGTCAGGGCCTTCTCTGAGGTATGACAGACTACCAGGAAATCAAAGAACATCGACCTAGAGGAAGTACCCTGTGTGCAAGAGAAGAGATAAAACATGAGAGAACTATCATGCAAACAAGCCTTGTCCTGAGTAATGCACTCTAGTCTACACCAACAAAAACTCACATCCACCAGCATCCACTTAAAGGGCAGTAAAGAAGGATACAGTATCGGATCATCACAAAGCTGGTCACTTGCAATGGAGGAGCAAGAAGCTCTGCGCTGTATCGAACAGTAAAGTCAAAGTGTTCCAAAACAAATAGAATCCTTAGGCGTGGTAGAAAATAAACACAGCGTTTGAGTGTTTGAACAAAAAGAAAACGGAAAAAACAGTCTTAACAAAAATTAAAGCCTGGGAACGAAGCACGCTCCCACCACTTAGCTGTTCGTCGTGCAGAGTAGCTCCTTGTTCCGTCACAGGAGCTGAACGGGCTGTAGAGGGCGAAAGGACGGGAACAAAACGTATCCCGCATGGCCCCGGAACTGAGGACGCGAGGAATCCTCTCCGGCAGAGATGCAGCCGCAGGCTGGTGAAAGCGAGGACTCAGCGTAGAGCAGGGGACGAGGCAAGGTCAAGAGCCGCTGGGACAATGTGCAGACAGGAGGCAGCGCCGGAAGCCCGCAAATGCGAGCAAATGAATCCACGAAGAATAAAAAGGATGGCAGGTCACTGAACCTCCACTAGGAAGCTGGAACGACAAGCACGGAGCAGCAGATTGGAGAGGCTATAGAGTGCCTTCCCTCAACAGCTGACCTCCGTTGCTTCTTCCTGCGAAAACTCCAAAGGATGCTGGGTAATGTAGTTTGTTAGACACTTGTTTCCCAGTCATACCATAATAGCCTGAGGAGGCGAGTATGTGCCTGCGTGTACCCCGATGTCTCACCCCGGCCACGGTCATGACAGTCTGCTAAAAGGTGAACAAACAGATGTTTGCATGAAAAGGAACCCTAATATAATTTTGAACTTACAAAAGAAGGTTAAGATTAAAAAAGTGCTCAAAGGGTTTTGTGGAAACATCAGCATCTTAATAAAAAGACTCTAAACTTTTTGATTTCATGTTGCCGTGCTACCAAGAGGTGACAAACAGGCCATTAACAGGCAAGAAAGGCTAAGGGCCTCATTACGAGTTTAACGGTGTGGGACCGCCTCGCTCCCGAACAGCCAAACCAATAGGTGAACCGCTAGCCAGATTAGGAGTCTTTTCCTGTCTGGTGGGCGGTTCTTTGGTGTTCCCACGGTGGTGCCTACAGGCACTGCAATGGGAACGCCAAAATCAGTTTCTGCATGGAATGGACTGCTGTAATCCATGCAGTGCAGATACCAGGGTGCATGCACACAGGGGGGTACAACGTGTGCCCCCCTGCATGCACCCTATAGTGGAGAGGCACAAGGCGGCACTGTAGGGCCCCCTTTGTTTCCTCACCACCACACTTTTCATGGCGGTCGCACCGCAATGAAAAGTGTGGTGGTGAGGAAATTCGTAATATGCTTGGCGGACTGCAGTGGCCTAGCCAAGAATATTGCGGGCTTAAGACTGCGGCACCACTGCCAGGGATCCCTGGTGGTTGTGGTGGGCCCAGGGCGGCCCGACCGCCCTGGTCGTAATACGGCGGTAGGAAGACCGCCACCACCACACCCCAGTGAGTCTAGCAGTCAGTGGACCGCCAGACTCGTAATGAGGCCCTAAACACAGAATTTGGGATTAATTTCTGGAAACATTAATCAAGTGAAAACATAATTCAAACGAAAGGTCGGACAAGGAGTGTGTTTTAGATAAAATAAGAAATCAAAATCATATGCATAGACTGAGTTCTAGGATGTATTGAAGTGTTGGTACCTTGTATTATATTTCTAACCCTTACAGTAGCCTGAAAGCTGAATATAGTAGTTCCGGGCATTGAAGTGAATGAATAAGGAGGGATTGTGCCATGTGATGGAACACAACAAACTCCTCATTTTCTCTTGTCTTCGCACAAAGCCCATTCTCCCTTTCCCTCTGTGCAGGCTTACTTCACTCGTTCTGGAAAATTAAGTGGGGCATAGGTGACATATCTTCATGCATACACCACTGGGCCAGTGGAACACTTGTTAGTCAGTCTGAAAACATTATAATTGATAACCCATTTCTGGCATTAGGTTTAGTAGGACCCTTCCTCCAACCCCCATACCCTCAAAAGACACTTTACCTACTGTGGCATAGATTAGAGTAGGAATAGTAAACCTCACCCCTCCAAATACCAATGCTTTCCCTACTCTTTCTTAGGTTGGAGTGAGAATAGTAAATCTACACCCTCCAAAGCCATACTTTCCCTAATGTTGCTTACCTTGGAGAAGGAATAGTTAATCTGACCCCCTCCGCCCCCCAACCCCAGCCCTCAAGTTCCAATACTTTCCCTTCTGTTGCTTAGGTTGGAACAGGAGTAGTACATTTTATTCCTCCAAATTTTAAAATGGTTTGTCATGTTTTATGTTGAAGTTGGCATGTTAATTTTGTTTTATATATGTTCCTGTTGTCATTTTTATTTTATTAGTTTATTTGTTTGTTTGATGTTTATTTCTCATTTTGTATATTTATTAGTTTTGATGTCGAATTGTGAATATGCTATAGCATTTTGTTAGCAAGTTGTATCTGCTTTCATTAATTTTCATAATAGTATTTTGGAATTTTTTTTTTTTGTTTTTGTTCTCTACTATACATTTTAGTGATTTTATTTTGCAGTATTTTTTCTAATTTCATTTTTTATTTTTTTACTTTTTTTTAGTAATATGTGTTTTGGTAATCTATGTTTTAAATTTAATTCTAATGATTTAATGATGTTTTTATAATGTTATTGTTTACTTATTTCTATTACAAATTTATATAGACCTTACGTTTTTAAAAGAAAATAATTATTAAAATGTAATAGTTAAGAATAATAGTCTTTATTTATACATTGCTTTATAACTATTTGTGAATTTAAAATGATTTTAAGTATTAATTTTTAAACAGATTATTAAACAATTTTTACTAAATATATTTATATATGTGTATATTTTTTAATGTAATATTTTTATGTTACTTTTTCATTTTTGTAAATAATTTTAGATACTTTAAATATATTCTTACTTCTGTAATGTCGATATTTAGGTCCACAATATTTTGTAGAGAGCATTTTCGTACTTTACATTACAAGCAATTTAACATTGAAATTTAGGATCACAATATTTTTGCTGCAATATTTTTGAATCACAATATTTTTGATGTTGACGACAACCACCTCTCACTCCAGCTCCCTGGGATTTATAGCAGTGCCCACATCAGGGTTGGTGAAAAAGAGAGAGATTTGATTTGATTTTTGGATTTGTATAGCGCTCGAATGCCCGGGGCGCTGCTGCAGACTAGTGCAGTGCTGAATGGAAAAAGTTACTGCTAATTAATGGCGTGTGAACAGCTTAGTTTTGACTTGCTTTCGAAAACTCAGGAAGTCGGGACATTTCTTGATTGGCAGGGGTAGGGCGTTCCAGAGCGTAGCTGCCTTCAGTAGAAAGCTCCTACTACCCCAGGCAGTAAGCTTTGCTCGGGGGGGGGGATAGCATTGCGTCAGAGGATCTGTGTTTTCTGCCTGGGGAGTACCAGGCCAACCTTTCGCGGAAATAGCTTGGTCCGGAGTTATGCAGTGCTTTAAAAGTTATGCATAATGCCTTAACCTCTAGACGTTTTGCTACGGGTAGCCAATGCAGATTGGCCAGTGTTTGGGCTGCTGACTTATGTTTGGGAATTCCCGACAAGAAGTCGGGCTGCCGCTTTTTGTAGTGTTGGTAGTTTTTGTAGCAACTTTTTCCAGATACCAATAAAAAGAGCATTTCCATAGTCCAACTTGGTCAGGATAAGGGAGGTAACAACTGTTTTTTGAAGTTCATTCGGGATGAAAGGACACATTTTCTTTATTAATCTTAATGTATAAAATATGGAAGAAGAGAGTGCTTTAACTTGGTGATCAAAGTGAAGCTTATCATCAAAGATAACTCCCAGGTTCCTTCCTTTCTGAACAGTCGTCTGTAGGGGTTCCATTTTCTGGGGCCACCAGGTTGGGGACCAAAAAGATCTGTTGTTTCCAAACAGTAGCACCTCTGTTTTGCCGGAATTCAATTTTAGACAATTAGTCTTCATCCAATGATCAATTTGAGCCATACATGAAGTGAATCTATGGCCCACTTCTTTCTGCTCTTTGGAGATTGACACCACAATTTGTGTGTCATCGGCATACGACACAACCGAGAACCCTAAGGACCTTATCAATTGACCAGGGGGGCGACGTACAAATTGAAAAGGGTGGGGCTTAATGAAGAGCTCTGCAGCACCCCACATGGCAAACTGAATTGTTGTGATGTAAAGTTGCTCAAGGCAATATGGTTTCTTCTGTTGGTTAGAAAGTCTTTCAATAAAGTCAAGGCTTCGCCTCTTATTCCCAGCTCCATCAGTCGGTTAATCAGGATAGTGTGGTTAACCGTGTCAAAAGCCGCAGAGAGATCGAGTAATATCAAGACGGCTTGACCACCCTTATCCATAGTCCATCTGATCTCTTCGGAGGCGGCAAGCAAGGCTGTTTCTGTGCTATGAGCCTTTCTAAAACCGTATTGGGAGGGGTCCAGCAAATTGTTGCTGTCGATGCCGGCCATCAATTCGTTATTTAATGCTTTTTCGAGTAGTTTAGCTGGAAAAGGAAGTCTGGAGTTGGACCTATAACTACTAGGTTCCTGGGGGTCAAGATTGCTTTTTTTTCAATATGGGAAGGATGGAAGCCACCTTCCATTCAGTGGGAATATGTCCTGTACTTAGTACTTTATTGAGGGTTTGAGTGAGTTGTTCTTCAAAAATCCTCAGGGCTAAATGTATAATTTTTTGGGGGCAGGGGTCTAGTGGGGACCCAGATTTGCATGCCGTTATGAGTTTCAAAACCTGCTCTCTGTCAAGGGGAGAGAACCTATCAAGAATTGTAGGGAAGTCATTCCGGAGAGGTAAGGACTCATCATTGTGATTTAAAATGAAGGAATCGAAGTCCTCAGTGACTTTATTTTGAAATAAGCTGGCAAGGGTATCGCAAAAGGTTTTATTTGCTGAGCCATTCTTTTTTGTTACCATTTTTGATAATTTAGTTATCATACTAAAAGTTCCTTGGCTGAATTTTCAGCCAGAAGAATTTTTTCAGTAAAGTATTTTGTTTTCTCCCTAAGTATTAACATTTCTATATTATTTTTGTAAGTCACTCTATCTAGCAGATCATATTTGGATCTCCATATTCGTTCTAATTTCCTACATGTTTGTTTCTGTGACCTTAGGCACTCGGAGAACCAGGTTACGGACGGGGTGCTGCGCCGATATTTCTGCACTTTTTCGGGTGCTAAGATGTCCATGGCTTTTTTTACCCAGGTGGTGTATCTATGTGCAGCTAACTCCACATCGTCATCAGTAGTGATTATTGAAGGAAGTGTATCTAGCAGGGTTTTTTCAAGCTCATGTGTATTTATTTTGCTCCATGATCTGAGATTTTGGTTCTCTGAGGATGAAGCTCTGGCTACTTTTTGTGAATGAGGAGGGCTGATAGAAAAAAACAGAGAGAGGGAGAAAGAGAAAGAGAGTTAGGGCAGAGTGAAAGGGGAAAGAGAAGAGAGAATGAAGGGATAGAAAGAGAGGAAGACAGTGATGCTGGTTTATATATTTTCTCTTTGCTCCTTTTGGTTCCTTCTCTGGCCATGGGTGGAGGTCCAGTACCTCCTCTTGGTGTGCCAGGCTCCACCCGCTCTTTTGCAGGTGAGTCAACTGTTGTCTTCAATGTAAGAGCCTTTTACACTACAACGACAGATCTCTTATGAAAGAAAAAAGTCTGACTGCCCATAGTTTAATCTCAGCAGTGTTGCAATACTTTTAAAGGGACAGTGTCCTGTAAAGAGTTTTAAAACATTCTTCTAGAATAAGCACAGGGTTTGTTAGACTAGACAGCCCTTAGGCCAGGAAATGCCCATGGCAGAAGGGCTGGGCATTATAAACATGGCCAGTCTGACCATTCGGAGGCATTTCCTTAGTAGTCTGCAGGCTAATGAGGTGCTTTCAAAGTTGAATGGGCTGCCATGGGCCAACCACAAAAACTCCCATATCCGCAAACACGTCACAGCCTCCTGAATTGTGGAGCTGGTTTAAATTGTTTTAACAGGGCTTATTTTGGTTTCCACTCTGGCCATATTTAAGAACGAGGAACAAGAGATACAGTGCTCTTTCTAGTGTCACTTAATCACCCAGATAAACCCCAACAAAACAAGTTTTCAAGAGTGACACAAGCCGCAAACGGAGGATGTTTTGGGGGGTGGGGGAGCATAGGAGAGTAAGATGAGCACTAAAACTGGTGCAAGGTGAGGAGTATCAGTACAGCACATATCACATAGGAAGAAAGGGATTAAAGGTATAATTGGAGTCTAAGAGGTATCCAGCTCTTCAACTCCAATCGCACATATCGGTCTAATCTCCTACATTATGTCTAGGCTAAAGAGGTGGCTAGAAGCTGGCCGTCGGGGATCAGGCAGCCTTGAGCTAAACAGAGAGCAAGGAGCAGGTAGAGATCATTGGAGTCCCTGCAGCATCCTTACACTGCATCAACAATCCTGCATTATTGATTTCCAGTATTCCAGAACATGAATGAAGCTTACAGTTACACCTTCATAGTGTGTGACAGTGGTTGGCTGAAGATCACACAATGGCAGCGAGGTGGTCTACACTCACGTATGATGCAGCACTTCATGTGACATCACGCCTAATAAGAGTAATTTTCTATGAGTACACTAATTCTTCAAGGTATGTCCTTGTCTGATGATCAACAGAGAAGATAGAAGTGGCGTTACCATGGGACAGAGCTATGATACATGCTACAGACAGTGGCACACTGGTGCCAGGTGTTCCCCTGCATTTTGACCTACTGAAGTCTATAATCACTGTGGTTATTGGCCAAACAGATGAGGATCCCAAAAGAAGCCCCTAGATGCTGATCCAGCGCTATCAATATAATTTCTTCTCCTCTAGGCATTGACATCCAGGTTGAAAAACATTCCTCTTCACAACTATACCAATATGACGGTGGGGCCCATAACACTGCATAAACATTCACTCTCTCATATATTCCCTGGAACTCATTCGCCTTTACTTAGGAGAAAAAGTTAATGACTTGCTGGAAGGAGACGGGATACCTTTTAAATCAACACGATAATTCTCAAGCTTTGAGGTATTCCGCTCATTGGTCGATGGACCAACTAGTAAGAATCAGTTGATGGTGATTAAGACCAGCTCAATCACTTAAATTCATATTAACATTTACATTTATTATTGAGCTAAAGAACCACAGACTCATAAATTTAATTATAATATAGTTTATCTAAAATTTAAGCATGAATAAATTCAGTTTTATTAATCAGATCAATACATTTATTAACCTTATAAGAAATAAATTGAAATTGCAATGCATACCCTTTTAGATGGAAGAATAAAGATCGTCACAGAAGTTAAATTCAGATCTCAGCATAGAACTCCCAAAAACTGACTGTCTGTCCTGCTAAACAAGCCTCCTCGACGGACCACCTATACAGGTTTTCCGCCACAATCTCGTTCTTTCTCAATCAAAATTTTAAGAGTAAAAGATTAATCGTATTAAAAATATAAAGGCCTATGGAAAATAGCAGCGGCTTCTCCAGCGTCAGCGTCCAGTGCTCAATAAAAATATGTAAAAAGCAGCGCCCTTCCTACTTAAGAGTAGGTCCTCTTATACCCTAACACTAGCTTACTAAACACAAATGTTTCATTTTTGGGGGCGAGATTTACGCTAATTGGTCCATTGGAGGGGTGGCAAACATCTCCTCATTGCCCTCCTTGCCCAAACCTGTTCTGAAAAATGTTTATAATTTTGTCCTTTCTCACGGTTTCAGGACATTACCAATCCAATTGACATTCTTTCTTTGTATCTTCTTTCTGATACTTCATATTAAACAGTTCATTGTCAATTCACGGATACACTTCTGGTTCTCACACTCTTTCGCTGAGTCCCCCTTTGGCACACGTCTGGGTAAAAAGGTCATCATAACCTTGATCCCTCTTCCATCCTGAGCTTTGGAAGCATCCACGTGATGTATTTGTTCACAGCTTTTTCTTCCGCTTGGAAGCCATCTTGCGCTTGCGCATTTAAGCTTATTTGTCTCGGTAGCCATTTTTACGGCACGGCCTAGCAGGCTTGAACGAACTATCATAGAAAAAAACAGATAATAGTTAAGAATAAGAAAATAAGCCTTTTCGTTTCCCTCCCGTCATTCTACGTACCCCAGTTAGGTGTTACCTAGCAAAAGCGACATATAAAGCTATTTCTTACTTACCAACCACTTTCTTTTGCCACCATACAATTTACTGCGTAGCACAAATCATGCAATATTATTCTAATTAATACGCAAATCATTATGTTATCGTTATTTACATTAACAATTGTAAGTAGATTAGTTTGCACAGATACTGCATGTTACCAAGAACACTTATTAAGGAAAACATACATTGTTGGTTATTCATTTAAACGAACAATTGTATTAATTATTAACGTTACTATTAGGGGGTTCAAAATTTTTCTCGTTTACCTTGCTCCATCAACTCCCCCTTTGGTGATTTTTAATATCACCACAAAAACCCATGTTACACAAATTTGTCAGATAGCATATTTCTTATCCTTTTGCTTCTTTGTTAGTTTTACACAACTGTATCCCTTTCATCTTGTCTTTTTGTTTTCTTATACATGCTTTCTTTCAGTTCTTCCAGTTCTATTTCACCTATTTCTCGCTCTCTTTCTTTATTTATCTTATTTTCTCTTTCTATTTTGTTTTGTCTTTTTCTCCTTTTGATACATATAATAACAAATCTCACAATTAATACTACTAAGATTATTGCTGTCGCTGATATCATAACTTTCCCTATAATAAAACTACTTATTTTATTGAGCCATTTTGATACTGAGGAAAAACTCTTACCAAGTTTCTCCCAGGCATTTTCAACCTCCAGTGGAACAAGTTCTTTGTGCAAATTTGTAATATTCTTTATATACTTTTGTATATTTTCACTTTTATCTGGAATGTAAGTGCAACAATGTTGGACTTTCAGCATTCCACAGACTCCACCCTCTTTTGCCAAAAGAATGTCAAGGGCAAGTCGATTTTGCATCACCATAGCTCTCATGGCAACCATCTCGGTATTTACCATCAAGAACCCTGCAGCAGTATCTGTAGATAAACGATCTACTACTGTGGATAATTTCCGAATTTTAAATGCATTCAAAGATATTCCCACTGCTGGTATCAATGCTCCAAAAATATCACCTAATATTTCTGAAAAACTTTCCCTTTTTCTTCGTGTGAATGTTTTACCCATCTCGTGTGTTCCTTTTTCTTCTCTATCTACATGAAAAATCTTTGGAAAGACCAGGCCTAAGTAGCACGTCCCATACCAATGGTCCGGCAACCTGTAATAAGCTCTGTTTCCGCAAATATAATAGATCCCAGGAAATATTGGATCTTTTCCCCCTTTGAATCCCCAACCTCCTAAAATTTTATAATTGTCTTGACAATCACTGGAACCCATGAAATAGTTATCATACCTTGTTCTATTTCTACTAATGCACAACTTTCCCTGTTGGGGCCAATCCAAAGTCATAGCTGCATTTGTCCTTTTCTTATCATTAATTTCTTCTTCACTTGCCCAACGAGGTGTTTTTGTCTCCTCTTCTATCACTTTTCTTTGAAATTTTACTCTTCTATTTTCAACCATTTCTAAAAACACCTTTTCCTCCTTCCTTAACTCACAGGTAAGGTTGTGCTAACTATCTCATCTGATGTTAGAACCTTATTTTCTAAGAAAAATTCTCCAAATATTCTTGCCTCTTTCACCTTATTCAATTCAGATATTATGTGAATCTCTGCAAAAACCTTATCAATGTCAGTATAATAATATTCTAACCTTCCTGTTCTATAAAATAGACTAGCTAAAACACTACATGTTATTCCATACGTCAAGGGAAGGTGATGGTATGTCACACCTTCTACAACAGACGCAGGCAATACCATATAAACATAACAATCTCTCACGTCCATCATTTCTACATATTCATATAATAATTTTGTGAAAACATTTTTAGAAAAATCAGTTATGGATCTATCTTTATGTAATTCTGCACTATCTTTTAACCGGTTAACTGCTTAGAACGTTCCGCGCCAGTGCGGAACGTTCTATTAAGCGGGCGGGGCCGCGTCGGCCAACGGACGTGCGCAGCACTACCGAGGTAGTGCTCGCGACGGCCGTTGGCCGACAGAAGCACTTAACGGGTTAATATGGCTGTTTTCTGCTTGTTAGCTTCCTTATCCATCTCTGTGTTATTCTCTAATATGGGCGTTTCTTCTACAGCTAATTTAATTGGAATGGTGATTGCTAAAATAAACCATACGAACATTAATAATCCTGTACAAAAGAAGCACATCTTACACCATCTACGTAAGAACTCACATCTACATGTTCTATTTTTAGTATCTACCATCTTGTTCTATTGTCTATATATATATAATATATACAGAAAATGTGTCACCACACCTCAGAAATGACGTCTTAGCCACCCTACGTTCTCACTTTGTCTCGTTTGGTACTTTCTTTAGTTCTTCTCAGAACTCTTTCTTGTCTTATTCGGGGTTTTGTCCAGTCAGGTAGAAATTTCTTTCTAATTTCTTTTAAACTTGTTACACTTCACTTTCACCCATTAGGTTGTAACTTTGTTCAGGGTCCTCGTGAGTGTTTTCTTCTTCCTTGATATCAGTCAACGCAATGTATAGCCATTCAGGTGATTTATATTTCAGATTTGCTTTCTTTACTCTTTTTGTTTTCTGCAATTGTTTTCCACCTTGTTTTTCTTGTTCCTTTTGACTGGTTATTTCATTTACTTGTTCTGCATGATTTCCATTTAGGTTTATAATCTTGTATCTCAATCTCTTAACTTCGTTGGGCCAATTATCTCCTTTTCTCGGCCTTTTCGGTTCACTTTCTTTTTCTTCTCTTTCTGCTCTCCAAGTTCTCTTTCTTGTTTCTAATTTCTGTTTTCTTTCTTCTCCACTCTCTTCTGATTCTGTTTCAAACCTTTCTTTATTGCCTCTTATCTTGAATTTTATGATGTCACTTCCTTCATCTAGTTCTGATCCTTCTTGTGTTTTTCTTCTTTGATCACCTACTTCTGTCCCTCCTCGAGGTTCTTCCGAATTCGCGTCGATCTCTCTTTCTGTTTCTATATTTCCCTGTTCCTTTATTCGCCGGTCTGTCCCTTTTGCATCTCGAGATTCTTCCGATTCTTCTATCTTTCTATTTGAAACTATCCCTTCTTTATCTATTTGAATAATTTCTGAAGGATCTTTACCATAGCTTGTACTTGGTTGCTCGCTATTGCTGTCTTTTTGCTCAGTTTCTTCGTTTATAATATCAGTTTTCCAGTCCTGTTTCAGATTTTCATCACAATCTGAGTGATCTGTATCAGATGCTGAACTGGTGTCTGATATTTCCAGATGTCGACTTACAGGTCGATCTTCAAATTCTGGAACCTTTGCTATTTCATTATCTCCTCCTGTTGTTGAACTTGTACTTGGGTCTTCCAGATGTCGACTTACAGTTCGATCTTCAAATTCTGGAACCCTGTTTGTTTCTTCTTCTGCATCGGAGGCTGAACTGGTATCAGATATTTCCAGATGTCGACTTACAGGTCGAGCTTCAGGATCCGGAACTCTGATGGTGTGGCTGGCATGTACCCAGTGTTTCACTCCTGCACATTTGACTGCAGTTGTTGTTACCAGGATCACTTGTCGTGGTTGGTCCCAGCGGGGAACCAAACAGTTTCTTCTCCTGTGGACTTTTATGCGGACCCAGTCTCCTGGATTCAAATCATGAGCTGGTTTTCTTTCGAGAGTGGTCGCATCAGGTCCAACCTGATGAAACACAGAACGTACCACATCAGCAAATCCTTTGCAATAATCCAACACAAGATCATCAGTTATAGTCAGCAGTTTGTTGACAGGTACATCAGTTTGTTGACAGGTACATGTGCTTGTCTCATTGCTCATACCATGATTATTTCGTGGGGACTCAGACCTGTCTTTCTTTCAGGTATGCTTCTGATAGTCATTAAGACCAATGGCAAAGCATCTGGCCATTTGAGTCCTGTGGCTTGACACATTTTCCCTAACCTGTTCTTTATCGTTCCATTCACTTGTTCTACTACTCCAGAAGCCTCTGGTCTGTATGCACAATGCAGTTTCTGTTTAATAGCAAGTGCTTCACATATCAATTGAATTAATTCGTTCTGAAAATGTGTTCCTCTATCTGTTTCAATCGTTACTGGAAAACCATACCTTGGAATGAATTCTCTCAGCATGAGTTTTGCTACTGTAATTCCATCATTCCTTCTGGTCGGGTAGGCTTCCACCCAACGGGAAAACAAACAGACGACTACAAGAACATATCTTAATCTATTGCTTGGGGGCATTTCTATAAAATCCATCTGCATTCTTGTGAAAGGACCTCCCTCTCGGCCTATTGTTCCTAGACTCACTACTGTCTTCCTTCCTGGGTTTATCTGTTGACAAATAAGACATCTTTGACAAAGACTCTCAGCTATGGCTCTGAACTTTGGGTTATACCAGGTTTGTCTGAAAAGTCTGATCATTGCATCCCTTCCGATATGAGCTTGTCCATGGTACATCCGTGCCATGTCAGAAATCATGCTATCAGGCGTAACTGGTCTTTCGTCTCTGTAAACCCAAACATCATTTTCCTCCCTTTTTCTGCATCCTGCTTTTATCCAGCTATTTTTTTCTTCATCATCTGCTGCTTCCTGTAATTGTCTCACCTCATCCCATGTCTCGACAGGGTTAGTAAAAAGCAAAGGACACGAAACATGCTCTCTTTCCCTGCCTCTGTTCAATGAGACTACATTTTTAGCACAATACTGAGCTATTTCGTCGGCAAATTTGTTGCCCACAGTTATGTAGTCTTCCCCATTTTTGTGTGCATTGCACTTCACCACTGCAATCTGTTTAGGCAGCTGTATCGCCTCAAGCAACTTTTTCACAAACTCACCATTTCTGATAGGGGTCCCTGCAGATGTCAAGAAACCTCTTTGGGACCAGATCTGCCCAAAATCATGAACCACTCCGAAACCATATTGGCTATCCGTGATTACTGTGATTCGGACATTCTTTCCCAATTTGCATGCCTGTATTAAAGCAACTAGTTCAGCCACTTGGGCAGAACGTTTTCTTTTCAAACAAGATGCTTCCATTATGGCAGCTACTGTGCATACTGCATATGCCACACTCAAAACTCCTTCACTCGTTCTCAAACATGAGCCATCCACAAACAATACATAATCTGATTCTTTTAAAGGCTCATCTCTAATGTCTGGCCTTGGTTTTGTACAATACTCGAGTACATTCAAGCAATCATGGTCAACCTCATCCATATTTATCATACTCTCTTCATCCGGCAATGATGTCGAAGGATTTACATTTGTGCATCTGTCAATGGTTACATTGTCTGCACTTAAAATCACTTTTTCATACCTAGTCAGCCGACTATGCGTCATGTATTGAGTTTTGGTTCTTGTCAAAAGAATTTCCACAGAATGGGGAACATATACTCTCAATGGATAACCCATCACAATGCCTTCACTCTGTTCCAGACTCACGCAAGTAGCAGCTACTGCTTTCAGACACCCAGGCAACGCTTTTGCTACTGGGTCTAAAACAGCTGAAAAATACGCAATAGGTCTTTTCATGTCTCCATGTCTTTGCATTAAGACTGAAAACGCGCACCCATCTCTCTCACTACAATACAGCTCAAAATCTTTCTCATAGTCAGGCATTCCCAGTACCGGAGCTTCACATAGTTTCGTTTTTAGTTCTTTAAACGCCTTCATCTCTTCATCATTCAATTCAAATGGATCTTTAACATCTTTTTTTGTCAAACGCTGTAATGGTTTTGCAATTAATGAAAATCCACTTATCCATTGTACACAAAATCCAACCATTCACAGGAACATTCTTACCTCTCTTTGTGTCATTGGAGCTCTCATTCCTTGAATTATTTTTATTCTTTCAGTCGTTACTTTTCGCACTCCCTTTTCAATCTTATGTCCTAAGTATTGGACCTCCTGTTGGCAAAACTGTAATTTTGATGGGAATACCTTATGTCCTCCTTTTGCTAAATGATTCAGCAAAGCAATTGTGTCGGTAACAGATGCTTCTTTTGTTTTTGATGCCACCAATAGGTCATCAATATACTGAACCATCACAGATTTTTCGGGCATTTTCAAATCTTCCAATGATTTCTTTAGAATCTGATTAAAGATCGAGGGGCTTTCTGTATACCCCTGAGGAATTCAGCACCATGCCAAAATACGCTCTCCAAACCTGAATGCAAATAATGGCTGGCTATCTGAATGTAATGGGATAGAGAAAAATGCATGACACAAATCAATGACCGTGTACCATTCCGCTTCACGTGGAATCTGATACAGTATTACAGCAGGGTTTGGTACAATTGGACAACAAGGAACAACGATTTTATTGACCTTTCTTAAATCTTGTACTATTCTATATGTTCCGTTCGGCTTTTTCAGTCCCATTATAGGCGAATTACATGGACTGCTCATTATTTCTCTCAAAATTCCTTGTTCAATCATTTTATTTATTACAGGTGTTATTCCTTCAATTATTTCTGGCGTCAATTTATACTGTGGAGTATTTGGGTAACTTATTCCTTTTTTAACAGAAATTTTAACAGGGTCTACTCCTTTCATTAACCCTATATCTTCGCCCGTAAAATCCCACACCTCCTGTTTTACTGTTTCTTTCAACTCAATTGGGATTTTCTCTACATCAAACACAGGAAATAAATCATTCACTTCTGACTCTAAATTCACCATTGTCATTTTATACAGTACATCTTCATCAGGAGTCTGAAAGGCAATCCCATCTGGAGTACAATAGATGGTGCAATTCATTTTGCAAAGTAGATCGCGTCCTAGTAAATTCACAGGACTGCAATCACACACCACAAATCGGTGCATTTCTCTGAATGGTCCAATCTTTACCTCTACTAATTTGGTAAGAGGCGCCTTAATTTGCTGGTTTGAGACACCAACGACTTGGATATGTTCACCTGAGAGAGGAAGGTTTGGAATTTCCACTGATCTAACAGTGTAACGGGTAGCTCCAGTGTCCACAAGGAATGTTACATATGCACCATTCACTTCTCCATCCACAAATGGACCTGCTTGATCTACCTCTAGAGTTGCACCAAGCACGCACTCTTCCTCCTCTCCTAGGCACCGTCATAAACTTTCATCCGACTCATTCCCATCCTGTCGTAACCAATACTGCGATATTGCAGCTGCGCGCGGCAATTGTGTTACCTGCTCTCCTCCGTAGAATCCTGTCTCTGCACTGTATCTTTGTGGATTTACACTCTTGGGAAGTGGTGGTTGAGGCACCTGACTCTGCTGAGTAACTACCTGCGGTTGCTGCAGCTGTTGGTAACTCACCTCACTCTGCACCTGTGGATTTAATGATTGATTTTCCGCATTAGCTTTTGGACGGAATTTACACTCGTTTCTCCAATGCCCTAACTTTCCGCAGTTGTGGCATGGCCACTTCTTCTTTGCTTCTTCTATACTAATTTGGCCTTTGCCTTTACCTATATTCGGTTTGGATTTAGTTTGTCCTGCCTCATTAACCTGATTATTCAGTTGAGCTTCTTGTTTCTCTGCAACTTTCACTTGTGCCCACATCGCTTTCTCTTTTAATTTACGTTGTCTACATTCAATGTCATCACTGCAATATTTAGCATACCTCAACACTTCATCTACTGTGCTGTTTTGCCAGCAGATCATATGCTGTTTAATCATTTCACTTATTTCTGGCTTTAACCCATAAACAAATCAATATACAAAATGACTCATGTCTTTTTCATTTAAAGTCTCATAGCCACTATACTGTTTGAAAACCAGAAGTAGCCTTTCATAATAGGCATGTACAGATTCCTTACTCTCCTGCGTAGTTCTATCAATTTTTACCCAATCTGTTTCTTTAGGTGGAATTTTATTTTTCAAAAAGGTAATAACTTGGTCATATTTCCTCATAACTTCTGGTCCTGGCGCTCCTGTTTTTGCGTCTCTTGGGTATTCTACAGTTGGCCAATCGATGGTAATTTTACACTCTGTCCATAAATCAGCTGGTACTACAATGTCAAATAATCCATCCAAATCTACCCACAACACCTTCGAAACTTTGACAAACCTTTCCACTTGTCTATACCATTCTACAGGTTTTTCTCTTAATTTTGGGAAGTCATTTATAAATGACAGTATATCTTGTCTGGACCAAGGGACATGCACATAACTACCTCCTGGAGTTTCTCTCATCGGATACTCCCTTACAATTGATTCATTGTCTGTCACCGCAAAAGCCAAAGACGCTTTATCGGTCGCTTTCTCATTTCTTTTAGTCCACCTGCTTCTCCATCTGTCCACATCACCCCATTTTCTCAACAAAACAATCAATTCTTTTATTTGGGTTAACCGTCCTGCTGTGTTCAAATTTTCTATATCTTTCTCACAAAAATCTACCCTATATGGTTTCTGTAAACTTCTCACCTTTACAAATTCTACTCCTAGCTCATTCGCTGTCTCTTCTAATTTGTCATGCAAATTTCTAGCTCTCCATGTAATGCTTTTGCACAAAAACATAACCTCATCATCCTGATATGTTTTCAATTTTTCTGTACCAATAGTCCCTAAAATTAACTCTTCTATATCTATTTTTAGCCTAATTACATCTAATGGTTTTGGTTCTGTCTCTTTCTTTTGCAGGGTTTTCATCCATTCATTTAATTCATCTGGAGTTGGACCTACAGGTGTACTATTTAATTCTACCCAATTTCTACTCCTCTCTGGTGTTTCTGATGCAGACTCAGTTCCCATAGGAATCCTCCTTAACTCACTCTCATTTATTGTCAAATTAGTAGGTGGGCTCGGTCTATATGAACTGACCAAATTTTTGGCTTCCTCATTTTCTAGTTCCATCCCTTCTTTCATTCTTTGTAAATTTGAGTTCATGGGAATGACTAAAGAATGTTCATTTATTCTCTGGTTCTCAAAAACTGGTATTACTGGACCTATTGTTACTGGAACAAAAAAGAGGGAGAAACCCTATATTTGTAATAATCGGGACGGGGTAACTACAAGAAACTAAGACAGTCCCTAATGTAGTTGTCCGGATCATGTGTTGCACCAAAAATCTATAACAGTGTAACAATTTACATATATACACATTAAAACAATCGCGAATAAACACAGATAAAAATATTAAAATTCAAAATGTCAAATTTATTCAAGATCGTTATTTAAAAAGTTTTTGTTAAAAAAAACTGGGCATGAATTGAATATACAAAGAATAAAAACAGTACATTAGATACATTAATCAGTGTTAAAGTACAAAATCATGAAGAAAACTACAAAAAAAAGTTTTCTTCATGATTTTGTACTTTAACACTGATTAATGTGCAACACATGATCCGGACAACTACATTAGGGACTGTCTTAGTTTCCTATTGTTACTGGTACAGTTACAGCTTCCATATTCATTGTTAACTCTCTTATTTTCTCAGTCAATTCTCTCGTAGTTTTTGCTAATTCGGTTGCATTGTCACTTCCAACCTTTTCGCTTTGTGGGGTTTTTAACTGTTCTTTTGACCTATTTATTTCGTATCTTCGTTCAGGACCTTTATTCCTCCCAGTTTCCATTGGTGGTGCATTAGGTGTCACCACTGCAGAATTCTGTTGGTATGGAGGTGGTTTTCGGTTTAAAATCTCTTCCAGCAATTCATCCTCTGTCTCGCTACCACCATACCCGTATCTTTCAGTAACTATATGTTTCTTTTTCTCTGTACACTTTCTCCTTGCTTCCTCTTCAACTGTAAAGGCTGGAAACAAACCTCCTGTCATATTAGCATGTCTCCAACGCTTTATTCTGTCCTCATGATTCACTCCCCACAGCCTTCCAGGAACAAAATCATGATTCTTTACTCCTCTGTATCTTTCTCGTTCATACATCTCATCTTCCCATTCACTTAACGCTTCAAACTGTGTTGGTCTAGGTTTAGGCTCAAGCTTCGTAATTTTCTCTCTCAAATTCCGAAGTACAGCTATGCTAAATGAACCATTCTCAGGAAAGGCTAACACTCCATCATTTTGAGTATATTTGGTCCAATTTTCTAACCATATGCAAGTATGATAACCGTATTTCAGCATCATATGCGAAGCGGGTGTTTTCGGCGGAGGAATTACTTGTCCCTCTCTAGTCACTACCTTTTTGTCTTTCTTTAAAAAGTTCTTAATTTTCGCCATCCACGACGTTTTCTCTCTACATACTCAAAATAAGCCATATTTCACGATTTCTTTCCTTTTTGCAAAACTCGTAACTCAACTCTTTTCTCTATGTGCTATTTGGACCTATCGCAGCGCGTTTCACACCAACGCACCAATCCTAAGCTTCTACGTCACTGCTTATCCAACCTATCCTAGCGCGTCTCACACCAACGCACCAATCAGGGCGTTTTCCGTGTTTCTATTGCACTGACCAATCCCAGCGCGGCCTTTTCTCTACGTCAGTTCTACTCCTGTCCCCTCCTTTACAAAATTTATCGGCAATATTCTCTTAACTGTTTCTGGTTAATTACAACATCAAAAACACATTTCCATTGTCTGTTTTCACTAAACAAAGTGATAGTTTTACTCTATTTCGCAAGAATACAATTTTGTTCGATAAGTGTAGCACTTCCCTCTACCTTACCCTTCTTTCAAGCAAGGGGTAAACCCGTTTCTCTGGGGATAAAACACATGTGGAGACTACACTGCTCCTGAGAATTAAGGCCAGAGTTTCACAAGAAAACCGGTTGCTATTTCACTCATACACCTTTTATACAGAAAATGTCCCTATCATAACACAACCTGTGTTATCACCATTTTGAAAACCTAGACAATGCACTATTCCATGTGACTTCTCTTGCCACACGTGTCCACTTCCTACTTCCCGGAAGCTTCAAAATTTCCGACTTACATATAACATAACGCGACTCAACGTAAAGTGTTAGACATGAAATAATCAATAATCAATACTCAATAATCACCAAACTAATCTATAGTAACCATAACTCTGCTACCAAGAAATCTGATCCAGCGCTATCAATATAATTTCTTCTCCTCTAGGCATTGACATACAGGTTGAAAAACATTCCTCTTCACAACTATACCAATATGACGGTGGGGCCCATAACACCGCATAACATTCACTCTCTCATATATTCCCTGGAACTCATCCGCCTTTACTTAGGAGAAAAAGTTAATGACTTGCTGGAAGGAGACGGGATACCTTTTAAATCAACACGATAATTCTCAAGCTTCGAGGTATTCCGCTCATTGGTCGATGGACCAACTAGTAGGAATCAGTTGATGGTGATTAAGACCAGCTCAATCACTTAAATTCATATTAACATTTACATTTATTATTGAGCTAAAGAACCACAGACTCATAAATTTAATTATAATATAGTTTATCTAAAATTTAAGCATGAATAAATTCAGTTTTATTAATCAGATCAATACATTTATTAACCTTATAAGAAATAAATTGAAATTGCAATGCATACCCTTTTAGATGGAAGAATAAAGATCGTCACAGAAGTTAAATTCAGATCTCAGCATAGAACTCCCAAAAACTGACTGTCTGTCCTGCTAAACAAGCCTCCTCGACGGACCACCTATACAGGTTTTCCGCCACAATCTCGTTCTTTCTCAATCAAAATTTTAAGAGTAAAAGATTAATCGTATTAAAAATATAAAGGCCTATGGAAAATAGCAGCGGCTTCTCCAGCGTCAGCGTCCAGTGCTCAATAAAAATATGTAAAAAGCAGCGCCCCTCCTACTTAAGAGTAGGTCCTCTTATACCCTAACACTAGCTTACTAAACACAAATGTTTCATTTTTGGGGGCGAGATTCACGTTAATTGGTCTATTGGAGGGGTGGCAAACATCTCCTCATTGCCCTCCTTGCCCAAACCAGTTCTGAAAAATGTTTATAATTTTGTCCTTTCTCACGGTTTCAGGACATTACCAATCCAATTGACATTCTTTCTTTGTATCTTCTTTCTGATACTTCATTTTAAACAGTTCATTGTCAATTTACGGATACACTTCTGGTTCTCACACTCTTTCGCTGAGTCCCCCTTTGGCACACGTCTGGGTAAAAAGGTCATCATAACCTTGATCCCTCTTCCATCCAGAGCTTTGGAAGCACCCACGTGATGTATTTGTTCACAGCTTTTTCTTCCGCTTGGAAGCCATCTTGCGCTTGCGCATTTAAGCTTATTTGTCTCTGCAGCCATTTTTACGGCACGGCCTAGCAGGCTTGAACGAACTATCATAGAAACAAACAGATAATAGTTAAGAATAAGAAAATAAGCCTTTTCGTTTCCCTCCCGTCATTCTACGTACCCCAGTTAGGTGTTACCTAGCAAAAGCGACATATAAAGCTATTTCTTACTTACCAACCACTTTCTTTTGCCACCATACAATTTACTGCGTAGCACAAATCATGCAATATTATTCTAATTAATACGCAAATCATTATGTTATCGTTATTTACATTAACAATTGTAAGTAGATTAGTTTGCACAGATACTGCATGTTACCAAGAACACTTATTAAGGAAAACATACATTGTAGGTTATTCATTTAAACGAACAATTGTATTAATTATTAACGTTACTATTAGGGGGTTCAAAATTTTTCTCGTTTACCTTGCTCCATCAATGCCCTGTGCAGGTTCTGATAGCGCAGACATTTTCTTTGAATTCTCAAAGGCAGAAGCATATGAATGCGACAGAATGCAGTATAACCTGCTTCTTTCATTTATGCCTCAGGAAAATGTCTTCCATGAGCGGTAGGCTTTTCACTCTTGGCGTCAAAACCCAGGAGAGACCACACAGTTCCTTCATCATTCAGCTAAGTAACAAGTCACAGACTGAGAATTTGACAAACGCGTCAGTGAGAAGAGACTGAAATCACAAATCAAAGCCTTGTGTGAATCATCTTTTCACAAGAAAGTGATGCAGAAGTAATCCTGGCACTGGATTGTGCAGCACAGAGAGAGCCTCCAGCCTGGTTTACTGAACAGATTATGTTCAAGCTGCGGGTGACACAAACTGCTCTGTCAAAGACTCACACCAATACAGCACTCTACAACACCCTACAGTTTTGCTGCGGTTTTGATTTTCCACAATAAGGTGAATGCCCCATGCTGGGTTATCATTGTCATTTGTCTGGCCAGAGAAGCCATTTTAAAAAGGTGTGCAATTGTGGCAAAAATACAAGACCAGGGGAATGTTGCTGCTCATCAACATATTCCTCAATGAAAGACCAGAGCTTCAAAGCCTACCAGCAAACCTAAGCACTGAGCAAGAAGGACAGAGGTCAAAGAAGGCTCATTCAACAGGGCTCCTTTCTCTGGACATGATAGGCTGTCGGTCTTTTCAATCTATAGTAACTGAAAGAGGATGATGGCACTATAGAATTAATTCTTGTCATTCATATGAATGGTCGAAATTTTCCATTCAGGGTGGGCACCAGGGCAAGCATCAATCTAATGGCAAAAGGAGATTCTCCAGTCTGCCAGGGGACACTCGCTCCAGCCACGCATGATGGAAATATCTGAATTGGAGCCATGAACAATGTTTTCCTGCATAGGCTGTTTCTCACTATGTTGTGTGCAAAATGAATAACAAGTAACTGGCGGCGTCTGCGTCATTTAAGTAGGTGTTGAAGTCCACATTCAAAATTGATCTTCTGTGAGTAGTGCCCTGTCTCATCTCACAAACTACCATAGCAATAGACGAGAGTGATGAGAAGCCTTTGCTTTACCCTAATATACGCTGATTTGTATGAAGGCAGAAAGGTAAACAAGTGAAACTACAATTTGACTAGTCCATCAGACCTGTGGTGCAATAAGTCAGGTGAAATTTGTACAACATTCAACAAGTAGGGTCTGAAATGGCAATCTTGTACATGAGGACAGCAGGGAACCTGCGACAGGACCCACCCTGCAGGTTTTCCCAATCAGTCTTATGTCCTACATAATTTCAGGAACGGAATCAGGATCTGTGCCTTTGAGATAGGTCTATCTGTTGATCAATGGTTGATCTCAATCCCTGCATCTTGAACATGATCCATCAACTCAATGGAACTTACTTCTTCTCTAAACACCAAATCATTAATGGTATCATCAGCTGGCACTTGAGAAATCCTCACATGACATTACACCCTGCACCATGAATACAATGTTTACAGCTATAAGCATCTGACCTTTGGTGTGTCATTCGCAGCAAAATAGCTCCAGGAAGAACTAAGGGAAATAATTAACTAAATTACAAATCGCTTTATCTGTAATCATGACACCTTCGTGCTTAAGAAGACTGAATAGGAAAATACAAGAATCTAAACTAAGTAAGTGGTACACTGCTAATCAAATTTCATTCTAAACAACAAAAAGTGTGCATTTTGCAAATCGAAAATTAAATTCTGTGGATACATTTTCTGCTGGGAATAGTCTGTGATCCAGATCCAGGCAGGTTAAGCCCTTACATTTGAGCCAACATCAATAAATCTACCATCACTCTGCTCTCTCCTAGAAATGTCTACCTACTATATTGATATTTAATTGTTTTATGTAGCGCGTGAATGCTAAGGGGAACTTGGGGGGCAGCCAAACAAAGTGAGGTCTGCCCCACGTGCAGTTTGGGAGGGGTTTGGGCTTGCCGGGCCGGCCATTTTGTGGTTTTGGACTTTTTGGGGCATAGCCCAATTATAGGCCAAGTAGCCCAACCTTATAAATTTCCATGAGGGGATATGCCAGCCACCATTTTAGGTTTTGGTGACCTGGTGGCTGGCAGCAGGGTAGCTAGTAATAGATTCTTGGCTTGTCAATTAGCGGTAGGTTAGCGATTTTAGGCGAAATTATGCAGGATTATAGGGTTCTCGAAGTGGTTCGCCTGCTGAGTGAGGCGGGCCGCCTTGACCTTTTGATGCCGGCAGCTGTGGAGGCTTCGCGCCCTCCTCAGCGAGTTTCTGCAGGGGTGACGGCCGCCGTCATGGCCTGCACATCCCCCAAGCGGGCGAAAGGGAAAGCGGTGAGTGCTAGGGCCGTTCTTACACTCGTGGAGCGGCCCCGTTATCCCCAGACGCGCCGGAGACTTGTGCACGTTCCGAGGCTCCAGCGAAAGTGCATGATGGCGGGGCTCGCGGGCGGAGGAGCGCGTCCGTCGCTCGCTCCACTGGGGCCTGCAATGAGGCCTTGCCTGCTCGGGGGCTGGGGCCGAATGAGGTCGAGGCCCCTGCAGCAGCAGGAAGGGAGGGGCAGGAGGCCCTGGGAAAGAGGGAAGGGGGAGGGAAGGTTTTGGAGGGAGTGGGGCCTTTGGGGAAGGGGCGGGGATCGGGGGTTTGGCAGCAGCATGAGCCCAGAGAGCCTATGGGACGTGGGGAGGCTGCTTGCCAGGGTGAGGGTTTTTCTTTGGGCAAAGGGGGAGTAACCCTGGGGTGGGTCCAGCAAGGGGAGGGTTTTGGGGATGTGGGGGGAGAGCATGGTCCTGGCGAGTGGGGTGGGGAAGACGATGTGGGGAGCAGGGGCAGGGCCATGTCCCAACTCGAGTATGGAGGGGAGGAGGAGGAGATCCCTGGGGATTGGGAGCCGGCTGGGGGTAGCAATGCCTGGGAGGGGTTGGATATCTTCACCTCTTGAAATGAAGAGGTGAGGGGCCTTAGCAGGTTAGGGCAAGTGGATGTCTATTTAACGCAGGGAGGGTCAGCAGGTTTTGAGGGTAGGGGTACAAATTGGAAAAGAGGGGCCGGGGGGGCGACTTAGGGGGCAATACGAAGCATAGTGGGGGGGTTCTGGGGGTAGGTCCTGACCAGGCCCAGCCAGTATTAGACACGTTTGGGCTGGAATGGAGTGAGGGCGAGGAAGGGGGGATGAGTGACCGGGAAGTGGGTGATTTGTTTAAGGTAGGGTGCCGGTGGGCAGAGAGCACCTTGGGGTAAATAGGAAGAGGAGAAGGGAAATAGGGGATGAGTATCAGAGGACCAGCACACCAGACCAATCATTTATGTTGCAGGGTGAGGACCTACGTCAAGGTGCGGACTTGGCAGAGCTGGGTGCGGCTTACTGGTGTCGAGGAGAAGGGAGGGTGGAGACTTGCGCGGCATACCCGTTACTAGCGGGGGATCCCGGCACGACCGGCACATGTAGGCCCCAAGCGGTCTCGCTGGCCCCAACACCCGACTGATCATAGCGGTCTGCAGGACAGAAAATCAGCATGAGGAGGCAGTCAAAGGAGTCGGTGGGGTACCGGCGGGTGCAGTCCGGCGGGAAGGCCAACCAAGTCAGGATCAACCACGGGGCCACTGGCAAAGCGGACTGCAGCAACACGGACACCCTCCTTAGAGCCAGGTAAAGCACACGAAAAGGGGGATAGGCCAGTGATGGTCTCTATTGGGACGGGAGGAGAGGTTGTTCCAGGGAGGGAAGAGGGTAGGTTGCGCAAGGGCATGTATGTTTTAGACATAGGGGTAGGCACCGAGGACGAAGGCAAGAAGGATAAAGCCAAGCCAGTGATTAGCAAGGGTGCAGAGAAGGCCGAGACAGGGGAGAAGGCCAGCGCAGATAATAAAGATACGTTAGAAAGTAAAGAGTTGAAGATTAAGAAGCTCCCTTATATGGGAGTGACCAAGCCGTTGGGGGCACATTTGATGCTGGCGACTAAGGAACGCAATTGGAAAGGTGAATATGTGGAAATGCTTAAGCTATTGCACAGGGAAGTGCGCACAAAGGAAGGGTCTAAAGAAGAGGAATACGAGCTGGCCAAGCAGCCGAGGGTTCCTATGACCATAGAAAACTGGACGGCTGTCTTCTTGATTTATGCCAGTGTTTACTGTGAGAAATTCCCGGAATGCTGCGAAGCGCTATTTAAATATATGGATGTCATTCGGAAAGCACAGATTACAGGGGGAGCTATGCGTGGGCACAATACGATGAGGAATTCCGGGCCTGTATGGCCTGGGATACCGAGGCAAAATGAGGGGAACTGGACACGGATTTGTGGCAGCACACTATGGGGGCTTCCAGAGCGGGTAAGACAATATTTACGGCCAGTGGGCTCCCGATTGTGTACAGGCCCTTTCAGGGGAAACCCACCCGGGGAGGGGTGGGTAATACTGGAAGGGGTCCGACAGGGGCAGGAGGGGCCTGTTGGGACTTCAATAAGGGGCTGTGCACGCGCACATTTTGCAGATTTTGCCATGAGTGCTCAAAATGTGGGGGCAGGCATTCCCTGGTTAACTGTTTTGGGCTGGGGGGGTGTTTTCAGCAAGGGGGGCAACCGTGGCAGCAGAGGGGTAGCAACACAGGGGGACAGCAACATTTTACGGGAACACAGGGGGCTAAGGGATTTCAGGGGTATGGGCCAAAGGGCTAATATGCCAGTTAGGGCGGACAAGTTGGAGGCAGCCTTACAGAGTTATGACGACCAGAAGGCTGCAGATGTCTTGAGGGAAGGGTTCAAAGTAGGTTTTCGCTTGGGTTATGCGGGTCCAAGACATAGACGTTGGTCAGAAAATTTGAAGTCAGCAAAAGAGCATTCTCAGGTAGTTCAAGAGAAACTAGTCAAAGAGGTGAGGGAAGGGAGAATGGCGGGCCCTTTCACAGATTGGCCTATTGACAATTTGATTGTGTCACAAATGGGGGTGGTGCCCAAGAAAGAACCTGGACAATTCTGGCTTATTCAGCATTTATCATGGCCAGAAGGGTGCTCGGTGAATGATTTCATTGATGAAAAAGAAGCCACTGTTTCTTACTTGTCAGTTGATGTGGCCATGTCACTGGTAGTGACGGCGGGCGCAACAGTGGAAATGGCAAAATGCGACATAAAATCGGCTTTCCATTTTCTTCCAGTCCATCCAGATGATTGGGATCTTCTGGGTATCCATTTCAATGGTAAGTGGTACGTGGACAAGGCATTACCGATGAGCTGTTCTATGTCCTGCGCATTGTTTGAGTGCTTTAGCACCTTTCTGCAGTGGTTGTTTTCAAAAAGGATGGGGCACGTGTTAGTGACCCATTACTTGGATGATTTTTTCTTTGTGGGCACATCCGGCTCCAAGGAGTGCCAGGTGGCCCTGGAAAACTTCAAAGAGCTGACGGAGGAGCTAGGTGTGCCTTTGGCACCTGAAAAGACGATGGGCCCCAGCACGGCACTGTCTTTTCTGGGAATTGAAATTGACTCCAAGAAAATGCAAGCCCGTTTGCCAGAAGATAAGAGGGACAAAATGTTGGAATTGCTCAACGCCATGCTGTCTCGGGAAAAAGTGACGGTCAAAGAGATACAGGCCTTGCTAGGGCATCTCAATTTTGCATGTAGGGCAGTGAAAGTAGGGAGAACTTTTAGCAGGAGGCTAGGAAGGGCACTGGCGGGGAACAGGTTACCTCATCATCATGTGCGACTCTCTGCAGGCGTTAAAGAAGATTTGAGAATGTGGTGAGTTTTTCTGCAATCTTTTAGTGGCATTCCACTGGCACGGGAAGTGGATCTAGTTTGGGATGTGCAGATATTTTCAGATGCAGCAGGCAGCAAAGGTTTTTGCCTTTTTTGGCAAGGGAGGTGGTGTGCCGAGCAGTGGCCTGCAGAATGGAGGGAATGGGGTAGGTCCATTGCATTTCTGGAGTTTTTCCCCTTAGTTGTGGCAGTGACCTTGTGGGGTAGTCAGCTTGCGCATAGGAAGGTGACTTTTAGAATTGACAACATGGCGGTCGTAGAGATCGTGAACCGCCACTCAGCAAGGGATGAACAGGTGCTAAAGTTGTTGAGGGTGTTTGTTTTAGGTTGTTTGTGCCATGATATAGCTTTTAGAGCACTGCACATCCCAGGTGTGGACAATGACATAGCAGATGCTTTGTCTCGTTCGCAGTGGGGGAGGTTCCGTGGGTTGGCCAAAGACGCTGACAGGATACTGACGCCCATGCCGCAGCAATTGTGGTACGTAGGCAACACAGGATGCTACAACTGGTGGTAGGGTCGCTGACAAAATCTACTAGGATAGCTTATAATCTAGCTTGGAAAGAGTTTCTGCTGTTGGGCACCCAGCGGCGCGTTAATAAGGTTCAGTGAGGGGAGGATGTTATTCAGTTTATTCTGGATATGATTGAGAAAGGCTTATCCAAGGTTTTGATTGCAGGAAAGTTAGCGGGAATTGCAGTCATGGGAAAATTGCTATGGGGATACACGTCTTCGGCGGGTGAATTGGGAGCAAGAATGTTAGAAGGGTGGGCCAGGGAGCGTGGCCAGCTGAATCCAGTCAGGAGACCTCTGTCGTGGCAGTTACTGGGCAGAGTAATTCAGATACTGCCAAAAATTTGCACGGATGGTTTTGAGACATGCCTGTTTTCCACATTGATGGTGTGGATGTTTTTTGGCGCATTTAGGGTGTCCGAGTTGTTGGGGGTTAGAAAGGGTGGGGGGATCAGGTGGGAAGATATGGTCTCAAGTGATTCAGGGATACATATATGGTTAAAAAAGTCCAAAACTGATCAGAGGTGCAGGGGAAAATGGGTGTCATTTCAAGCACCTTGCCTAAGCTTACTTGTCCTTACAGGTGGGGGCTTCGTTGGCGAGCAGCATCCAAGGATATCGGGGAGATGGTTTTTGCGCATGCAAACGGGAAGAGAGTCACGGCTTTTCAGCTGTTGGCGGTGCTGAGGAAGGCATTAAAAGAAATAGGCATCGACGGTGCGGATTTTGGGACACACTCTTTCCGGATTGGGGCAGCATCTGAGGCAAGCAATAGGGGGTGGGGGCAGGGAGATATCATGCGCTTGGGGAGGTGGTCCTCAGATTGTTATATGCGCTACCTGCGCAGTAGGGATAAGTGATTTAGTGCGGTTGATAACAATGCATAAGTTCACACATTTTTTCTCGTTTCAGGTATGGTGGCTGGACCCCTTTTGGTGGAAATGTCAATCTGGGTAGTGGGGCACTCGTTCGTGAAATGGGCTCAAGTTCAAGCACGGGAAAGTTATTTCGGACAGAATTTAGGTTTTAATGATAAACTATTTAAAGTGTTATGGATGAAAAAGGGGGCATGTTGTGGAGGGAGCTGATTCAGTGCCTTTATTGGTCGGGATAGGTGTACGGACATTTTGGTCATACACCTGGGGGAAAACGATTTGTGTAGGGAAAAGGGCAAAGTACTGATGAGAAGTATGAAGAGGGACTTAGCGCTGATCAAAAAACGGTGGGCAGGATGTTTTGTGGTATGGACCGAATTTGTGCCCCGCCGGGTTAGGCGAGGGGCAGTTAACCCAGGAGCAGTGGACAGGGCCAGGAGGAAGCTTAATACTGAGATGTCTCGGTTCTGCAGGGAGTTGAGTTTTGGTAGAATTGTGCATAGGGACATTCGTTTTGACTCAGTGGTTTTTTCTAGAGGTGACGGGGTCCATCTGTCAAGGTTGGGCATGGAGCTTAACCTGTTGGAGATTAGGGAGGTTCTAGCCAGGACCCTAAACGTTCAGAGCCATTCCAGAAAGTAAGAGACCTACAGAGAGGGGGGGGCAGAAAAAAGGGGGCGAAGCAGTAGTTGCCGTCCCCCCCTTTTTCCTGGGTGGCGGGGTTTTGAAAAGTTGGCCAGGGTTGGCAGAGGTTTTTGGTTAAGTATTGGAAGTTTGTGAGCAGGGGCAGGAAACGGGTAGGCAGGTAGTCTAAGTTTAAGGATAGACTTTTGTTAGTTACAGTTGCAGGAAGGCAGGTAGGGAATGGGGGTTCATTGGAGGGAAAAGTTTTAACTGCAATACTGTGTAATGTTGTTGATATGTTAATGCCAGGGTGGGGGAACTTTTGAGGGGATCGTAGGGGCAGGGGGGGATCAGGGGTCAGTTGTTCGATGTATAGCGAGGTTTTAGTTTTGTAAGGTAGTTGCCAGTTGGTTATTTTGTAATATTCACCTGTTTCAATAAAGCGGCCTTTTTCACACACCAAATGGGTCTCGGTTTGGCTTGCCCCCCTCCCTCCCAAGGGGGTTTTGGGGGGCAGCCGAACAAAGTGAGGTCTGCCTCATGGGCAGTTTGGGAGGGATTTGGGCTTGCTGGGCCGGCCATTTTGTGGTTTTGGGCTTTTAGGGGCATAGCCCAAGTAGCCCAACCGTATAAATTTCCATGAGGGGATATGCCAGCCACCATTTTAGGTTTTGGTGACCTGGAGGCTGGCAACAGGGTAGCTAGTAATAGTTTCTTGGCCCTACCCTCCCATCCCTCTTTTTAAGGAATTCATCGGGGTGGAGTCTTTATTTTTGTTTTTCCTTGTTTTAGGCTAGATTTGTTGAGACAGGTTCATAAGGGACCTTATGAATGTTGTCGCTTGGAACATGTGCTTGCGGGGTTTTGAAAAGTTGGCCAGGGTTGGCAGAGGTTTTTGGTTAAGTATTGGAAGTTTGTGAGCAGGGGCAGGAAAAGGGTAGGCAGGTAGTCTAAGTTTCAGGATAGGCGTTTGTTAGTTACAGTTGCAGGAAGGCAGGTAGGGAATGGGGGTTCATTGGAGGGAAAAGTTTTAACTGCAATACTGTGTAATGTTGTTGCTATGTTAATGCCAGGGTGGGGGAACTTTTGTGGGGATCGTAGGGGCGGGGGGGAGGACCAGGGGTCAGTTATTCGATGTATAGCGAGGTTTTAGTTTTGTAAGGCAGTTGCCAGTTGGTTATTTTGAAATATGCACCTGTTTCAATAAAGCAGCCTTTTTCACACACAAAATGGGTCTCGGTTTGGCTTGCCCCCCTCCCTCCCAAAGGTGTCTTGGCGCTGATGTCTACAACACTGAGTTAAAGGAGACCAGGAGCTACCATTTTATAGCCAGAAAAAAGGCCGATAGCTAATAGAATATTCGAGAAAATCGCCAGGTTTTAAGATGTTTCCTAAAGCTGGATAGTTTAGGCTAACTTCTGAGCTGGTCAGGCAAGTTTTTCAGAGTTGGGACGTGACATGGATGAAGCTCCTACCACCCCAATTCTTTACCATACCATATGCATCATAAACTATACCTTGTTTAGTGCTCCTCTGAGGTACCTCATAAGATAGGGGCAGGTCTGTTTTCATCTGGGTTGTGTCTGGATCATTTGATGCCATCAAATCCTGTCCTATTGAGGCAAACCAGGGCTACTTTCGATTCAATACTCCAGACTGAGTTTACTTTTGAAATGGTTCTGTAGGATTGAAGGCAATCTTGGCCCGACATGAAGATCTGAACCCACCAATCCAGGGGAGGTTTGGGCCTGTGAACACTTTCACTGTTCCTTTACTACAAGCACTTTAATTTGAATACAGATCATCAAGATATAGTCAAGGTTTTTGAAACCCCAAAATCAAAAAATGCCGTCTCGACTTAAGAGATGGCCCTGTTGTAAGACTACAGATCTGGCATCATATATAAGCCAGAGAGAGACTATACCACGATTGATCTCTTCCCACACTTTCTTAACCTTTACTCTGTAGTCATGTCACTGAAGAATATACTCCAGTGCTTCCCAAACTTTTTAGAACCAAGACCCGCTTTTTAGCACGCCAAACCTTCGTGACCCATGTGGCTTCAATGGACATGAGGCAGGAGATTTTTTTATGTAACTAAGGCATTGTGTGTTGGAGCATTGTCATTTACAGACAGCACATTTCTCATTAAAATGGCCACTACATTTGCATAGACATACAGTTTTACTGATAAAACTATATTGCACACAAATGATAATGTGTGAGAAATGGGTTTAAGGGAATATGTATTATTTCTGCATCACCAAGTAAAGTTTCTTGATTTTTTCTGATCCTATTAAAATCTTTGGTTTCATCACACTTCAGAATTACAAAAACGTTGCTTAATTTTTGCTTTTCTAACTGCTGAATGAGTACAGTTAATTTACATGTATTTACATTGTGTTGTGTGTTACGAAAAAATGATAACCTACCCCCTTTCCTTTCACACTTTATGTGCCTTAGCACGATTGTCACATATTTCACTTTATGCTTGTTTGTTCTTTCTCTTACTGCAAAGTGAGAGGGGTTTGTAAACACCAGCCCTCATGTTAAAAAGATAAACAGCAGAAGACTTAGGCTGGCATTTGACTTAGGCTGACATTTGACATCTGTCTTTTGGTGCAGCAAATGTGACAAGATAAATACAGAAATTAAAGGCATCTTTATTTATTGCTTGAACTTTTGCGACCCACCAAAAATGGGCTCATGACTGGACCAACAGTTTGGGAAACACTCATAGTCACAAAATATTGTGCAGAAACCCATTTTGTAGCTCTAAACAAGACTCATCTTATCAATTCACTAAAAAGAATTCTACCCTAACTGTGATTGCTGAAGTCATTCACTGTTGGAGATGGAAGGACCTAGGCTACAAAAAGGCAGTCCACACACATGCAAGATGGAAGTGCTGAGGCCATTTCGATGGATTCAAGAGGAATTTGCTTGCTAAGAAAAAAGGCTTCATCCCTGTAAAAGCAGATTAATAATTTCAAAGGCTCTGCGGAAATGCGTCATTGGTAGACTCGTGAATGTGAAAGGTGAAACGTGGCCACCAAACTATTATTGAGGCACAAGATCTGGTTATTATTTCTAAGCAAGCGATTGGAAGACATTCATATCTGTCAAAGTTGAGTAAGGGCAGTCCTCCTGATTCTTAACAGGTGTGTCTGTGCAACGAGATGGTTGCAATCTCTTTGGTCCTTTATAAATTGTAAATTATCTTCTTGTAATCCTGGATGAATCCTACAGATTTCCTGCAGCCATGGCATTCTAACTAATACCACCATCTCTTCTGTTATTCAGCTCTGAAAAAAGATATTTCCCATATTTGGAATGCCCCGGTATTCAAATCAGACAGCAGCCCTTATATCAAAGTGAAGGAATTTGGGGGACACTGTAGATGCATTCAGTTTTTGAAAAGCACTTCCTTTTGAATCAAGTCAAAGGAACAGTGGACCAATTAATTAGTATGCTGACGAAGGTTAGCCAGATAGTTCAGTTAACCTGAAGTCAATCTCCCAGCTGCTCTGTCAGACCAGAGGGGTCACAAAGACACACCTTACAGAACTGTTATAAAGGATCCAACTGAATTGTTCTTTGTTTTGAATAAAAGAACTCATCTCTGGAAAAAGAAGGGTTTCTCCCACAAAGCACCAGGAGATAAGGAGTTATTATCATCACCAGTATACTCATATTCGATGGCAGTGGGTTTTATAAATTCAATTTAATGTAACATAACTTAACCAAAAGAGGAAATTTTATTTCTATTCTGGCAGGAGTAGGGAAGTGACTTGTTCCACCTTTGTCAAGCAGACTTTGTTCTCTCTTGATGAAAGGGATTTCAAATGACCACCTCCACTTGACCTACAACCCAGATCAGAGGGCCATTCTTTTTTTTTAAAGAAATAGACAGTGTTGCAGCAGAAATCTTTCTGGATGTGCAATAGAGCAGGTGACCTCTCACAGCACACAATAAATAACTTTCTGAGGAGGGCCTATCAGTTTATTATTCTGCTTAAAGCGCTAAGCCCCCAAACTTTACACCTCTCCCTGAACCCTGGGTATCTTAACACCACCACACTATCAAGCCTCTTAACCAACTTATCACTGCCATGGACTCAGAAGTCATCATTCCAAGCATTTTATAAGGTTGAAGCAGATGTACTATCATCTTTTATGACGTGTGTGAGCAGGAAGCAATCCAAACAAAAGTCAGAAGCCCCACCCTCTGTTACATCTAACTGCCTTCTCCAAAGACAGAATACCTGGTTCCATTTCCTTCCCTCGCTTGCCAAGGAGTAGATGCGATGGAATTAATTTTCACCCTTGTTTGATGTGCTCCTCCAGGCCTCACATAATGGCAACAATGGTTGTTTCTGCTCCCTGGAAGAAGAGGACTTGCTCCCTGCCCAAAATGCTGAGGTGAAAAAATGACTTGGTTAGCTGGGGCAAGTGACAGCTGGAGAGGCCCTGTTGCCCTGTGTTGTGCCTAGTTGGGTGTTTAGTAAACTGGGTCCCAAGGCGGTTATTTGCTGCCCTAGCCCTCCTTCGCCCACAAAACAATGAGTGAGATGGAGGTTCGGGACAGATGACAGTTGGTCAAGTGCAGTGCTCTAAATTGTGAAAATGAAACATTAAGCTGTCAGTTGTCCTGGATCATTACACCATTATACATTTCTATCAACAGAAGCCCATACAGAAATGATTCCTAAAAAATTAACATAACATATTCATAACTAGCTATAAACGCAGATACAGTCTGGGCTTTACCTGATTACTCTTTACAAACTAGCTTGGGGTGACCGCCAGCTTACCTTATGTACAGTGCTTAATTTGAACCAGTGGTTTCTGGTGCTCGGCACCGGCACTTTATTGTGAACACCAGCATTTATGACAGTCTGCCACACGGTGGTGCTGTTTGTCTAATTTACAGATCAGAACAACAACACTTGTTTATTAATACAATATACATTAGAAATGACTAATAACTGTGTCCAAGTTTTATTATAGTTTTGGGTTTCTTGAATATCCTGAACTGTCACACTTCTAGGAATGCAATAGTTTGTAGTTGTGTTGGTACTGTCATTGGCAGCGATGTCAGGTGCAATGGGTGGTAAAAGCTGCAGCGGCCTCCTGACACGGGCTCTGGCACTTATTTTTCTACAAATTAAACACTTATGTATGTACTTGTAGCCACACTTTATCTTTCCTATGGCATTTGAAATTAAATTACATTATTGAATCTTCATTACATTAGCAGGGAGTTGGTTTTATGCATTCACAGTGCTTTCAGTGACAATATTTATTAACTTATATATTCCAGCCTCAAACACAACCATTAAACTGCCATCGCACAACCTATTTCTTTAGACGTAGGGCCCGATTATGAGCTTGGCGGTCTGACCGCCGTACCACTGCTGCGGCAGTCGCTAGAAGACTGCTGCTCCAGGGGTCTTCGGCCCGCCGTATTACAAGGCATGCAGCCTTAAACTCTGACCGCATCTACGGTGTGGCTCCCACCTCCACCACGGCGGTCTGCAATGTTTGTGGTGCACACTCTGCCACCGTCAGGGTGCAGCTTCCCACCGAGCCTATTACGACAACACAGTTATACTGGTGGTCCCCTTGCGGCAGTTCCTCAATGGTAGTCAATCGCCGCAGTACGCACGCAGCAAAGCACCTCAATAGTGCCTATTGAATGGATTAAAAAACTACACAGTTGATGTCCATTGGCCAAGTGGACGCACCTGCAAATCACACTGTAAAACACACCTCATTCATGAGCATGATCCTTTGCTTCTCAACTGCAGCCCACAAGACAGCCACCACCGTTTTGTGTTTTTGGAGATGAGGAAGCCCCTTTTTTGTCCTCATCCCATTTTGACTCCCGCACCCTTTTTTTGGTTTATGTTTTTTTTCTCTAATATCCCTTTGTGTTATTTGTTTCATTGTCACTTTCTTTATTTTGTAGTAATGGCTCGCTCCAAAAATCCAAGTTTTACAGAGGGAGAGTTGTGAGTCTTGGTGGATGAGATCATAAGCGTAGAGCCACAATTGTTTGGAGCCCAAGTCCCACATACTCTTCTCAGTAGGAAAATGGAAATCTGGGACAGGATAGTCGAGAAACTGAATGTTGTTGGTACCACTCTGCACACACAGCTGGAAATTAGGAAGCGGTGGAAGGACCTCAGGTTCAAGGTGCGTTCCCTGGCCTCCAAGCACCACCTGGAGGCCCAGAGGACTGGTGGTGGTCCTCCAGACCCCCCATTACAAATTGTTCCCTAGGAGGAGAACATCTTGGCCATCCGGCATTCTGAGGGCTTGACAGGACTATCTGGGGGAGTAAAGTCTGGTAAGTTACACTTCACTAACTGTCACAATACCTCAATGGTGTGTTGGCTCTCAAGTCTGCTTTTGCTATTGTGTTGTCTACCTACTTTCCTAACATTCAATAATCCAAGTATGAGAGATGTTGGTTTGCCAGTGTAAATGTTTGTTATTGCATGTAAGATCACATGTATCAATCTCTATTACATGCCACATGTTGAAATGCTGCTATAAGTGTATAAATACAAAAATGTCATCCCTGGATCCATGATATTTGTTAATCTACAAATGTATGGTCCATCCCAAATACATATTGACAACAGGTATGTTACACAAACAATTTTCAAGTGTTGGGAAGTCGAGATTGAAATGACTACAACTACCTTGAGACCCTGTTACTGTAACTCTAAACATGATGCAATAGTGATCTTACCCATTCTCACTAATCTGCCCTGTTACAACTGATCTTCACTTGTCATGCAGGTTACCATTTGTCAAGTGTAGGGGAGTTCTGATTGAAATGACTACAACTGCCATGAGACCTTGTTACAGTACCTCTAAAGAAGACGCAATAGTGATCTTGCCAATTCTCACTAGTCTAACCTGTTACAAGCGATGTTCACCACTCATGGACTGTGCAATGTACATACAATGCTCAAATTAGAGACATGTCTGACTACTTTGCTTGATGTTGTCCTGGTCTCCTCAACTGAAACTATTGATGGTATGAGTGGCACCATACCAAATGTGTACCTCAAATATATGTAAGGCATGACGGTAACTCAGCTGATAAGAAGTGGCATGTGACCCATTGACTCTGCAGTGCTCACATGTTGTTTAATGCTAGATATACAACCAAGTTGTGTGTTCGCCTGTGTTCTACTCAGGTAGGCCTTGGAATGGTCAAATACACATGTTACTTCTACACTGTGTTGGCTTAAATGTTCTGGAGATGTCATGCTCATTTCTTATTCCAAAATGCAACATATCAGCACATCTAATGAGCTGATCAATTCTACTACATCTATTGAATGTCTCCAAATATCTTGCTGCCAAGTTCAATACCACTATAATAGATCACAATAGTAATCTCTCCCTATTTTGTTTCTTCCTAGGTCTCTACCTACTGTGACTCAAACGATGTGAATGTACATACCACATTCCCATCAATAACAATGTTCTCTATTTCTCAACAGGTCTATCAGGCAGAGCACCTGACCAGAGCTTGCCCACCAAGCAACTACTCCAGCCCAGGATCAAGCCCTCAGTGATGACAACACTCCTGGAGATGTGGACGTGGATGACCTTCCCGGCATATCTGGTTAGTCTGGGCAGAAGGTAACAGTGGGTCTCACTATGCCCACAACAACACCTCCCACCCTAGCTGCAACAACACAGCCACCCTCTGCCACTCCCAGCTTGTGTACCTAGCACAGTCAGTAACATCTTGTGCCTCCCAGTCCTGGATTCTGAGGTGGCAATCACTAACCCAGTCACTGAGGAAACAGGAGCCAGTAGGAGGGTGTAGTCTGGGCCAAGGGCACAGGCTTGTGGGGTTAGGGGTCATGGGAGGGTAACTGTGGGCCCACTGAGTAAGACCACTCACACCCAGGCAACCATCCACCAAGTCGTGGGAGCCTATTAGGACCCCCAAGGTGTGCTGGGCTAGGTACTAACAAAAATCCGGGAGATAAAGCAGCTGCAGAGGGAGATATACCAGGAGGTGGCCAGCATCAACACCAACATGTGCTCCCTCATTGAGTTGCTGCAGGAGATCAACACCACCCTCTGCAGGGCTTTTCCACCACTGTCTACCCCATCCTGTGGTCAACCTACATCCAGCCCATTGACATCTGTGACAGCCACAGGTAGGAAAGCCCTGCCAGAGGAAGACATGCCTGCAGCCCCCATCTCAGCAGCAGTTGATACCCCGCTCAACAAAAAGAGATGTCCACACAAACCTCCAGGAGGTGTGGATGGCAACACACACACCACCGCCAGTAAGTAACCTTGCACCTAATTTCTTCCTGTGTGTGCAACACGTTCACTTTGTGGACTATTCCTGGGCCCATTTCCATTTCTGATGGAAGTAGTATTTTGGACTTTGGGCTCCATACAATTTGATATCTACAACTATGGTTTCATCCACTATAACTGACGTCTTCACTTTTGGTTCTCCCTGTTTGGTATGGCACAATGTTTATTTTAAACTTGTTCACTGCAATAAATGCACTGGTCACAAAGTCATTGCCTCCTGTAGTATCCACATCTAGCAATGTATATATACTCTCATTTGAACTTTACAGTGCCAAAACAAGCTACTTGTGCAAGCATGGATATGTTGAGTGTCAGCAATGTCTAACTCATGATCACAACCATGTCACACCAACACATACATACAAGTGTCTGGTTTTATAATCTCGTAATTCCATTGTACAAATCATAGGCTGACATGATGTCAGAAACAAAGTCCATCAGATATCACTCAAATATACTGTGTCGGTGATGACATTTTTCAGTAGCAGACCTTAACAAAATGGAAGGAGGGGACACAACAGATAATTTCCTATACAATAGGCAACATAAAATTAGGTTTACATCATCAGTTGGAGCCATATTGCCTACCTCAAAAAAAGAATTCAACATCATTTAAGCCAATAAAAAGACACATGGCAGTATAACAGTTTCTGATCACAGGTTAATTCCAATCCAGTGTTGCTGCATCTGTTGGAATGTCACAAACACATGTCAGTGATGTGATGATGAAAAAAGGAAACTCGAGTCCTGTTTTGAAACGGCTTGTTTTGTTTATTTTTGATAAGTATTCTTTGGAAAATCCACCACAAAGGTTACATGCTTGTTTATATGACATAGTGTTTCGAGATCACATTGATCAGAATTGTCAGCCGACACGTGTTTCGCCCACAAGGTCGAGTAGACCAGGGCTTTTTCAAGGACAGTTTGTTAAAAACATTCTTCATATGTGCAAATGGTAGTAATCTTTATGTTTCAAGTCAGGAAAGCATGGTCCAGGGTCAATCCCGCGTCAGTGCTTCTCACTTTTCTGCCGCTCGAGTAGATTTTTACTCGAGCGGCAGCTTTCTCAGCGCGAACGGGCTGTTTCTCAACGCGAGCGGTCGCGAGCATACGCGACCCCTCCTCCCCCCTGCGTTGAGAAATCTCGCTGGGAGGTTGATTTTCCACGGTCGCCAACTTGATGTTGGCGATCGCAAACAAGGAAAAATCTCGCCGGGAGGATGATTTTCCTCGCTCGCGGTCACCAACTTGACGTTGACGAACGCGAGCGAGGTAAAAAACTCCGCTCCGCGGGGCGGAGTTTTTCAGAACTCCGCGATCTCCACGCAACGCGGAGTGCGGAAAACTCCGCAAACTCCGCAAGCGGAGCGGAGTTCACCGCCCAGGGTTACATATGACACAATTAATATAGTCAACTTCTAAGGAACACAGTCCAAGACAAAATTCTAAGCTAAGCAAAACAACACTAACAAAACAAACAAAACTAACACCTTTCACCAGATTTTGCAAGAGCTTTATCTTCCTAGTATTTTCCATAAACATACTCCTCACTTCATCACAACAAGAGTTGCTTTAATAGTACGAGTCATGACATCTCACAACATACTTACACTCATGAGAAGTTGTTGATGAGATCTTGATGCAAGTCAGCTCCTTCTTCTTCACCACTATGCATCACCATTTAGCATTTCAGGTTCCTCACCCGGTGACTCCTCATTGTCTCCATCGTCTGCGATATAAGGGATGTTCTGTCGCAGGGCAATATTGTGGAGCATGCCGCAGGCCACGGATATTTGACACACCTTCCCGGGTGAGTAGAGGAGGGCTCCCCCAGTCTTATCCAGACATCTGAATCTGGCCTTCAGTAGCCCAAAACCCGGTCCACTGCCGACGTGTTCTTCCAAGGGCCTCATTGAACCGGACTTCCCCTGGCGTTGTTGAATTCCTCAGACAGACAGAGGTGCAACAATACATTACACACTTTCTGATTATATTACCTGACATTACCCATACAAAGCTAGGACAGATCAAACTTACCAACAAGCCAGGCCCTCTCCAGTAGCAGTTGTGACATCAGCTGGGGTACAGTGCTGTTCTGCAGTACAAAGGACTCGTGGGCTGATCCTGGAACTGGGTGCAGACGTTTGAGATGTACAAATCCAGTAAACAGACAGCTTGCACGTTGATAGAATGGACTTGCTTCGGTTATGGTACACTTGTTCCCTGGCTTGCAGTGGCACTTAAGCAATATGAGTGCCATCAATGGCTCCAACCATATGTGGGAGGCGACCAAATCCATAGAAATCCCCCTTCACATGGACTAAATCCTCACATCTGGGGAACTGTATGTAGCTGACAATGTGTTTCATCATTGCAGAAAGCACATCTTTGAGTACACCACTGAATATTGGTTGTGATATACCACCAGATATAGGCATAGCGTACTGGAAGGAACCTGAGGCCAGAAAATGTAATGCTGCCATAAGTCTCACTAAAGGCGTAATACATGTAGGATAAGTGATTTTAGGAAGTAGATCAGGTTTCAACTGATGACATAAATCATGTATTGTTTGCCGGTCTAAACGGCATTTCTTGATTACATGCCATTCTTCCATGGTCTGAAGGTCTGAAAATGGGCAGTACGCTGGAGGCTGTTCTCTACTCCCTCTCTCAGGGTACATATGTGAGGAGTGAAAACAATTTAGAACATTGGTCACAGTGTCCAGAGGAACATATATATAAATATAAAAATTAAGCCAAAAGTCATGTGACAAAAACATAACTGCTTCATAAAGCAATAATCATGTTTCACATGATCATTGTCTATTGTTCAACATACACCAATAATCCCCATAGTGGCCTTCACGTGTGTCTGTAACATAAATGTGCACATCATCCATTCAGAAATTTTAAATTTGCACAATAATGACAATTTCATGAAATTTAAAGTAAAAAACCGTCAACCGCAGTGTACAGTGCACCGCACAAATTTTGCCTTTATGCTCAGTAATGCACTACACAGATGATTTTTGTACTGTAAATTACATGGGAATGGAGTATTTCAAATGTAAACAGGTGAGCCCTCATTTGTAGTGGTGGTGACGCACTTAACAGTCACCAATACTGTAGTTCCAAGCGCAAAATGGCGGACGACTGACCTCACATATAGGACATTTTGAACTACCGCCGGAAGTCAACCGTGCGGTGGGCGGTTTCATCCACGGCGGACACATCCATAGTCTATCGTTGGTGATTGTGACGGTTACGCTGATGACTGCTACGTGGCATACATGTACATCACAGTTTGACTCACTTGCCTCCTGACAGTGCTGCTATCAACACCTCCTCCATTTTAGCTGCTGTTTGCCACCTCTGGGAGCAATCATGCCAGGCCAAGCAGGTGGGAGGGCCCCTGCCTTCTCTCCAGAGGAGCTGGAGAAACATGTAGAAGAGGTCCTTCCTCTGTATGGCCAGCTCTATGGCTCACCAGAAGAGCAGGTAACTAACTCACATATACATATTTTACTCTATTCAACTCCATCCTTTCCATTCCCACAGGCTACTATGTGCCTCTGAGTCCCAGAGTGAAATATGATGACTGTTGTTAATATTTTGGATCAGTACATAGGACAATCATGTAATGAATTCTGTATCTACTGTACTTTCTGTACTTAACATCACAATTGTGATGTGTGTTGTGTGTTAATCCATAGATTCTACTCGTGGTGCATTCCCATATCTATGCATGTATACTTTTCATGGTACCTTTGACATATTTTCTATTCAGATCATGGTAAATGTTCATCCAAATTTATTGGATTTACTACATTAGGTGTGTATGTATATTGTAAGAAACAGATGACAATGATGTTAGTTATGTGTACAATCCCACAATTCACTCAGCCCAGATCAAACTGTTGTCTGGGAGCTACCTATACCTCACAGACCCCTTCAGATTGCCGCACTACCTTGAGATCACTTATTGGATGGACAGAAGATGTACATTTATTTTTGGAAGTGTTTGAAATGTGAGGTTCACGAGGAATCAGTATGCACAATCTGCATAGAGCAAAGCCTGACAATGTGTTGTGCCCAGTCTGGGCCATGTCCCAGGCTGGGCCACAGTTACTGTGGCAAAACAGATTATACACAAAGTAATTTCCCTGTAGACCTGCACATCCTTGGATGTTTCCAAAAGGAATTTTCTGAATCACTACTAGCCCAGATTAGTTTTACATGGACTACATTTGAAATGGTGACTGAGGTACCCCCCTGACCTGATACTTCTTTCAATTGACCCACATTGTCCATGTGTGTCACTTACTTGTGACAGGGCCCTTACTCCCACAGGTCCGGTGTCACTTATCCATAAGTCATGCTTGCATTGTACATGCCTATTGCACAGGTGGCACATTAATAGTGCAGAGAGTTGGTTACTTCTGAAGAGTTTTTTATATGTGAATCATCAGCTTTTTTACAATCAACCAATCTAACAAGCCATACAATGGTATTTTTAATGTCATCACTGTAACAGTGCCACATATGGCAAAAGGTGTGTGTCCTGTGATGGCAGTACATACCACACAAACTCCATCAGACCAAGTATGATATCCACATGTCCACACATCCCCAGTGAGGTGCTCTCAATGACACACATGCCAGTCCTTTCTTTGTAACCTAAGACTTAGGATGTAGTCTATACTATGGGACTGGCCTGTATGGACCTTATGCATCAAGTCAATGGGCCTGGCTGTAATGGTGTCTGTACCATCATGATAAAGTAGTTTACCCTTCAGAAGCTCACAATGGTGTGTTATCTTTCATAGAATCTCACATCACAGTTCATGTCGGATGACGCTGGCCTTCATAATGTTAGTGGGCTGGCTTAGTCAGTGCAGGTCATGACTAGGCTTGATGATAGTCAGCACATAAGTGCTAAAGTGTGTAATCATGTATTTGTATTACCTAGCATGTGAGACTGACACATGTAGTGTGTTAACTATTTATTAATGCTTGTGCTAGGTGTATACAAAATGTGTCGAAAAAACAGATATCCTAAGACTTGCAGTTATAATCTGTGTATTCATCTATTGTATACATACAGGTCAATGCCCATCAGAAGCAGTCCATTTGGAAAGCCATCGCCGGGAAGGTGCGGATCCTAGGGGTCTGCCTCTGGCGCAGTGCCCATTGTCATAAGAGGTGGGAGGACCTGAAGCGCTGGACCAGGAAGATCGTGGAGGTCCAGCTGGGGCTGTCCTTCCAACATGGACTGGGTGCGTGCCGAACCCTGACCCCCCCTAATGGCCCTCATACTGGCAGTGGCCTACCCGGAGCTTGATGGGCAGTTGAGGGTCCAACAGCAGCAACAAGAGGGTGAGTCCTGTAACATTGCCAAATTTGTGTGTTACAGACAGACATTTCCCCATCATTACTTGGGGTGGCCCATGTGCGCCACACAAGAGGAATTACTGTTTGTATTGGTCTGGTAGTAGGTGCATGCTGATATGCTGTGCCTATTGTCTTTATAACCAGGAACACAGATGAGAGTCACATAGCTGAGTGAAGGGAAAATTATGCTCATGTTCTTTGATGTTCTAGGTGACCAAACAGACCACTTGTCTTCCTTATGTAAGGAGTGCTGTTCTCTCACTACTGTCTCTCATGGGATGTGGCCATGTTATATGTGCCATGGCATACAGTGCACTTTTTATGCAGTGACTGGACAACACTTCCCATTGGTAAGTTGTGATTCAACAGTGACATGAGAGTGCAAACATCACTGGTGCAATCACCATTAGTGGCTACATGTTGCCCACTGGACATTGCCATGTTGTTACTTATCTGCAATGGTGTTTGAAGATCCATTCACTGATTAGTGACATGCATCATGGGGTGAGGTGTAGAAATGTAGAGATGTTATGTGAGTGTCTACACTCAGGGGCATATTCACAAGGAGCTATCGCCGAATTAACGGCACTTTATCGCAGCCAAAGTCGTGATAAATTTACCTCACCATTCACAAGCCCATGTTAACAGCCCACAGCACCAGTTTACCCGCGATAGCAGCCTCAAAAAACATCGCCACAGAGGACCCTCGCAAATATCGCTAATGAGATGCAGAGTAGGCGTTCCCGTGACTAAAGCCGAGACAACAGCACACCTCAACATTCACAACGACCAGCCACATCCGCGATAAAAACACAAAACAGGCGATAAGGCGCGTTAGCACCAGGAAATCTACACCTGCTCTGACCTGGTGTAAAGTCGGACGGCAGCCAGCACCACAAAAGGGAGCACAGCCCAGGGCCAAATCCGAAGGGCAACACATGCCATGGAGCCACACATCATGCGGCCACAACACCCACCGCCTCCACCCCAGGACCACCCCTCCCTGGCACCCCCCCCGACCAAAGACATGCCACATCAGCCACACCTAAACATGTACAAAATATTCCGTCTGATGCCGCACAATCACAACTGGTGACATGGATGTGTCGTCACAGAAATGACCAACACACATTCACTTTCGAAGCAACAAATGAAACTTTATTAAAATGAACAACGAAATGAAATGAAGACACATGGCCGCTCCCCTCCGGACAATACGTAGGTCACAGCCTGTAAGACAAAAAACATGATGAGAAGGTGTGTCCTGCGCACATCAGAGGACAGAGAGAGAGCGAAGGAGAGAGAGAGGAAGAGTGGGAGGGAGAGAGAGAGGAAGAGAGGGAGAGAGAGAGAGAGGAAGAGAGGGAGAGAGAGAGAGAGGAAGAGAGGGAGAGAGAGAGAGAGAAAGAGAGGGAGAGAGAGAGAGAGGAAGCGAGGAAGAGGAAGAGAGAAGAGGAGAGAGAGAGGAAGAGAGTGGGAGGGAGAGAGAGAGGAAGAGAGGGAGAGAGAGAGAGGAAGAGAGGGAGAGAGAGAGAGAGGAAGAGAGGGAGAGAGAGAGAGATGAAGAGAGGGAGAGAGAGAGAGAGAGAGGAAGAGAGAGGAAGAGAGGAAGAGAGGGAGAGTGAGAGAGAAGAGGAGAGAGAGAGAGAGGAAGAGCGAGGGAGAGAGAGAGAGGAAGAGAGGGAGAGAGAGAGAGAGTGCTGCCCCTGCGCACCCAGGCCACACTGCTCACCTGCTGCCACCGGGGTGTCTCCAACCACGTGCCGGTATGTAGGGCAGTTCACCAGGTCACACATCTCATTCAGAGCCGTCAGCTGAAACAGAGCCCAGATACATGACTGGCACAGTACACACACTTGCACAAGACAACATCGCCTGCCCGCCCATGCACACCCAGGCAGAGGCACCCCAACCCCTCCCGCCGCCCATCGGAGCATGCCCGCCCATGCACACCCAGGCCTCAATGCTCACTTTCCGCCACCGGCGCGTAGACAGGAGGTCCCACCACGTGCCGCTGCAAGCCACAAGCCCGGGGCCCGCGGACATGGCACCCTCCACATCATGCAGCCACGCTCCGCAGGCCACCAGGTCTCACGTTTGGTGCTGGGTCTTGAGTACTCCATGGCAGAGGACATACCAGTGCACCCGGCATCATCGCAGGCTGCACACCCGCTCAGCCCAATGGATGCCAACAACTCTGGCATCCCGGAAGCGACGCCACGGGCGGTAGGCCCGCGCTGCCCGCTGGCTCTGGCCTACACTGCGGTCCAGCAGGGCACACAAAACCTGAGCTGTCCGGACCGCCGGGACGGGGCATCATCGCAGGCTGCACACCCGCTCAGCAGCTCAAGGTGCCACTGACTCAGTGCACCCAAAGTCACCGTCCCGTGGCAGGGTGCCTGTGCCGTCCGCAAGGCCTCGGATGCCACTAACCCTGTGCAACACCAGTCTGCGCCACGTGGTGGTAGGCCCGTGCCCTACTCCAGGCCTCGGATGCCACTAACCCTGTGCAACACCAGTCTGCGCCACGTGGTGGTAGGCCCGTGCCCTACTCCAGGCATCGGATGCCACTAACCCTGTGCAACACCAGTCTGCGCCACATGGTGGTAGGCCAGTGCCCTACTCCAGGCCTCGGATGCCACTAACCCTGTGCGCAGCAACTCATGGGCCCTATATGAGTGCGAACCGTGGGGCGTCCGTTATCCAGTCACCACCGGAAGAGGGGACTGTGACATCGTCGGCCCCTTATGTTGGTGGAGTCACATGGCCTGTGATGCCTGTGCCGGATGGGTGTGGTGTGTGTGAAAACCTGCCCACACGGAGTGGCCGTGACATGCTGACAACTAGACCAGTGACCCGCACACCACCAGCAAGTACGGCTGCGACGGGTAGCAATGAGGGCCCCCCCTCGGTGCGTAAGCGGAGTGGACTGGCCTGCCGTACGCCGGACCAGCGCAGGGCCTGCAACAATGACTTGTGGGCTCTGGCCATGGTCCAGTCCATGTCCGGACAAGCAAGTGACTGATGCATGTGTCCCTGCTGCAGTGTTCACGGAACCCGCTACACAAGATGCAATGTCGCACCCCCTTACTGGCATCCCACAGGATGAACATCATTGACGCAAGGGAAGGCACTGTCCCCACATTCATCCACACATCCACACAGGAATGGCGTAAGACATCACAAAGCAGTGCGTCACTGGATGTTTATTTGCACATCCAGTGCAGTCATGCAGATGGAGCGGTACAGGGCAATGCCGAGCACACCACACAATATGGGCCCGTGGAGGGCCAGCCAGTGTCCGTCCCGGGATGACCTGTTCTGCGGAAGAGGAAGGGTACAGTCCGCAGTCTGTCCGCCGTGTCATTGGTCGTCAAACAGGATGTGGCAGTCCATGTCGCTGTCCAAGGTGAGTGCCTCGGAGGTCATTGGTAGGTCTTGAGGCCATGTGCGGCACCAAGCAGAAACAGGCAAGGTGGCGGTAATGGTTGCTAGTGCCTGGTCCTCCTGACCACAGTCCCATCCACGTCCTCGTCCCCGGGTGTGTGCCCTGCCCCACCTGTGGGTGTTGCAGTGCCGGCTGCAGCACTGTGTGCCACTGACTCATCAGGGGCCGGAGGAGGATTGTTGGCCGCACTGTGTGGCAGTGACACATCAGGTGCCGGAGTGGATACGCCTGCTGCACTGGGAGGCACTGACACACCAGGGGGCGGAGATGTGGATGGTGTGGGGGCAGCAGCATTCATCATCGCCACACCTTGTGGCAGCAATGCCATGATGAGGACATGCAGGGCACGGTAGATCCCAGCTACATTTCGCTGATGTGCAGTGGCGGCTGCCATCCTTTCCGCCTCCATCTGCACCATGTCCTCCATGAGCCTCCGCATGTGTGCCAGCTCAAGGCTCGCATCGCTGGAGCCACTGTGAGCGGACAGGTATTCTTCCCTCCGCGTCATGACTCCAGAGATGTCAGTCAGGGCTCGCTAGAGACCATGGGGCGGACATAGACACCCAAGGATGGTGTCCAGTTTGTTAGCCATGAGCTCGAACCCCACCCGCACCTGCTCGGCCGTCTCCCTCTGGTCCTCCAGCACACGGCGTTGGAAGGCCATTTGTTGTTCCTGGGGGTCTTAGGAGGGTGCCGGGGCTGTGGGTGCCTCCTGCTTGGTGGTTTGGGTGGTGGGTGGGGTCTCATGGTGGTAGCTGGGCTGCCCTGATCCTGGAGGTGAGTTGCGGAGGTGGTCAATGAGGTCTTGGATGGTTTGGATGTCGATGCTGGTGTTGTCCTCCTCCTCATCATCAGTGAAGAGTGGCTGTGACTGCTCTGCAGGAGGTGTTGAAGATGCCCCTACGATGTGAAGGAGAGATGGTGTATTACAATGTGTCCACATGTATGTAGCCGCATGGTACAGGTTGACATTCAGACAGCATGGCATTGTACATTGTGACAGTGTGTGGGTATGGGCGAGGACCCAGAGTGATTGTGGGTGTGCACTGTGCCCTGCTTGCTTGTGCATGTGTGCCATTGTGGCCATCTCCCCCTGTCCCCCCAGTACCTGGTGGTCACTCACCCTGTTGCGGTTGTGTTGTCTCCTGTCGAGCAGTGTCCGGTCCCCCGACTCTGGCCACAGTCTCCACACTGATGACTGTCGACACCAGCTCCTTCATGTCATCCAGCTCCAGTTGTGGTGCTGGGCCCCCACCTCCGGTCTGCGTTGCTGCCTTTAGGTTGGCGGAGAGATTATCCTTGGTCTTCCGCTTGATGTCATTCCATCGCCTCTTGACCTCGTCCATTGTCCGCTTGTGCTCTCCGACGGCATTCACCTTGTCGACGATGTCCCGCCATATTCCATTTTTGGTGCCCAATGACACGTTGGAGGTGACGAAGAGTTGTTGATGGTGTTCCATCACCTCCGTGACTATGATCCTGTTCGCCTGCGGACTGAACTTGGTCTTCCTGGTCTTCTTGTCCTTGCCCTTCCCTGTCCCCGAGGTCCCAGGCTGGTCGCCCGGGGTGCTTGTGGGGTTGCGCTGGTCCTCTGCGCCTGCTCCGGCTGCCTCTATGGTGCTTGTGTGTTGGTCAGTTTGTGTGTGGGTTTTTTTTCCTGCTTTTATGGAGGTTTCTGACACCTGCCAGGTGTGTGTTGCAGGCCTGGCGCTGCTTGTCGCTGGTTTCCTCATCGCGCTTTGGCCCATCGCATGTTTTTTGGTGTTGTGGTTTGTGTTTTTATCTCCATCGTGGTGGTTGTATCGCGGACTTTGTCTGCGGTTTCGGCAGGCTATCGCATGGTACCGCCTTGTTGTGAATTCCACGTTGACACGGGGTTATTTTCCCGTGATGGGCTACGTTATTGAAAGTTGCGTTACGCTACTCTTGCGGTAGTTATCACACGTTCTTGTGAATATACCCCTCAGTCTTAACAAGCCAATTTGTTTGCTATCCCAAATGGTGCTGTGATGTGACATCCAAATAGGACTATAGTTGTACCACCTCTTCATGTCATAGATATTCGCAGACAGACAACAACATTCAAAGTTGTATTGGCCTGTACGAATAACATCTGTGAATGGTGTTATCACCTGTACCAAGAAGGATTGGGTATGTTAATTTGGATATGAGACGTATTATGCTGTGTGCATTTGGAGTCTCCCAAAACATTTGTCCTTCATTGTCTCCAGGCAACCTTTCTATGCTACATGAGATACGTAGGTAAACTACTTCAGTACAGCTTTCAATAGACTTTTCATGTAGTGGACATATGATGAAGTTTCAAGTCAAAAGTGTCATCAGTGTGCACTGAGCATTTGCATGTGACATGCTTTCTGCTACAGCACATTGGCCTTTAACTTGGCCTTCAAGACATCATGATGTCTGTTAAGGAAAATGAATATTTAAAAAAAAAATCTGGGCCTAGTGTGAACATTGTGTAAATGTAACAATTGTATCCACACTATTTGGTAACATCATTTTACTTTAGTATACTACAAGTGCCAAAGTATGCAAGGTGATCAACTATCCTAGTATGGCCATAAGGATGGAGTATAGACAAGTCCAACAATTCATTTGGAGCTGTCTGTGGTTATGACATAAGTGGAACCAACTGTTTGCAGGTTATGTAGCATGCATGCATGTGCCCATGCTAATGGCGAAGCCTATATGGTGAATCCTGAAGCTGGTGTGATATGTGAACTTAAGAAATGTTTTCTGTAGATATTTGATGGGTGGTGTGAAAATGCAGTTGCAATAAACCTATTTTACATGTCATTTCAGATTCAAGGGCAAGTGAAGAAGAAGGGGCCCACGTCAGTGAGGACACAGCTTATCACAGTGGTTCCAAATATGACAACACAGACATGGAGAAACCCAGTGACCCGGAGGGTGTGGGGAGTGCCACGGAGGACACAAGCTCAAGTTCATCCTCATCTGAGTCTTCCACTGGTGGACACTCCCGAGTGGGGCGTACCCCATAGGATTAGTTCCAACTTCATCCTTGTCCACCACCCCCAGTTCCATCGCCTCCCTCCCTGTTGTCCACCAACCAGATGGCTGGCCCACTCCCCTAAGAGGAGCCATCTCCTTTGCTGCAGGCACCTCAGCCCCCTGCCCCTGTTACCCCCGCTGCCGTGAGTGAGGAGGCTACTAACCTCCTGAGAAACATCTCTGTGGGTCAGACGGCACTCCTGACTGCCATCCAGGTGCAAGGCAGCCAGCTAACACAGATGGTGGCTAACACTGTGCTATGTCTGGCCTAAAGAGGTCTTTTCAGGCTCTGGCCTCCTCACTCACGCAGCTTTCCATGCATCCCACCATTCCGCCCTATCTCCTGCCCCTGCCCCTTCCCCATCCAAATTCCCTATTTCCGTACCTGTCCCAAGCATACCCACACATCTGTACGCAAACACTTTATCAGACGCAAGCTACACACACACACAAAAACGCATACAAAAAAACGCAGGCATGCAACCACTTGCTAGACACTCACAACCCTCACCACCACCAACATACACCCAGACACCACACCAACAGACACAGACCCCTTACCACCACCAACATACACCCAGACACCACACCAACAGACACAGACCCCTCCACAACACCCAGTATTCATGCAGACACCACAGCTATACCCACAGACCACTCCAAAACACCAAGCATTCAAGCAAACACTACACCAAATGCCAAAGACCCCTCCACAACACCCGTCATTCATGCAGACACTACACCAATAGTCACAGACCCATCCACAACAACCATCATTCATGCAGACACTACACTAACAGCCACAGACCTCTCCACAACACCCATCATTCAGGCAGACACCACAGCAACAGCCACAGACCCCTTCACAACACCCATAATTCACGCAGATACCACAACACCCATAGACCTCTCCACAACATCCAGCATGTTCACATCACAGAAACTAAAGAAATGCAAATGCTCACAGTCACCTACACAACAGACACCTACAGAACACACAGGAGATACAGCACACACACCTCTCACTTCCACTCCCTCTACCTCCCAAACCAGTCTCCCTCCCGAACATCCTACCCATGTTCCCTGTGAAGATCTTTTGTTTGCCCTTTCTCCTGTGCCAACGGCCCCCTTCCCCTTCCAAACCCCACCCAATCCCTTCCACCTCCCAATTCACCCCTGAAAAACTTGGTTCCCACCCCAGTAAACCCAGCCAGGAAAACCTCATCCCCAGCCCCCTAAACCCAGCCATACCCCTGAGAAGTAAAAGAAAACCCTTCCAAAACCAAACCCATCCCTTCCACATCCCAAACCACCCCTGGAAAACCTCATCCCCACTCCCCTAAACCCAGCCATACCCCTGGGAAGTCTAAGAAAACCCCTCCCGAAACCAAACCCACCCCTCCCTAAACCGCCCCCACTCCCAAGTACCATCTTCAAGGTGCCTGCTATGCCCAATAGATGCCCCTTTGTGACGAGTTTCCCTGGCAGTGTCAGTAAGGGCAAGTTTGGTGGCACAGCATTGTGGACTGGCCATTGGCCTTTGTATGCATTATATTTGTTATGCATTTATTAAACAGTTCATAGTTTGGAAGTCATTAGTCCTGGCATTACTTTTCTACTGATTTGATGTTATTGTATAGTCAGTGATGTGTGAGTACAGTTGTGTTTGTTTCATCCCTGATTGCTGATCAATTTGAAGTGGTTATTATGATCTAACCTTGGACCCAGTGCTGGAGTTACACAGGACAAGGGGAAATGTTGAATGGCTGTCTATGTGGGATGAGATCCAATTGGGGTTGACGTTGCATTGGGCGTTATACTATATGGTAAGTATTTCAGCTTGGCCTGGCCAATGTCAACATCATTTTGGTTGCACTTCTCCCTATGATGTTGGTAGGTTGGATATGTGTTTGATATGTTCAAGTTAGATATTTGGTTTTCCACACATGGAGGGTGTTAAATTGGCACACCTTTGTGGACATTTCTATGGACATGTGTCCATTTTCTTGTGTGTACCTTATACCTACTTTATCTAGATGTGTGACTAACGCTATTAGTGCTGTGTTTGCTTTCATGACTTGTACTTACACATTACCTACACATCCATGGCATTTGGTTATGCTATTGGTTGTTCCTGATAGTCTTCAATTCACAGATTGTGTGCACATAGAGATTTTAAAACATGTGCAAAATGGACTGAGGACCACAAAATATGTTTGGCCTAGGAGCCACACCCCCTTTCCAGGTCCATGGAGGAGAGTCGATTTGCTGAGAAGTCTATGAAAACCGTTGGTTACATTGGTTTTGGAGGTCATCTCGCAGGTACATCAGCGACAGGACGTGGTTGATCTCTCCATGGCGGCACAGGATGTGTGGAGGTGAGTACAGTTGAGTTTCAGCCTTATATCCCTCTCTTTCTGCCAGCTCAGATGTGGTGGTTGGATGGCCACATTCACGCCAGCTGTAAGGCACCTCGTAATAGGGTTGGTGGTTACAGTGGAAGTCCGCCCTCTGAAATGCGCTTTGTCCTATCCCACCACCGCTGCTGTTGGGATTTGCTGGCAGTGGTGGACGGACTGCTGCAGTCTTTTGTCTATGTAACCGCATGCCTCGTATATACAGCGGTCAGACCACCTAGTCTGCGGCAGTGAATTTGATGTCGACGACGTAGAAGCGGTCAGACTGCCAAACTCGTAATCAAGCCCTTACTCTTCTCACCAGAATGCTTTTCACTTGTGCTGTGTTCATTTCAATTCATTAGTAGTTCCAACACTAGACTATTTTACAAACAAATATATTTCATTCTCCAAAAAGATAAAACACGGAAATAAACAATAAATTTGAAAATAGGTTTAGAAAACAAAAATCTACTATCTTTCTATCAATGTTTTACAGTTTAAAAATGTTATTCACATCCCTAACATACGTAACATCAGTTATTCATAATAAATATTTCAGTTTATCCTGATTATTCTAACACACACCCACTCCAAATATGAGTCAGTATTCTTGAGTCTCAGCCAAGGCAAGCTTTCGTATTTCCGACTTGCATCTTCTGCTTCAAAGAACTAGACTTAGAACCTATAGTAGCTTTGATTTTTCTCCATACACCACCCCACCGCCTGTGCCTGCATCAACAGCAGTGGATTTACTCCAAATGCATGCACAGATATTCACTGCACATTACATCTGAAGGGTATTTAGATATAGCTGGAACATATTATGGACAGACAGCCTTAGGTTATATAAATTTAAAGAACGAGTGTCTAGTTATTGTAAATGTACCAGCACCACTTTCTATTTATATAATATTTATAAGCTGCATTTGTATCACAGATCTTGTAATACTTTCTGTTAAATGCCAATACTTCCCCAATTTTGGCAGAGTAACCTCAAGTGAGTCTGTTGTGGTCGACTCAGATTGTAACGTTCAGCACAGATCACATCAAGCAGGATATTCAGCGGTATTGCTATCAATAATGCAGCAGGTGAGATGGCACTGCGGTCCAAGGGGCAGATTTATCAAACTTTCATGCAACGCATCACAGCAAGCCACCTTGCTGCGCTGCGTGGAAGGGAGAGGGCAGGAATGTGCCATATTTAACATTATATAATGCATTCCTGTTCTCTGCTTGCGCTGGCACACAATGTGCTGCCTTGCACCAATGCAAGTTGTAGGCAGGATTGTTTATGTGCAGGAAGGAACACCTTCCTGCACAAAAACAGTCCTCAGAGACATTTTCCTCTTTCTAAGTGTGCTGCATTCTGCAGCACATCTAGAAAGAGGAAACAACAAGGAGATATTTCTCCTCGTTGTGCCTCCCCTGGGAAGGCGTAGCATTTTGACGCATTTCCTAGTTTACCAGTGTTGGTAAATCTGGAAATGCCCCAAAATTCATGGGTGGATACAAGGGAACACCCATGCTTTACCCATGGAATGCCTTCCCAAAGCAGAGCAATGCAAGGCAGCAACTTGCGCTGCCTTGCGTTACCCCAGATTTACCAAGCGATGCAGGGCCACACAAGGTGGCCTTGCGTTGCTTGGTAAATCTGACTTAGGGATTGTGTTGCCCTTGTGACTCTCTGCGTGACGAAAGGGCAACACAATTCCTTGATAAATCTGGCCCCAGGTGTGTGGTGAGCACATTGCAACCCAGTTCCAGCTGTCCTTGTCTACCTAATTAGATTGAATGTGGGCTAATTTTGAGGGATGGCACCCTTACTGATCACTGGTCATATTATGGATACACCTTCCAATCATTCAGTCATCCTCATTGTGGTCAGTATGTTATGTAACACTGCATCGTTAAAGGTAACATGATAACTGGTTCACTGGGTCCAAGGTCAGTCAGGAGGACTGGGCTTCAATTGTGTCTGTTGGAACCTTTTACCTCCTGTGTCCAAGGGCCATCTTACTATTACAGCCCAAACTGACCCCAGTGGGCTGATTTTGAGTCTGGCAGTCCATGGACTGCCAGACTCATTCCGGCGGTGGACCACGGGCTGCGCCAGGGAACTGCCGTTATCTGGTGGAGGTGAGGCAGAGGAGGCAATACAATATGCTGAGCGGGCTGGCACAGTCCCGCCGAGCATATTTCGAGTTCTTCCACCGACAGCCTTTTCATGGCGGTGAGCCCGCCACGAAAAGGCTGGTGGTGGGGAGACAAAGGGGGCCCTAAGGGCCCCATACCCCCTCGCCATGGGGATGCATTTAGTGTGGCACAACAAGTGCCCCCCTGTCTGCTTGCACCCCCCGTTCCAGCATGGCATGGACTCTGCATTCCATGGGGGAACATTTTTGCTGTTCCCATTGCAGTGCCCTTTTTCAGGGCACCGCCGTGGGAACAGCAAAAGCACCGTCCGCCTGCACAAATTCAACTTGCAATCAGGCGGGTGGTCTTTGTGTGGCTTTGAAGATGCTGTACCAGCGCAAAGCCAGTGCAGCATTGCCAAAGTCGTAATCAGGCCCAATGTACTTCCCTTTAGCACTTTGACCTCTGGTAGCGAGACAGAGGAGCCCAAGGCGCATTCAGGGAAGTGATGCGGGCCATAAACTGAGAACTTAGCAGAGGTAATAATAATACTCAATAACACTACCACTTCAGCCAGTCGTTGTAATTTTTGTTTCAGTATATTTTTCTTGAGCTTGGATTTTCTTTTACAACTTGCAACATCTCCCTTTCAAGTCCACCCTCATCCCCCAGACCAAGATAACCACCCTATTCCTGTCCCTGAAACCTTTTCTCTTTCGGCTCACTGGGGTAATGTCTCAACCATGTCCCTGCCCATGCCCCTGATGTGGTGCTATATACAATGCTCTTAATGTTCTTGGGCGTCAGTGATCGGCAGTCTTCTGCAAAATAGACCAACAAGGAGCTTAACCCTTCACTGAAAGGTCATTCCTCTCCACAGATAGCGAATGATATCTTCTCTATGCCCCATGCATGTCATAGCTTGGCAAACCAGTCTTGGGAGATGGGGAAAAGTTGCATCCCTATTCAGTGAGGATGGCCTGTTTGGCTGTGAGAGGCAGTATATTCACTAACTTGTCTCACCAGTTCCACACTCCCCACCAAAGAGCAGGCATTCATCCCAACATTACATTGGCAAGGGTTCCTGGTGTTTGTAGGACAGTGATCTTCTCTATTGGCCACACTGTCTCCCACCAATACCCTACTTGTTTGGGGCAGTAACACAACAGCTTTTGGATCCACTAGTCTGAATATCTCCCTGATACTATCCTAGCACCCCTGAAAGGTATTCTGCAGGCAACAGCATAGTTCATCAAGGGTTCAAAGAAATTCACCACATTACCCTCATGACCTACACAGGATCTCCCTTCGAGACAGGACCATCTTCAAGACTAACTGCGTCACTTATAAAGCCCTCAACCACAAGACCTTAGCTTATCTGGCAACCAAACTAGCCAGGTCTAAGAGACAACCCCAGTCCAGGAGCCTGGATATTGGCAAACTAGAGATAAAATGTTGCAAGAAGGAAGAAACCTTCTTTGTTCATGCTTACAGGGTCTGGAACAGCATCTATTTTGACATCAGATCAGCACTGACTCCCCTACACTTCAGAAGAAAGGTGAAGACACACCTCTTCAAGGAACACTAACTCTAACCTTGACCCTCCCTAATGATTATATCTTCCCTGCGACTAAACACCTTGTTTAGCACTCCATTGCTCTAGAGTTAGGTTTGCGCTCTACAAATGCCATCAGGTTCATATATGCAGACATTCATACATTCATTTATACATACATTAATACATACATTCAAATAATGACACGTCTTTAGGAAGTGTTACAGCAAACAAATGATGGACGGAATGCTGACAATGCAAACATTCTCCCCCAGTCAAAAGATCTGGGTTAAATCCATCGTTCTTTTGCCCACTACGCCACCCCAGTTTGGACCCAGCCATATGCAAATCAGTCTTGACCCTGTGCCCCATGGGAACAGTCCAGACCGAACTGCCAGGCCAGGTCCTCCCTGGACCGGAAACAAGCTTCCTGGGACCGGTTTCAGGGTTTGTCACCCTTCTTCAGCCAGGCTAGCTTGAATCCAGTGGCACAGTGAGCAAGGGACCCACGTCTGGGCATACCCATCCCACTTAGGCGAAAAGTGTTACAGCAAACAAATGATGGACGGAATGCTGACAATGCAAACATTCTCCCCCAGTCAAAAGATCTGGGTTAAATCCATCGTTCTTTTGCCCACTACGCCACCCCAGTTTGGACCCAGCCATATGCAAATCAGTCTTGACCCTGTGCCCCATGGGAACAGTCCAGACCGAACTGCCAGGCCAGGTCCTCCCTGGACTGGAAACAAGCATCCTGGGTCCGGTTTCAGGGTATGTCACCCTTCTTCAGCCAGGCTAGCTTGAATCCAGTGGCACAGTGAGCAAGGGACCCACGTCTTGGCATACCCATCCCACTTAGGGCGAAAAGTGTTACAGCAAACAAATGATGGACGGAATGCTGACAATGCAAACATTCTCCCCCAGTCAAAAGATCTGGGTTAAATCCATCGTTCTTTTGCCCACTACGCCACCCCAGTTTGGACCCAGCCATATGCAAATCAGTCTTGACCCTGTGCCCCATGGGAACAGTCCAGACTGAACTGCCAGACCAGGACCTCCCTGGACTGGAAACAAGCATCCTGGGACCGGTTTCAGGGTATGTCACCCTTTTTCAGCCAGGCTAGCTTGAATCCAGTGGCACAGTGAGCAAGAGACCCACATCTGGGCATACCCATCCCACTTAGAGCGAAAAGTGTTACAGCAAACAAATGATGGACGGAATGCTGACAATGCAAACATTCTCCCCCAGTCAAAAGATCTGGGTTAAATCCATCGTTCTTTTGCCCACTACGCCACCCCAGTTTGGACCCAGCCATATGCAAATCAGTCTTGACCCTGTGCCCCATGAGAACAGTCCAGACCGAACTGCCAGGCCAGGTCCTCCCTGGACCAGAAACAAGCATCCTGGGACCGGTTTCAGAGTATGTCACCCTTCTTCAGCCAGGCTAGCTTGAATCCAGTGGCACAGTGAGCAAGGGACCCACGTCTGGGCATACCCATCCCACTTAGGGTGAAAAGTGTTACAGCAAACAAATGATGGACGGAATGCTGACAATGCAAACATTCTCCCCAGTCAAAAGATCTGGGTTAAATCCATCGTTCTTTTGCCCACTACGCCACCACAGTTTGGACCCAGCCATATGCAAATCAGTCTTGACCCTGTGCCCCATGGGAACAGTCCAGACCGAACTGCCAGGCCAGGTCCTCCCTGGACTGGAAACAAGCATCCTGGGACCGGTTTCAGGGTATGTCACCCTTCTTCAGCCAGGCTAGCTTGAATCCAGTGGCACAGTGAGCAAGGGCCCCACGTCTGGGCATACCAAGACGTGGCTTGGCAGTTTGGGCTGGACTGTTCCCATGAGGCACAGGGTCAAGACTGATTTGCATATGGCCAGGTCTAAACTGGGGTGGCATGGTGAGCAAAAGAATGATGGATTTAACCCAGATCTCTTGACTGGGGGTGAATGTTTTGATTTGTTCTGCATTCCGTCCATCAATTGTGTGTCTTTTGCTTTCTCGCCCTAAGTGCGCCAGGTATGCCCAGACGTGGGTCCTGGGCTCACTGTGCCACTGGAATCAAGCTATCCTGGCTGAAGAGGGGTGAAACCCCGAAACCGGTCCTAGGATGCTTGTTTCTGGTCCAGGGAGGACCTGGCTTGGCAGCTCGGGCTGGACTGTTCCCATGAGGCACAGGGTCAAGACTGATTTGCATATGGCCAGGTCTAATCTGGGGTGGTATGGTGAGCAAAAGAATGATGGATTTAACCCAGATCTCTTGACTGGGGGTGAATGTTTTGATTTGTTCTGCATTCCATCCATCAATTGTGTGTCTTTTGCTTTCTCGCCCTAAGTGCGCCAGGTATGCCCAGACGTGGGTCCTGGGCTCACTGTGCTACTGGAATCAAGCTATCCTGGCTGAAGAGGGGTGAAACCCCAAAACCGGTCCTAGGATGCTTGTTTCCGGTCCAGGGAGGACCTGGCTTGGCAGTTCGGGCTGGACTGTTCCCATGAGGCACAGGGTCAAGACTGATTTGCATATGGCCAGGTCTAAACTGGGGTGGCATGGTGAGCAAAAGAATGATGGATTTAACTCAGATCTCTTGACTGGGGGTGAATGTTTTGATTTGTTCTGCATTCCGTCCATCAATTGTGTGCCTTTTGCTTTCTCGCCCTAAGTGCGCCAGGTATGCCCAGACGTGGGTCCTGGGCTCACTGTGCCACTGGAATCAAGCTATCCTGGCTGAAAACGGGTGAAACCCCTAAACCGGTCCTAGGATGCTTGTTTCCGGTCCAGGGAGGACCTGGCTTGGCAGTTCGGGCTGGACTGTTCCCAGGAGGCACAGGGTCAAGACTGATTTGCATATGGCCAGGTCTAAACTGGGGTGGCATGGTGAGCAAAAGAATGATAGATTTAACCCAGATCTCTTGACTGGGGGTGAATGTTTTGATTTGTTCTGCATTCCGTCCATCAATTGTGTGTCTTTTGACGTCTTTAGGAAGAGCAGTATTCTCAAGGAATCGATGAGGATGGTTGCAGATCAGTTTTAGGCATCTGACTGGACAAAACCTGGAGATCAGAATGAAGAGGAACTTTAAGTAATGAAAATAATAGGGCTAGCTGAAAGCCAATGTGAACTGTTGGATCATTAAGGATCTTCTGACTTTGAGAGAGTAATTTTCGGATCTTAGAGGAAAAAAACGTAAGGAGCTCTATAGGGAAGAGCCACAACCTTCAAATTTCTTGTATCAATACATACATGCCAGAAGGTAGAGAATGCAAGTGGATTGTGGTTGTAAGGCACAGGATGTGCCCTTTCTGCAAGGCTCATGGAGCTCCTGGTGGATGAGACAAAGGTTTTTAAGAATTTATTCTTCAGTTATTGGGACTCAATGAAGGGACTTTGCTGGTGTGAGAAGATCATGTTGTTTCCATCCAAAGAAGAGGGAAGCTATGGTGAAGCAACGTGGGCAGGCACAACCCACATGCTCTGCCGCTAACGTGATCACTTTGCCCCTCCCCCCCTCTTCATCCACTTTCCGGATACGGTGGCTGGCGGCTGGCGGCTGAGACGCGGAGAGCGCAGAGAACGCGGAGAACGCTGAGAAACGCCGAGGCCACAAACACGCCTGAGCGGCGGCGGCAATTTTGTGAAATTTATCCTCCCGGCTGTGCCTTTTGGATATCAAGGCAGAGAACTTAAAGGAGAGGCTGCGATGAGAAAGGGGGAAAGAAAGCTCATGGTAACTGGCTGCTCTCCGGCCCTTCGCTTCCAGGCACAGCTGATTTTTAAGTGCAAACGGCCGCGTCAGAGGCTGATACTGACACTGGATTTAGAGGGCTCCAACCGATGGATACCGCTGTAAGAACATTTCAAGGTGGTAAGTGCCGGAGCTTAGCATGAGTGAGCTGCTAGAGGCAGTTGCTGAGTGAGATTTTTTCCCCTCCTTTATAAAACAAAAATCTACTAATGATACCACCTCATTAGTGACTTGCTGAGTGACTTGCTGAGTGTGATTCTGTCCTCTGCCTCTTTGGGAAATCTACTTCTTAAAAAAAAATCTACTAAATGGTACCATCTCCTTAGTGACTCACTAGCGTATATTGTTATCTGTATCGGAAAGGCAGCGGCACCCCCAGGTTATCAATACCAGAAGCGTAAGGATCGTGAGGAAAATGCATAAAGGAGCTTAGGTTTGGAGAGGTTTCTGGCTGCGGGTCGCTGGTCGAGGTTCCCTCTCTCTTCCTTCCATCCGGATATAAGCAGAATTGTCGAGAGGCTGGACGCAATGGGAAAGCATTTAAAAGCCCTAAATACACTTGCCAGTGTGGAAACTGTGCCTGCCAACAAAATTAAAGTGCGCACAGCTCAGTTGAAGGCGGCAACAGCAGCAAGAGCCGAGCGCAGTTTAAAATCAAGATGTGGCTCTGCTGCACTTCCAAGCCCTCTGAGCTCCGAAGAAGACACATTGGGAATTAGAAGGGAGACTGCAACTGGGGATAAAGCCATGAAGAATGCATCACAAGGGCGGCTGGGTGATGGAATAAGGCTTGAGGAAGAGCTCCCCCTCACAAAACAACATATCAGGGACCTTTATTGAAGGGGATGGGGTCGGTGAGGCTGATTAAAGGGAATCGACTAATGGGACAGTCCAGGGGAGGGGGAGATCCTCCTGTACACACAGAGGCTAATGTGAAAGACAACATCAATGGCCAGGCCTGCGGGATATCAAAAGATTATCCATTGTTCCTCAAAGCTAAAACAGCATCAATAACATTAACATCATCATCGGTTTTGCATCCCTCCTCTCATCCCTCTTCTCATGATATACAAGGCGGTTCATTACAGGGGGATCTGTCTGCAGTTATGCCCCCTCAAAAGGACACCAGTATTTCAGTGGACTCCCAGCCACAGCTACAGCCACAGCCACAGCCACAGCCACAGGTTCAGCAAGGGTCCTATCCTCAAAATGGAGGAGAAGGACGGGAGACAGCGTCACAGGAAGAACTATTGGTAGAGGTAGGCAAACCTCCATCTGAGACATCAGGGCAGCAGCAAGGAGAGGCTGCCTCTATGCAATGCGATATAAAGACCATGCTAAATCTAATCCTGGACGAGATAAGAGAATTAAAGATTACACAAGCCAGTGAGATATCGTCTCTCCATCGTCGTTTAACAAAAATCGAAGCTGCAGTTGGCGCCTTTCCCGTCAGAATGCAAGAGGCAGAGGGCTGAATTTCTCAGCTCGAGGATCAGATGAACTCGATGCAGCAGCAAGTCAACTCCACCAGAAAAGAGAAAGCTTCACTGGAGAGCAAGCTCGAGGAGCTGGAGAACCACTCAAGGGGGTCTAACCTTCGCTTAGTTGGTATTCCTGAAGGATGTGAAGGGGGCCAAACAATTTAATGGATCGAGACAGTCATAAAAAAAATTTTTATCCCAGAATTTTCCGGGGACCTTACTATTACAAGAGCCCACAGGGTACCATCTCAGCCATTCCCTAACTCCAAGCTACCATGGACAATCTTAGTGAATTTCGCAGACTATCGGATAAAAGATCGGATACTCAATAAAGCCATCCAAAAGAAGAAATTTTCTGGAGACGAAGGATTCAGTTGCTGTATTTTCTCCGACATGTCTGCAGCAGCCGCAAGTCGGCGAAAAGAGTTTGTTAAGCTTCTGTACTTATTTAAGGCCCAGGGCACACAGGCTGCGATAGCACAGCAGTCTAAGTTAAGAGTCCTAGTAAGAGGAAAATTTCACATGTTTGCTAACATTGACGAAGCCCAGAAATTATTGCAAGAAATATCCACTGCGATATAGATTAATACTGTATAGTAATATGGTTCTGGGGCGTGGGGGGGAGGGATTGATCACGTAGGGTGCAATTAGTTGGCACCCAACAGGGACAACCACCTGAGAGGAGAGGCGAGGGGTATGGTGGGCAATTCCCCTTCCTTTGGGGGGCTAGGGCACTGGGGGGGCGGAGGTGGGTGTGGGCACAGAGAGAGGGTGGTATAGTTAGAAAAGAAAATGAGCAGAATTATGGATGGCAATACACTGTAAGGAAATCTATTATCGATAGCGTCTTAGATTTAAGCAACATTTGTAGGGATGGGTCATAAAGTCCGTATAATTACAATGAATGTAAATGGTATTTCCAATAAGCAAAAATATGGTGGATTAATAAGATGGCTAGCTTCAGTCTCACCACAAATTTTGTTTCTTCAGGAAACTCATCTCAAGACAAATACACCAAAGCTCTATATCACCAAGTTTTTTTCTAAAGCTTATTTTGCATTGGCTCAGGCGGCAATAAGGGGGGTTGCCATCTACTTTGGACAAGGGATAGATTGGGAAATTGTTCAAATTCAGAGAGACTCGTATGGTAGATGGATATGGGTTACAGCTAAGGTAAACGGTAATACATTGAACTTTGTGAACTATTATGCACCAGTTGTAGATGACTCCACAGGTATTATGAAGATCAACGATATAGCTAGAGGGGCGGTCCGTCCCATAATCTTAGGTGGTGATTTTAATTTTGTTCAAGACTTGGGAAAGGATACATCAAATAAAACCAAGAAACAACTGAAGCCAAGGACTAAAAGAGTATTAGACGTAATAAAACAAGATTATCAATTAATCGATCCATGGCTTAAAGTTCATAGGGAAACCATGCAATATACTTACTATTCCTGCCAGTATCAGTCTGCCTCCTGCATTGAATTTTTTTTAATATCCCGTTCTCTGAACTGTCCGAATGCAGAGATATGGGCTAACTCATTTTCAGACCATTCACTGGTTAAAATGGAAAATGATCTAGAGATAGGAACGAGGGAAAGATTACAGGCGGCAGATAGATAGACTTCTTTTAACTAACCCACAATGGATGGATAGCATGAGAAAATGGATCAAAGAGTTCTTCCAGGTTAATAAGGGTACAGCAATGCTCTTTTCTGTCTGGGGGGCCTTCAAGGCCTCAGTACGTGGTAAAATGATTGCCTATATGGCTGCGCAAACAAGGATTCGAAAGTCTCGAATAGCTGAACTCCAGCAGGCAGTTGATATAGCCTTGTTAAGAAAAAGCAGCTCTCTGGGGGATGGACATTTAGCTAAGGAACAGCTAAGTAAAGCAAAACAGGAGTTTAGGGAGTTTTTTAATATTGAAGAAATAAATAGTTCACAATCAAACCAGCAGAGAGTCTATGAGGAAAGCCAAATGATAGGAACATTTTTAGCGTGGACAACTAAAGTAAAGCAAGAAGCGGCAGTAATCAATGAATTGGTGGTACCTGGGACACAGATCTATGGGGCTCATTATGATGGCGGGCGGACATCAGTCCGCCTGCCATCATAGCGGTGATGGGACCGCCCGTCAGACGTGCAGCAGTCCCACCAGCCCAATTAGGATGCACCCGCCAGTATGGCGGGCGCACACTGGCCTTTTAACATTGCGGGCGGTGCCGCTGGCTGCAGCACCGTTCGCAATGCCAAAATGCCACGATGTGCATTCCCATGCACAACGTGGCAGGCATCACGCGGTGCCTGCCACCTTGTCATGGGAATGTAGGGGGGTACTATGGGTACCCCCAGTGCACCTATACCCTCCCCCCACACTGAGGGGCCCCCCAAAACCAATACTCGCCAGCCTTTCCATGGCGGCAGCGCCGCCATGGAAAGGCCTCTTCCAGGGCACATCATAATATGGCGGACGGTGCCTGCTAGGCACCGCCACCATATTACAGGCCCTTTTCCGTCCGCCAGGCAATCAGTTCGATTGCATCCTGCGGAAAAGCGGTGGACGGACTTTGCGTCCGCCGCAATAGGAGCGACCCCTGACCTTGACTGGTAGGTCGCTCCCCCACCACACAGCTCCGTCTGTGTGCCCTGCTGCTGCCCCTGATTGTGCTCGTTTTTTCCTTTCTGTGCCCCCTTGCTGCCCCTGATTGTGCTCGTATTGTGCTCGTTTTTTCCTTTCTGTGCCCCCTTGCTGCCCCTGATTGTGCTCGTTTTTTCCTTTCTGTGCCCCCTTGCTGCCCCTGATTGTGATCGTTTTTTCCTTTCTGTGCCCCCTTGCTGCCCCTGATTGTGATCGTTTTTTCCTTTCTGTGCCCCCTTGCTGCCCGATTGTGATCGTTTTTTCCTTTCTGTGCCCCCCTGCTGCCCCTGATTGCGATCGTTTTTTCCTTTCTGTGCCTGTTTCCCGCCGCTGCGCCCCTGCGGCCCCGCCCCCTCACTGCCCATTCGCTGCCCCATTCCCTGCTCCTCCCTCCCACCTCCCCATTTATGGCGGCCGCTGCGCGCCTAGGGCAAGCCCGTCTGCGCCCGTCCGCGCCGTGGCCGCGCCCAGCGCCAGACCCCCTGGTCCGGGCATCCCCCCCGCCCGCCACATCAACAGACGCCGATACGACGCCAGCACCCTCCACGCACTCAACCCCGGAAAAGATCACGCCTGCTACCAGGCCACCCCGGAGCGCACCCAAGGGCCCTTCACCTGCCGGAACTGCAGCTTCGCCAGCACCCGCCCCGCCAAACCACCGCCCAGGAAAGAACCCAACTACCTCAGATGCATCCTCCTCAACACCCGCTCCGCCCGCAAACACGCCATTGAACTCTGGGACCTTCTCGACTCAACCTCCCCAGACGTCGCATTCCTGACGGAGACCTGGCTGAATCCCGCTTCAGCCCCCGACATCGCCATTGCCATCCCGGACGGATACAAGATCACCCGCAGGGACCGCACCAACGGAGTCGGAGGAGGCATCGCCATCGTCCACAGGAACACCCTCAGAGTCTCAACCAACACCGACGACACCCTCAGCACCGCCGAACACATGCACTTCCAGATCCACACCGATCCCAACACCACCCTCAGAGGAACCCTCATCTACAGACCCCCGGACCCCGACCACAGTTCAGCGATTCCATCGCTGACTTTGTCAGCACACACGCCATCGCCTCCACGGACTACATCCTCCTCGGGGACCTGAACTTCCACCTCGAGAACAACAAGGACACCAACTCCACCACCCTGATCGACAACCTCGCCACCCTCGGACTCAGACAGCTCGTGACTACACCCACCCACGCCGCCGGCCACACGCTAGACTCCATCTTTTCCGCAAGCCCACACGTCTCCTTCAACCACACCTCCGAACCCCACTGGACTGACCACCACTGCATCCACTTCACCTACAGGAAGCCCACCACGCACCACCGCACCGAACAAATGCCTCGCCGCTGCTGGAGCAGAGTCACGGAAGACCAGCTAACCACAACCCTCGCCCTGAGCCCACCCGCCGAACCCTCCGACCCCGACACCGCCGCCCGCAACCTCAGACAGTGGATCGACGACTGCGCCAACACCCTCGCCCCGCTCAAGAATCCGCCCAACAGCCACACCAGCAAGAAAGCCACCTGGTTCACCGAAGACCTCCAGGCCTCCAAACGAACATGCCGAAAACTGGAGAAGATCTGGCTCCACGAACAGACAGCGGACAGCTACGCCGCCCACAAGAGCGCCACCCGCAATCACCATCACCTCATCAGATCCGCCAAAAGGGCCTCACTCAAAGACCGCCTAGACAACAACGCACACAACAGCAAAGAGCTCTTCAACATCGTGAAGGAACTCTCCAACCCCAGCTCCAACACCAACGACATCCAGCCGTCGCAAGACCTGTGCGACTCACTGGCCACCTCCTTCCACCGCAAAATCGCTGACATCCACGACAGCTTCAACACCACGACCGCCCCGGCAACCACCGAGACCACTGCCCCCACAACCACCAACCGCCTGCTCTCCTGGACCAACATCAACGACGAGGACACCAGCGAGATCATGAACACCATCCACTCCGCTTCACCGCTAGACCCGTGCCCTCACCACATCTTCAACAAAGCCAGTACAGCCATCACGCCCCATCTCCGGAAAATAATCAACATCTCCTTCGAGACAGCAACCTTCCCGGAAAGCTGGAAGCACGCCGAGATCACCGCCTTACTCAAGAAACCCAAGGCAGACCCCAAGGACCTCAAGAACTTCCGACCCATCTCTCTGCTCCCGTTCCCCGCGAAGGTCACTAAGAAAATCGTCAACAAACAACTGACCCGCTACCTCGAGGAGAACAACATCCTGGACCCTTCCCAGTCCGGCTTCCGCAGCAACCACAGCACCGAAACCGCCCTCATCGCCGCCACCGATGACATCAGGACCCTGCTAGACAACGGAGAAACAGCAGCCCTCATCCTCCTGGACCTATCAGCCGCCTTCGACACGGTCTGCCACCACACACTACGAACACGCCTTCACGACGCCGGGATCCAAGAGAAGGCCCTGGACTGGACCACATCCTTCCTTTCCGGCAGAACACAAAGCGTCCGCCTCGCCCCCTTCCGATCCAAGGCCACCAAGATCATCTGCGGCGTACCCCAAGGCTCCTCCCTCAGCCCAACGCTGTTCAACATCTACATGGCACCCCTCGCCCACGTCGCCCGACAGCACAACCTCAACATCATCTCCTACGCCGACGACACCCAGCTGATCCTCTCCCTCACCAAAGACCCTCACACCGCCAAAGCCCACCTCCACGAAGGAATGAAGGCCGTCGCCGAATGGATGAGGACCAGCTGCCTGAAGCTGAACTCGGACAAGACGGAGGTCCTCATCCTTGGTTCCAACCCTTCAGCCTGGGACGACTCCTGGTGGCCAACATCACTGGGAACAGCCCCGCCACCCACCGACCACGTACGCAACCTAGGGGTCATCCTCGACCCCACCCTCTCCATGACTAAGCAGGTCAACGCCGTTTCCTCATCCTGCTTCAACATCCTCCGAATGCTCCGCAGGATCTTCTTTTTTTTTTGTCCTCATCTCACCAAAGACATTAGCAGTTTTAACAAGCCGACTTATACATTACTGGGAGCCCCCCGACTTACTGCTTTTTGTCTGGCACTCCATGGCCTTCCTCTCGTGCCTGAGGACTGGTGTAATCATTGGACCCGCCAAAAATCTTATCAAATTATCAAGTTATCAAGTACAGGTGACGACCCCAACTTAGGAGAGGAAACCAGATGTTATCGGTTTCCGATACCCCTTCTTGCTCTAAACAGGCCATGCATAATGCCGCCTTTAACCAGCTTTCTGTATTGGGGGAGATGGATCTTTCCATCTTATACAGATCTCCCTCCTGGCCAAAATTACAAGGTAAAGTAACAAACCAATGTGAGTCTGAGGAAGCCGCCCTTTAACATAATTATTTACACCAAAAACCACTAGATGAAGATCCATCTCGATATGTATTCGAAAAATAGCTGTCAAAGTCACACCCACATTTTTCCAAAAAAAACAAATCTGGACATTCAAAAACATATGAATGTCGTCGGCCCTATCAAAAGAACACCTCGGGCATACTGGGATTGGAACAGGTGCAAATTTAGCTATTTTGGCCGGAGTATAATAAAGCCTGTTCAAGACAAAAAAATTATTTTTCTTTAGCCTAGCAGGCTTTATATATTTGTACAGTAACTTGAAAGAAAATTCAAAAACATTTTCAATGTCCTGAGCAAGTGGGGAAGAATTCCACACCGATGACTGAGCTGGGGCCTCGTGATCCTCTGCTTCCAAAAGGCTCAAATACCACAGAGATATTTCTTTCTTCCTTGGGCGTGAATCTTGAAATAACTGCTCGAGTTCCCAATTCCCTCCTATTTCTCGAGCTTCCGCCTCATACCATGATCTTAACTGGAGGTACTTAAACCTAGAAAAAGAGGGACCGATCTTATCTTGCAATATCTCCCAGGGGAGAACCCCATCTGAATCCACCAGGTCAAACCACCTCTCCAAACCAGCTCTTTTAATCGGCATTGCCAAACTATCACCCAGGCAAAGGGGGGTCCCCGGAGAATCCCAAATTGGTGCAAAAAAGGAAAAATAACCAATACCCCAAATACGTCTTAATTTATACCAGGTGATCAAAGCAGCTTTTAAAACCTTAAGACGTACCCGCTTGAAAAATCTGGGTGTCCCAAATTTGTATAGGAACCCCCTTTGTCCACTACCTCCCTCTACTAAGGCCAATTCACCCAATAACCTGCCCCACTTAGTTTCATCAGGAGTAGCCAACAACATCCTTACACCCTTGAATTGAGATACCAATAGATACCCATTAATATCTGGGAGTGCTAAACCACCTTTTAAGAGTTTCCTTCTTAGTTTTTTCCAAGATAACCTTGCACTTTTTTGTCCCCATACAAAACTACCAATTTTACCCTGAATCTTGCTAATATTTTTCTGAGGGAAAATAAGAGGGACCGCACTAAAAAGAAAAGTTAATTTAGGTAATACCGACATCTTTACCAGATTGACCCTCCCATAGATCGTCAAAGGGAGGTTTTTCCACCTGGCAAAGAGATAGTCAATATCTTTTTCTATTTTCAGCAGATTAATCTGAGGGATTACATTCAAATCCTTAACGATTTTTATCACTAGATACCTGAATTCTCTACTTGTAGGACCATAACTATACACTGTGTTCCAGCACATAACCTCGGTTTTAGCCGAGTTGGCAAGATATCCTGAGATTAAACCGAACTCCCTCAACAAAATTTCAAGCCGCGGAATAGAAACATCAGGGTCTCCAGTGTAAATTATTACATCGTCCGCATAAAGAGCAATTTTACACTGGTAATTTTGCGATTCAAAAGGACATATAATATTATCCAACCTGATCGCTTGGGCAAGAGGCTCAATATAGATATTAAATAAAAGGGGGGACAAAGGACATCCCTGTCTTGTCCCTCTCTGGATTACAAAACTTGGAGTCAGAGAACCATTTAACAAAATCTTAGCTGGCTCCGCAGGATCTTCAAGTGGATCCCCACCGAAACAAGAAAAACAGTCACCCAGGCCCTCGTCACCAGCAGGCTGGACTACGGAAACGCCCTCTACGCAGGAACGAAGGCTAAGCTCCTGAGACGGCTGCAACGCATCCAGAACGCCTCTGCACGTCTTATCCTCGACATCCCCCGACGCAGCCACATCACATCCCACCTGAGAGACCTGCACTGGCTCCCTGTCAACAAGAGGATAACCTTCAAGCTCCTCACCCACGCACACAAAGCACTCCACAACTCCGGACCAGCCTACCTCAACAGACGACTCAGCTTCTACACCCCCACCCGCCAGCTCCGCTCGACCAGCCTCGCCCTCGCCACAGTCCCCCGCAACCGGAAAACGACTGCCGGCGGCAGATCCTTCTCCCACCTCGCCGCCAAGACCTGGAACACCCTCCCCACCAACCTCTGACAGACCCAAGACCTACTGGCCTTCAGAAGACTCCTCAAGACCTGGCTCTTCGATCAGTAGCAGCACCACCCCCCTCTTCCCCCAGCGCCTTGAGACCCTCGCTGGTATGTAGTGCGCTTTATAAGTGACATGATTGATTGATTGATTGAATACCCACCGCCATCCTAATTTGGCGGTGGGTAAAATGCTCAGTGATGGCGGAAGGACCGCCACCGCCGGCCCGGCGGTGGTGGTCCTTCCGCCATCATAATGAGCCCCTTAGTGTCCAAAAAAGACACAATTGCTAAAATATTTTTAGATCATTATAACGAATTATATGCAACTGAGTATAAGGTATCGAAGCAAGAAATTCAGCAATATTTCCATGATATAAAACTGCCTCAGATTTCTAGCGGGCAGAAAGAAGCGTTGATTGCAGATATTTCTGCAGCTGAAATTCATCAGGCCTTAGCCTCAATGCCAGGAGGAAAGGCCTCCGGTAATGATGGCCTTCTGACTGAATTTTATAAGGCGTTTTTGGAAGAGTTAGTACCATTCTTGCTTGAGCTTTTTAACCATGTGAAGGCGGGAGGCAAGGTTCCAGCAGTTTTTAAAGAATCCTCCATAGTCAGCTTTGTAAAGAAGGGGAAAAACCCCAGGGATGTTAGTTCATATAGGCCAATTAGTCTGCTAAATGCAGATTATAAAATCTTGTTGAAAATTTTGGCAAATCGATTCACTCCAATGGCCCAGCATGTGATTCACACGGACCAAACAGGGTTCGTAGCAGGCAGATCAATGTCTTCCAACACCGGATTTTTAGTTCAGACGCTCGACTTCTTCAATACTAATCAAACACCAGCTCTGATAATGATGGTCGACGCAGAGAAGGCGTTTGATCTGGTAAACTGGGGTGCTCTTTTTTATGGTCTTGAAAGCTTTGGGTTCCCCCCCAGACTATTTCCATGCTCCAGAATATATATCAAGGGGCTCAGGCGCAGGTTAGAATACATTCTAATCTGGCACGCACAATAGATATAAAACGGGGAACCCAATAGGGGTGTCCCTTATCGCCTGTATTATTTACTTTTTTTATTGAACCCCTGGCCGTTAGGATTCGTGACAATATAGAGATAAAAACTCCAATAGCGGGAATGTCAAAACGAAAACTATTTGCAGATGACGTTATATTGTACCTTAGACCTGAAAGACAAAATATCGGAACAATTTGCAAAGTTCGAGTCAGTCGGGGGGTACAAAATCAATCACAAAAAACTGAAGTTCTGGTGCTAAATGTCCTTAGCAACTTCCTCCCAGATAATTTAAAACAACAAGCTCTTTCTCTTGATCCGATACGATATTTGGGGATATATGTTTCAAGTCAATATGCTGATATTTACAGATTAAATTATGAAGCCATGTTGGAAAAAATCAAAGATCTGTTGGATGAATGGATACTTCTTCCCCTTACATTGATTGGTCGCATAGCACTTATAAAGATGTCGATTTTACCGCTGCAAATTTTTCTCTTTTACAATATTCCGATTAAAATCAATATGATATATTTTAAAGAACTGGAAATAATTTTTTGCCAGTTTATCTGAAACAAAAAAGCACCAAGGGTAAAATTCTTTATACTTCAACTTGACACTAGCCGGGGTGGGCTTGCAATTCCTCATATCCGTACTTACTATGAAGCATCATTCTTAGATATAATTGTCCGCCTAATGAACAGGAAGGGATCCTTGGATAGCTTTTTTTGGAAAAGATGATTCAGGAAGCCGGGTCGCAGATTCCGGTTTTTATTAAAACAGCAAAGCTTCCAAAAAAAACGAGATATAAGACGCTCCAGGCGTTTAGTAATAGACTCCAGACATTTTATTCTTTAAAGGCTCATTTTGCAGGGTACGAATACTTGTGGTTTACAGAATGTAGAAGTTTGGGTCTCCAAATCCAGAATAGCCATTTAAGATTCTGGGAAACTAATGGATTTAAAGAACTGGGCTACTTTTTAGTTGGAGGGAGATGTATTAACTGGCAGGAGATTCAAGCTAGATGCGGAAATCGGAGCAAGCTTTTCTTTTTGGCTATCTTCAGGTTATACAACTATTGAATAAATACGCCCTTCCAGGTAATACACGTACTTCTCTTGCTTCAGCTGCTCTGTTTAGAACTAAATTAAGAGGTGTAGGGAATTGGTATCGATTACTACGAAATCAAGGGGTACCCCGTTTGATTAGCAATTTTCTCGAAAGGATAAAACAGGAAACACAATGTAATTTTTCAGATGGGGAGTGGCAAGCTATTTCGCAATATGGTAGTAAGGCATTAAGAGCATCAAATTTTAAAAGAATGGCATTCTTATCTCGTTGGATGGCTTACTACACTCCCAAAGCGCTCCATATGATGTATCCTGAGGTGGAGAATAAATGCTTCCGGTGTCAGCAGGTGGAAGAGGGATGCTGGTTGCATGTCTGTTTTACATGTCCAATGGTAAGACAGTTCTGGGAGAAAATCTGTGTTGAGCTTAGCCATGGCCTGCAGAGAAGTGTGGAACCTGAGGCTGAGTTAGCAGTCTTTGGTTTATCAAAACAGAGACGAACCCAGCCAATAACTAGAGGGGAGGAAATGTTTTTAGCAATTACTTCCTTGGTGGCACGCTCCCTGACTCTCCAGAACTGGAAGATAACCAAAGTACCAACACTCCTAGAATGGTATACGAAAATGAGTTGAGTAAGAAAGTTTGAAGAGGCTTATGCGAAAAGGGTTGGAGCTAGTAAAAGATATATTTCAGTATGGAAGCATATGGACAAGATAGAAAGAAATCTCCAAGGGTGAACGCACCTAACTGGCTTCTTAGCAACTTATTTAAGCACAAGTGCACTTTGAATAGTACCGGGTAGAAGATAAGTCAATGTACTAGATCGATGTATCAACAATGCATTGGAGAGGAAGTATGGAATTTTCAGTGATTTTGCACGTTGCACCTGCACTTTAAGGTAATAGTTAGGAAAGCCTTGATAATGTAACAATGTTTGCTATAAGAATATTTTTAAATAATGGCGTTGATCGTAGAACTATGAAATTTGTTGTGTGTATCAGTTTCTTTTTTACTCTGCTCAATAAAATTTTTTTTAAAAAGAAGAGGGAAGCTGCATAGGAGTTTTACAACCGAATTGTTGGAGAGACCAGTATAAAGTATTTTCCAGTAGTTCAGGAAAAAAACACAAAGATAGTGGGGCACAGGATGGTTTTCTGCTAACTATGGGATTACCCTTGTAAGCAGGCATAATGGTGATGGAATGCTGTTTATGAAACCACATTTTGTGAGGGAGAAATACCTCTCACTATGAAACTCTCAGGCTGCGTACGTTATACAATGAGAAGTGGAGAGTACCCTGTACCATACCTTATGATAACAGAATTGAGACTAGGTTGACATGGCCCAGAAGCAGGATTTCTGTTTCTTCACAATTCGTACAGAGAACATTTTTCTGCTTCCAGGGATTAACTGCGTGGCTGTGAGTCAGTGAGACAATATGCATTCAGGAATTAAGATGACAGTGTGAGGTCATGTAGATAGATGTTGAATAACAAAGATGGAAAAACGGAGGTCTGTGAGCACCACACGTAATGCTGAATGTTAATTCAAGCATTCCTTCCATCACTTTGTTGTTTGCTGCAGTAGTGTGGAATGGCCTCAGTTTGACTTGATGTGAATGATTCCTAGTACTGATCCAACTATACCAAGGTATACCATATTCTGACTGTCACTCACCCTGCTCCTCATTGGGGAAACGTCCTTTTGGACGACGCCGGAATCACGCTGTGTCAAAACAGCACCAGCTATAGAACGAACGCGGCATTAGCAAGCATTCGTTCAGCACGCATGTCGTAAAAACGATTTGCTTTTAGGGGGGCGCATTGGGGGAATGGTGTTGGATTTAAAGTCCAACACATTCCCTACTGTTGCGCAGACTGGAGTTGGAATAGTAAATTAAACTATTCCAACATCCAGCAGACCTCAAAGGCAAGTCATTAAAATGACTTGCACACTGAACAAATGCGTCCTAAAAACACGTTCGTACAAAAGACGGCGTTTGGAACGCATGCGTCCTAAACGCATGCGGAAAACCATCATACATTCCCTCATTGATCTGCACATCCTCTTGCACCTTCTTTTTGACTTCACTCTTGCCTCCCACCCTTTTGTGGGTTCTCCTGTAATTGTTTTCTATTTTCAACACTGGCTATATCAAACCTAACTCTTAAAAGATCTCATTCTCCTGAGAGTTCTGTGCGGTCTGAGCCTCTAAATTTGCTTCACCTGAGGGCTAGATCTGCTGTGATGCTTCATCATGTATAAAATGTGTCTATTCCTAGGGAATACCTCTGCTGCTTAAAACCAACACCTGTGTGCCTGTGTAACCTATGGAATACTTCTGCTTTCTCAGGCCTCATGAGGCAAGATGTTTGGGAGGATGACCGAAAGGGGGTGTGATGAGGCTCCTTCACTGTATAACTGTAGGCACCTCCCTAAGGTTGTGTTCTGACACTGCAGAGCACATCCATTGAAGAACAGATCACTGGATCCTGAGAAATATCCTGGCCTCATGGAGGTCCCAGTAAATGGGCATCAGTAAACGTATATATATGGAATAAGAAGAACCACTGGTTGCATCATCTGTAATATAGTCTAATGTCAAGTGTATTAGTGACATCACAGAATTCTGCCCAGAATAGGGCAGAATCAGCCCATACTCACCTACCAATTGGTCTTCTGTCCTCACTGTAATTGTTACAAAGGGAACATGTGTGCCGCTCCTACCCTCTTTGGTGTATAAAGCCTTTCTTTCTCTGGGACTGGCTACGACTGCTGACAGTCATGTCTGGGGAGAGAAAAGTATACGATGACCATGCTGCAATGGTCTCTCTTTTTTCTGCTTATGCACCTCGAGTGAAACCCGGAAAGACCTGCTACCTCTATTGTGTCTGCAGGCCTGGGTCTGCTCCTCTATGTGCACAGATCACTTTGGCCTAAGGTGAGTGTGAGAGTGAAGGCCTCATGAGGTAGTACATTTTCACTGTTACCATGCCCAGTCAGTGGGAGACCATTGATTTCCCACTGCACCGTTTGACATCCTCTCCCACTAACTTTGTACTACCTCCGTTGTGCTACACCGTCGTGACTTAAAAAAGAATCATGTTAGTTTGTTCGTTGAAGTTTTCTTCATTTAGCTTCCTCTATAATAACTTACTTTTGCTGATTTGTTTCATGGGTGTGTTAGCTTATCTTTTAGTTGTCTATTAAGGCCTTTGGCCCTGGATAGTCCACGTCTATGTAGGTACGCTAATACTGGTAGTAAAGCACAGTGTTCTCATGAGTGATACACCAGTGACACTCAGTATCCCTCTCACTTGCTGGGCCCAATCTATCCCCACGAGGACTGTGTGGTGGATGCCTGTGTTTGGCCATGAGCGCCAAAACCCTTCAAACCTCTCTAGACTTGCTTGAAGCACACTGCTGGATGGTGAGCATAGTCTTGCTGAATTCCAGATTACTAGCCTACTTGTAGCTCACTGAGGGGCATATGTACAAGTCCCTATCGCCACCACAACGTCACTTTACTGACGTTGTGGTGGTGATAGGGGCTGCGCCTTATGTACAAGGCAGCGTTAAGCCACTTAACGTGGCTTAACGCTGCCTTGTACATAAGGCCCCCTTTCACGCTATGGTTAGCGTGAAAGGGGTGGGCAGTGGGTGTTGCAGTGGGCGTTCCACCGCAACACCCATTCATTTTGACGCTGCCCCCTATGTACAAGGGTGGCGTACATAGGAGGCAGCGCCAAAATTAAGACCAGGTAAAAACTGGTCTTAAGATTGCGAAACGAGGAGAAATGCATTATTTGGAAAAAGGAAAATGCCATGGTTTGTTTGTGTACAGGAAGGTGTTCCTTCCTGTACATAAACAATCTTTTTAAAAAAATGTCATTTTGTCCCTTTCATGTGTGCTGCATGAAACAGCACACATGAAAGTGACAGAATGGCATTTTAGGATTGTTTATGTGCAGGAAGGGACACCTTCCTACACATAAACAATCCTCCCCTGCACGCAGACACCCTTGCACTATGGTGCAAGGGTGCCTGCGTTGGCGCTAAGTTGCTAAACTTAGCCCCATCGCAGGGGGAAACGCAAGGCTGCACCACATTCTTGTAAATATGGTGCAGCCTTGCGTTTCAGAAGTTGTGGAGCGCAGCGTTAAGCCAAGGAGGCTAACGCCGCGCTCCGCCACTTCCTTTATACATATCCCCCTGAGTTTGCCATTTTTTCACAGGTTTAGTTGACGCCGTTAACTCATAAGCATGTGAGTGCATACCTTGCTAAGCTTTTTCGAGTGAGTAACTGTACTGTCAACACTTGCAACGGAAACCTACATGAGATCAATATACAGGCGTACAGTTGCTGAAAATGGGGATATGTTGATAAAAAAATCATCACTACCATCTCAGTTTTCAATTTTTGCATAGTAAGCCCCAAAGGACTCAGTTCCTCTGCGAGTTTTATGTTATTTTCTAAAGAAACACACGTACTTCGTGAGATAAAAAACTATGCAACCTTGAATTGCCTCTGTAGTGACGACACCCATTATTTCCATATGCCTCCAAATGAGTAAAATTCTTCTAGTTTGATAACCAATGGCTTGTGAGAACAGTGCTCAGCTGCTTGGCAAGGACCCAAACAGGTCAGCGTGTCCCCAACATATTGTTCTACATGCTGTTATACTTTGTTATGGTTTGCTATGCTAATTGCAGAGCTTTGCTATTTTATGCTATGATTCACATTATAGCATGCTAATATGTTCTCTTGTATGTTGAAATATCCAATTCTAGCGTATTGGCTTATGCATAACAAGAAGCACCAACAACCTACTAGGACCAATAAACAGTGGCTGCCGGCACAGGTAAGAGTGGTGGGCCGGGGTAGGGTGGGGAGGAGTCGACAGACAACAGGTTAGTCAAAATTAAATAAAAAAATAAATAAAACCACTTACCTTGTGCTCGCCGAATCACCAACTCAGCAGCGCTGAGAGGCAGCAATATGCTGGCGGTGTTGCTGCGGCACTGCCAAGTATATTATGAGTTGCCTCACCGCCATCATTTCCATAGTGGTGAGCCCGCAATGGAAAGGATGGCGGTGAGGCAACACAGAGGGCCCTTACAGGGTCCCCTGTTGCCTCTGGGTCTCGCAATGCATGTAGGGGGGCACATGTTGTACCCCCTGTATGTTTTCACCCCCAAGTTCCTACATGGCATGGACTGCACGATATAGTGCATTCCATGCCATGCAGGAATGTACTGGGGCGGTCCTATGGTGGTGCCTTTCTAAGGCTCTCCTATGAGCCTTTGAAAGGCACCGCCATAGGACTGCCACAGCACTGCCTGCCAGACCAGGATTAAATTCCTAATCTGACGGGCGGTGTGTGGACGGGTTTGGTGGTCCTCCCGTGGAGCGATGGCATGGCGCTCCACGAGAGAAAAATTACTGTTACTACACCAAGGGGTTCTGACCTCAGGGAAGGTGCTGGACATTGGTGGGGAACCAAATTACTATTACTACTCTGCTGGGTACTTGCCTCGGGGAAGGAGTTGGACAGTGGTGGGGGTCAAACCTACAATTACTACTCCGCCGGGTGCTTGCCTCAGGGAAGGTGCTGGACAGTAGTGTGGGTTCAAATTTCTATTACTACTCTGCCGGGTGTTTGCCTCAGGGAAAGTGTAAGACAGTGGTAGGGATCAAACTTACTATTACTACTCCGCCAGGTGTTTGCCTCAGGGAAGGTGCCGGACAGTGGTGGGGTGAAACAAACTATTACTACTCCAGCAGGTGCTTGCCCCAGGGAAGGTGCTGGATAGTCATGGGGGTGAAACTTACTATTACTACTCCGCTGGGTGCTTGCCTCTGGGAAGGTGCTGGATAGTCGTGGGGGTGAAACTTACTATTACTACTCCACTGAATGCTTACCTCAGGGAAGGTGCTGGATAGTGGAGGTGGCAAAAATTACTATTAGTACTCCCCGAGGTGCTTGAGTCAAGGATGGTGCCAGACAGTTCGGCATAAAATTGAATGCATTTACAGTAAAACATACTGACATTTGTACTTTATTTTACAGACTTTGAAATTTCTCCATATTAGAGGAAGTTTACAATCCAACATCAGAACACAAAAACATCAGCACCAACTCTTGATGAAAAGAGAAAGAACTTGAGAGGTAAAAAGTATGTGAAAACCTATTTAAAAAAAAAAAACTATCAAGTAACTTTCAACAGGAAACAAAAAAAGAAATGCAAGGATCTCTCATTTCCCAAATAAGAAGTAAATATAGAAACAATGTTTTTCACCATCAATAAAAAGTTTGAAAATAAACTTTCAAAACATTTTTATCTTTGTCAGGTACACTGGTAACCATAAAACATTATTTAACATAAAAAGAAATTCTGAAACCTCCTCTTTCTGTCAACATTTTGTTGCAGATCAAACAACAAGGCACCCCTGGAAAGGAGCAATCCATCACAACAGAAACCAGCAGAAAAATCTCTCACCTCCAAAAACTACACCTCACAGAGAAAGAAAGAAATTGAGGTAAATTTTGTAAAAACATCAGACCTCATAAAAAACAAGGGACTTTCTTTTCACAGGTGTAAACTTGTAACACACTTTACTCAGTCAGAGTATAGCAATAAAAATAAAACCATGGTTAACAACAAGATAGTAGGCAGTCAAATAATAATGAAAACACAATTTTACTTTGCAGGTTGTCTGTAAAACATATTTTAAAACAAACATAGGCTCAAATTTCTACTTTTTCCCTGTTTCTACAGACATTTTCAGAATAGTGTCAAGAAATCCGGCCAGCTATGTGCAATCCGGAAGAGGAAATAGACTTCTCAAGTATGGTGACTACCTTTATTGTAAGGAGATATTAACTGAGCCCGGGAGTCATTGGAGGTGTGTACAGTATTTTTCATCCCATTGCATAGGCAGAGCGGTTACTCTTAGTGACACTGTTTAAAGGATCACAGAGCATAACCACTTTGCCTCTGCATTGGAGATTGAAGTTAGACAGAACATTCAGCAACTCAAAACACTTGCATCCACCTCCAATGAGCTGTGTGGCTCAGTTTTGAGGGAGGTATCCCAAAACATTCCTATGCATGTAGCAAGTTGTATGCCCACAATTCCTAACCTCCAAAGTATTAAACAGAGACAAAAACAGGCAAGTAATCCCCAACGTGTAACACCCTTGACCTACTCAGATATTAACATCACACCTGAATTAACTGTTACCTTCAGTGATGGAACTTTCCTGTCACATGACAATGAAAACCCTCTGAAAAGAAACTAATTTTGAGCACGCCCCATACCCTCGTAACACTGGATAATAGTGCTATTTGAAAGATGGACGGCATCTTTAAGTCCACACCCCATTCATTCACCCAAATATACACTATTCACAGCAACATCACTAACACCACAGTTCCTTTAGTGTACAGTTTACTGAATTTTTGACATTGGTAAACTCTAAAACACTGATTAAAAGTCCTAGAAAAGTGATTATTGATTTTGAGTTAACCATGATTAATACCATTTCTAAATAATCCCAATAACCAAATTCAACAATGTTTTTTTCACTTTTCACAGGCATATTGGCGAAAAGTTAAAAAAACATCCTTAGTTGAGGATTACATAACAGACAGTAAACTGGCATATGAATTTAAAAAGCTAACTGCGTTATGCTTCGTACCTCCTGACAGTGTGGATTAATTCTACACTACTATTATAGAATCCGAGTATTTTACACAAAACGAGGACAAGTTGGTCTCATTACTAAATTATTTTGAGGACTCATGGATTGGCCACCTAAGCAGGTGGGGTCGCAGGAGGAAGCCAAGGTTCCCTATTGAATAGTGGAACTGTTACACGACCTGCTTAGAGGGAGCTGCAAAAACTAACAATGCCGTTGAGGGATGGCACAACTCCTTCAACAAATCTATTGGTAGACCTCACCATAATTTCTATCATTTCTTGGAAATTTTGAAGAAGGAGCAAAGTTTCCAAGAAATGAGAATAGCACAATCATTGACAGGTAGTCTGAACCCAAGTGTTTAAAAAAAACTAAAGAAATGTTCGAGCGACTTATTCGCTCAAATTCAACAGTTTTCGTTGAATTCGGCTTCAGACTACCTGGACAATCTTGCACACATACTACATTTCTAATACATACTAACACCTGCTCTAACTTACTTGCCTGTTTTTACTATTTTTCTAAAACAATTACATTGGCTTTTTTAAAAATATGTTTGAAAATGAAATGAATTTTGGTGTTCCTACCTGAAGATGTCTTCTTTCTTCAACTCTTGGTGACTTTTCAAATCTGCTTGTCACCAAGAGTCTTTCGTACTCCAATAATCCAAACAGTAAAACACATATTCCAAGGAACTGCCCAACTCTAATGCGAAAAAAAAAAACAGATTGGAAAAGACAAAGGGGCATATTACCAAGGATTTGCGATAATTATCGCAAAGCGCGCTTAGCGCTGTTTTTTTTATCGCCGGCTATCACTGGATTTCATCGTGGAGATAACGCGTTATTATCAACGCTTATCTCCAAGGCGATAGAAAATCCAGCGATAGCGGTGAAACCCAGCAATAACGCGAGAAATCCAGCGATAAATTCACTGCGCTAATGAAAAGCTTGCTAATAGGCAGGTGAGGACTTAACCTTACAATCCACCTCCCATTGACAAGATGGTTAAGTCAAGTTTTTATCAGGTGTTAAATTCCAGCGATAATCGCGGTTAGCGCGACTTTTTTTATCGCTTCCCTGGCATTGATAATAGGGGGAAGTTGTGTTTGCGACTGTTTGCAGTTGCTTTTAGTTGGGAACGCCTACTTTGCATGTCATTAGCGATAATTATCGCTGACATGCAAAGCGGCAACAAAACGGCCGCTATCGCCATTAAGCTGTCGCTAACAGCTGTTAGCGACAGCTTGCTAATAGGGCGATAGAAATATCGCTGCTTTATCGGCAAAAAGTGCCTCTAAAGTGGTGATACTGCCCTTGATAATATGCCCCACAGTTTCCAACAAGTGAACGGTTGAATAAATTCATCTGTTGTTCAAAAAACACCCCACCCCAAAAAGCAACGAAAACCTTGTGTGTTTCACAAAAACACAACAACCAATCAGTTTACAAAATGAACAATCCCCAAAAAAATACAGTCAGCCACGTTCTTAATGAGGATGATGATCCAATGAAAAATACAGCCATCCAAGTTCTTGTTGAGGATGATCCAATAACCGAAGATCCAAAAATTCTGTAGGAAGCGTATGCTGGTAACCCAAAACTCTAAAAAGTTAAAATGGGTAAAATCAACCAGCTTTTCTTTAAAAAAACCTAAGGGCCTGATTACTTGTTCGGCGGTCTGGGAACCGCTGTACCCATGGTTGTGGTATTTCCACTGTGAGCTTGGCAGTCTGACCACCGTATTATGAGATTGTCAGATTACCTTTGCAAAGACCGCCAGCGAACCGCCGACACCGCCAGACAGCTGCAGACTACTGCAAGGCCACCGCAGACATACCGCCGGCACCATGGTCAACTCATAATACGGTGGTCGGAAGACCGCCAGCACTGCGGTACTCTAGAGGCTACGGCGGTTGGACCGCCAAACTCGTAATCAGACCCTAAGTGCACCTGATCCAGGGAATACATTTCCTTCTTGATGCCACGTGGTCTGTTTGCCTTCAGTACTCAAAACATCGTACAAAAACATGACACAAAAATAAAATAATATATTGCTTATATTTCAAATTGGTTTTAAAAAGTACTTAATTTTTTTAGAAATTACTTTTTAAAACCGAGTTTAAAAAAAAAATTGTCCCGATGTGGGCCTACAACTGCTACCTGCATAGGAATTAAAATGTGGTTAAAACATCCAAAACATACATTTTGCTACTAACATACATCTAACTACCGCCTCCCCCTTACAATAAACTGAGCCACCTATAAACTTAGAATAATACATTAAATTGTTCTTCTCTGACTGCAGCTCTTCCTTGCATTCGATCTTGCCCCCGACATTCCACCGACTTGTAGAAACAGATGCACAACTGCGAACATCAAGCCTAAAAGTAAAAATGGACAAATTTCCCCTTTTACTTCAATGGGAAAGCATGGGAAAATACTTTAATACATGTTTTAAAAAATGTTTTAAAGGTTGTGAATTTTTTACATTATTTTTACAGAATATTTCATGCACTTAGTAATTGTAATTTTTGGAGAATTACTAAAAAAATGTTTGATATTTGTTTTAATTGAAAACATGATTTGTTCACATTTAAATGCTAAAAAATGTTTTTCCCAAAATTATATTAATTGCTGAGTGATGCATTTTATTTTATATTACATTTAATTAATTTAGGGGGTCTTATGTTACCACCCAATATATTTAAAACATATTTTAACATATTTTTTATGTAAAATGTTTATAAAAGTATATTCAGGTATTAAAAAATAATACCTGAGTATTAAATCACTTCCCCAACAAATACCCCTATATCCCTCACACCCTGTGCCTAAAGGTGTGTGTTACTCCCTCAGGAATAATTTAAGATCATTTTATGAATAATTTTAACTTTATTTATAATTACTTATAAATTAATGCTTAGATATTAAAATTAATACCTGAGTGTTAATACACTTCCCAGCCCATTAACCCTATATCCATCACAAGCACGTGCCTAAAGGTATGAGTTACACCGTTAGGAAAATATTTTCAAAAATGTTATAATTTATTTTATTATTATTATTATTTAAAAATTGCTTATTAATTAATACTTAGTTTTTAAAATTAACTCTTGAGTGTGAATACACTTCCCCACCCCAAACTCTATATCCCTAACAATCCCGTGCCTAAAGGTGTGAGTGACATCCTTAGAAATTTTATTTATCAATTTTATAAATTTTTAGTCAGTTAATTATATAAATAAATATAAATTAATACACAGATATTAAAATTAATACCTGAGTATTAATACACTTCCCCACCCAAGACCCCTATAACCCTCACTTCCCATACCTAAAAGTGTATGCTTAACCATTTTACATTTTTTTTTAAAAAGTTCCAAAACTAATTTTAAATAAATCAATAGTTATTTTAATGTTAATACACAGGTATTAATACTCTTTCATTACCCCTTTCCCCCGGACATCATGTGCATAAGGGTGTGTGCAGCACCCTTATTTATTTTTTAAAAATAATACTATTTTTAAATTACATATATATATATAAATATATATATATATATATATATATATATATATATATATATATATATATATATACACACATATATATATTACCTACTGGCGGTCGCCAGTAGGTAGTTATAGTTAGGACCTAGTTTCCATAGGACAAGCATTTTTTCTTTTGCCAATATCTTTGGCGCCGTTTGACGAATCTTCACGAAAGTTTAAAAACTAATGGCCTGCTCCGGTCAGCTGCTGTCTGGAAAGTTTCGGGGTGATTCATCAAGTGGGGGCCTAGAAAAAAGGGGGCTCCCAAAACGCGTTTTCTCCATGTTAATTTCCATAGGAAACTTTAGACAAAGCTACAGCCCGAACTGCTGAACGGAATTACACCAAATTTGGCAAAAAGGTAGCTCTTGGTTCAGAAAGCGTTCTTTTTTTTAAATGGTGTAAATCCGTTCAGTAGTTTCTGAGAAATTCAAAAATAAAAAAACATCGATATCTGGTGACCGTGGTGGATCCGCAAACCCTCCCGATCACGAGCTTGTCTCTGATTTGCTGCCAACACTTCAAACCAAGAAGTGTTGGCAGCCATCTTGTGACTCGCTAGAACCGAGTCACAAGAAAAAAGGTTAAAAAAAAGAAAAGGGGGCAAGGAAGAAACACCCTGATCCCCTAGGCCTGCTCAGTCCCCAAAAAGCATTTAAAAAAAAAGAATCGACAGGATTTGCACTGGTTGCGCGAATCCCGCCGAAAAAAAAAGAAAATGAAGCGCGGTCTCCTGTGCTTCGTTTAATTAAGCCCCCGGGTGGGCCAGGTCCCGGGGGCAATCACAAAATATAGTGTGGGGGTCCGCAGGGGCCCCTGCAGCCCCGGGGACCACCACCTCCCCGGGGCCATACTGATTACATGTGGGGGGCACGCAGCCCCCCCACAGCCCCGGGGACCGCCACCTCCCCGGGGCTTTAATAATTACACTCGGGGGCACATGGCCCCCCAAACGGCCCCGGGGACCACCACCTCCCCGGGGCAATTTTAATTAAGGGTGGGAGTCTGTTGCGGCCCCCTGGCCCCGGGGACCACCACCTCCCCGGGGCTTCAATCATGATGGTAGTGGGGCGGCGCGGCCCCCTCCTGGTGCCCTCCTCCTGGTGCCCTCCTTGGCCCTGGGGATCGCCACCCCTCAGGGCCAGCTACAGCAATGTCCCTGGGTGCCCACCCCAGGACATTGCAGTTTGCTATGACAGGGCGGAAGCACAGCTCCCGCCCAGTCATAGCAAACACTGCTTTGCTTCGTGGAAGCGAGAGCAGGAAACTTGCTCTCGCTTCCACAAAGCAAAAAAGAATTGCTTTTGGGCAAAGGGAGCTGCATGCTAGCAGCTCCCTTTGCCCAAAAGCAATGCTGGCTCCCACAGGATGGGGTCCCCAGGGCCAAAAGTGGCCCAGGAAAGGGGGGCCACGCGGCCCCCCTCTTGAAAAAAATAATAATAAAAAAACAAAACAAGGCAATACCCCGGGGGATGGGCCCCCCTCCTTTTATTAATATAAAGAATATTATATATATACATATGGCCATGCCCCGGGGGATGGGGTCCCCGGGGTCAAAATCGGCCTCGGGAGGGGGGCCGCGCGGCGCCCCCGTTTTGTTTTTTTAAGAACAAAAAAATATGTCAAAGACTCTGGGGGATGGGGTCCACAGGGCCTACAAAATATTATGAGAAGGGGGCCACACAGCCCCCCTTCTAAGGAATTTTTTTGTTTTTTAAACAGCATCTTTCCGGAGGCCCCGCCCCCTCCCTGCACCACTCTGCAAACGCGCCTCCTAGCGAGTTCTGGTTTGGGGGATTAAGTCCCCTAGAATCTTAAGGGTCCTTAGGGGCCAACTAGCCCACCAGGTACTTCCAGTAAGCCCCACACAGTGGGATTGCTGAGAGGTGGTCCAAGGCCACGCCCCTATTTAAACCACTCTGCAAACGCGCCTCTTGGCGCACTGCTGGTGGGGCGATGAGGCCCACATGTGTCCTGAGGACCTCAGGACTAAAGTGGACTTCATCCCCTAAGCAGCAGTGCGCCAGGAGGCGTGTTTGCAGAGTGGTGTAAAAAGGGGGCATGGCCTCAGACCACTCCCAGCAATCCAGCTGTGTGTGGCTTATTAGAGATAACAGGAGGGCTAGTTGGCCCCCAGGGACCCTCAGGAGGCAAGGGGACTTCATCCCCCAACCAAGAGCGTGCCAGGAGGCGTGTTTGCAGAGTGGTGCAGAAAGGGGGCGTGGCCTGTGTGCAGCTCTCAGCAATCCAGCTATCTGGGGCTTACTGGAGGTGTCAGGTAGGCTAGTTGGCCCCTAAGGACCCCCAGCATCGAAGGGGACTTTAATCCCCATCCCAGAGCGCGCCAGGGAGCGTGTTTGCAGAATGGTGGGCAAAGGGGCGTGGCCTGCTATGAAAACTTACCAATGCTGCTGTGTGGGACTTACTGGAGGTAATAGGAGGGGTAGTTGGCCCCCAAGGACGTCCTTGGGGGCCAACTACTTCTCCTGTTACCTACAGTAAGTCCCACAAAGTGTTATGCTAAGAGGTCTTTGGAGGCCACACCCCCCTTGCTCCACCACTCTGCAAACGTGCCTCCTGGCACACTATGGGTTGGGGGATGAAATCCATGTTACTCCTGAGGGACTTTGGGGGCCAAGAAGCCCTTCTGGTACCTCTTGTAAGTCCTATGCAGCGAAATTCCTGAGCGCTGGTCGGAGGCCCAGCCCCCTTTCTGCACCACTCTGCAAAAGCAACTACTACGTTATAGTTAGTAATTAGCATTTAAAAACCTTAGAAATTAATTGAAAAAAACATAGGTTTCAGGGACGGTATAGTTAGTAATTAGCATTTAAAAAACCTTGAAATTCACTGAAAAGACCATAGGTTTCAGGGACGTTATAGTTAGTAATTAGCATTTAAAAAACCTTAGTAATTCACTGAAAAAACCACAGGTTTCAGGGACGTTATAGCTAGTTGGACATTTCACTCGTACAAAACCAGAGAAATGCAGCTGTTATAGTTAGTTGAGCTAACTATAACTCGCGCCCCCGCAATGCACTGCTGATGACGTCACATATTACATTACTCATGACATGGTCAGTGACATCACTGATGACATGTCAAATGACATCACTGATGACATCACTGATAACAACATCCAGAGACTGGGTGATTTTTAAAAGCTTAAGAATGTTATATATAGATACGCAAAGGTGTATTGAAGAATGAGTGGGTGTATAAGTGTCTGAATGGATGATTTAGTGGGTGCGTGACTGACTGTATAAGTGAGTGATTAAACATGTCTTAGTGAATGCATGGGTGAGTGACTAATATGTGTGAATGTCTGTATCAGTCTGTCAGTGGGTATGTAAGTGGCTGCATGGGTTGGTGAGTAGCTACATGAGTGTCTATATGGGTTAATGATTGCTTGTCTGAGTAGCTGTATGGGTGCCTGAGTGTCAGTGTGGGTGGGTGGGGAGTGTAACTCCCTGCTTGGATGTGTGAGTGGGTGATTCAGTGGATGTATGGGTTCATGAGTGCGTCTGCGAGGGGCTGTATGGGTGAGTGAGTGTGCGTATGGCTGTGTTGGAGAGTGAATGGATGTCTCAGTGGTATATGTGTGAGTAACTACATATGTGAAAGGCAGTATATGTGAGTGTTGGAGTATATAGCTGACTGTATGTGAGAGTGAGTGATTGTGAGAGTGGCTGTATGGATGAGTCTATGCTTGTGCCAGTGATTTTATAAGAGAGTAAGTATGTGTTAGTATCTGTATGAATACGTGAGGTGGTGTGTGTATAACTGTATTGGTGTGTAAATGGCACTGTGATTGATTCTTTGAGTGACTGACTAGTTGTGTGAGTAACTCTATGGGTGAGTGGTGGTGTGTGAGTGTCTGTATGGGTGTATGAGTGCATATATCAGTGGCTGTATTGATGAGTGACTGCGTGTATGAGTGACTGTATGGGTTAGTGAGTGGATGTGTGTGTAGACCTATGAATCGGTGAGTGTGTATGTACTAACTGGTATTGGTGTGTCTATGGTTTTGAGAATGGTAGTCTGTATTTTAGAGTGGGCGTATGAAAGGTTATATTAGGGTGTTAGGAGGTGCATCAGATATTAAGTGGATGATGTCATCAGTGATGTCATTTGAGATGTCATCAGTGATGTCATGTGTGATGTCATTTGAGATGTCATCAGTGATGTCACTGGCCATGTCATGAGTGATGTAATATGTGACGTCATCAGCAGTGCATTGCGGGGGCGCGAGTTATAGTTAGCTCAACTAACTATAACGGCTGAATTTCTCTGGTTTTGTACGAGTGAAATGTCCAACTAACTATAACGTCCCTGAAACCTGTGGTTTTTTCAGTGAATTTCTAAGGTTTTTCAAATGCTAATCACTAACTATAACGTCCCTGAAACCTATGTTTTTTTCAGTGAATTTCTAAGGTTTTTTAAATGCTAATTACTAACTATAACGTCCCTGAAACCTATGTTTTTTTCAGTGAATATATATATATATTTATCTATATATTTATTTAAATAATTATAATGTTATATATTAAAAAACAACATGAAAAAAAATACAAATACACCAAATACTCACCAAAATACTTTCCAACAAATGGCAATGCATGGTAGTGGCATGCATGGTAATGCCGTTTTCGTGGTAAAGGCATGAGTGGTAATGGCATGTGTAGTAAACGTAGCTGCATTGTAAAGATTTTGTTGTAAAAGCATTTAGTGGTAATGCCTGCATTGTAATGGTTGTTTCCCATCACCGTCATTGCGCTTTAGTTCAACAACAGTTCAGAGCAGTTATGGCTTAGAGCAATGGAAGAAAAGTTTATTCTGAGGATGTAGGAATGTTGGTGGAGGGTTAGCAGAGTGTATGCAATTGGAATGGTGGACTAAAGGATACTGCTTACTCCGGGTGTCACTAGTCACTTGTAACCTGGCCGCACAGCTCATGAATCTATCAATGATTGTTTTTGTTCAATTTAATGCAATGCCACAAATAATCTGTTAACCATTATCATCAATGTTAATTTTTTAATTTGACAATTCATCAATAATGCATATCTCTATTGAACATTCATTCATATTAGAGTTCACAATAATATACTGCATGGTGAACATGAATCAAACAACTAAAAAGAGGAGTAAAGTGGCCTATTTAACAACTGAAGGTTTCATTTCCAAACGTGTGTTTGTTGTCCAATGCATTTCCAGATGTCACTCCTTCTTCAGGGGCCACTGTGGAAAATATGAACAACGATAAGGGAGGAGGAAATATCACGAGTCAATATATTTACAATTAAATTCAGCTGTTTATGGTGCATAAGTGAAGAAAACGCAAGAAGATTATTGTGCTTAATTAATAAGAGGAATTCCCGTGCCTAAAGGCAGAACAATGTGCTTGCCTTCACCCAAAATAAGAGGGCACGTGTCTGATATCATAATGATATGCTTAGAATCACCCAGAGATGGAAAAAAAGTAAATATCGTGGAATAAGAAGGGAACGTGCACTAAATCTCCTTACTATAACTTCAAATTAGTCTAACACCATGAAAAGGCCCATTATGTCTAATCATGGTTCCCCGTGAAAAGTGTATCCAGCTAAAATAACTGTAGTGATTGTCCATAACAACGCCTGCATATCACAACACGGATAAGATGCGTGGCGCAACACCTTCTTCCTAAGTATCGTAACCAAAGTTTCTTCTATACAGACTCTGTAATTAATAGCCAACCGTAAGACACAAGTGAAGAGAAAAAAACTGCATCTGCTAAATCCAAATTATAATGCCTACGTGCACATACCTGCAGTGAAGACCGCAAATGATACGCAGTTCAACAACGTCTAGGAATTGTTTGAAAAATAATTGTAGTGAACGCTGTGAAACAAAATAATTCAGAAGCTAATTTAGTCACTCCACCTATAACCATATAAAACCTGATATCCAGCTGCCGAGAAGTGCTTACTGCAGGTTGTTCTGTGTCATCTTGAAGAACTAACGCTTGATAACTGCGCTTTGTCAGATCGCCGCATGTAGTCGGCTTCTTCCTTGTTCAAGATAAAAATAGGACTGGCTTTCACTCGACGGACACTGAACAGAACAAGTGCCCGACATATTAACAGTATAGGAAACTGCAGTTTCGTGCAGCACCTCCTTGCATATCCCCCCAACACTTAGGGGCTGATTCTGAAATCGGCGGTCCGACCAGTCAGAAGAATGCCGCCGAGCCAGCGGCATCCTGACCGCCGTATTCTGACACTATCACCAGGCTGGCGATGTGTCATTGGCGGTCGAATGGCGGTGGCATGCTTCAGCTCCCGAGGAGAGCCTGAAGCACATGCCGCTGCAGTGCAGTGCCACTTGTATGTTGGGTGCACTGTGTACCATGCACCTTGTCATGCATGGCACACAGTGCATGCACGACCGTGCAAGCAGTGGGGAGCACAATATGTGCCCCCATGCATAGTCCCTACTGTGCAAATTCACCCTGGGGCCCTGTTTGGGGCCTTCCCTGCCTATTCGCCAACCTTTACTTCGTGGGTTCCCTACCGTGAAATGGTCAGCGGAAAGGCAGGTCGTAATCGCCATGGCGGTGCCGTCATCGGCACCGCCTCCATAGGCTGACGTTTTAGGTGGAAGGCACTAAGCGCCTTATTGTGAGGGACCGCCGTATCGGCAGTGGCGTTCTGAGCGAGGTGAGCTCAGCAGTCCGACCGCCGTATTTCGAGTTGGGCGGATCGGCTTTGCGAAGACTGCCGCAGGACCGCGGAGACTGCCAGCAGACCACCAGGTTCGTGGTCAGGGAAAAGCAGCCTCCATAGAGCGGTACACGGGAGCTGCACTGCGTCCATATTACGAGTTGCTTGTTCCACGAGTGGACTGTGGTGGCCCAACCGCCTGCTTCAAGGTGGCGGTGACGAAGGATTTGGGATGCGTACTTACTCCCTTTCCTCTTCTTCCAGGCAGATTCCGACGTGGATCCCTTTCTCCAGGTCCCACCTTCAAGGCAGGATCTTCACCCCAAGGATTACGACCCTGTTTGCAGTTTTCTTCAGGTGAGTCCTTTTCGAACCATATACCCATTGCCAAGATTGCCCACATATAGGCTGCACCCCGGTAATGGGTAGATGGTACTTTTCCACATATATCATGCATATGTGTGCATCTGACACATCTGCAGTCGAAATGCACACACAGGCATCAATATATTTGTGAAAAATACTCACCACTGCCGCAAGATCCATGCCTCTACACTGCTGGCCCCATGGTCAACTCGCAATACGGCGGTCTTTGGAACGCCAGTGCCGTGGGCTACTGGTGGACACGGTCCTATGGTGGTCGGACTGCCAAACTCGTAATAAGGTCCTTAGCCCTTCTCTTGCACCCATCTGCAAATCTGAGGTCAAACTCAGGGCATCCAGCCAGGGTCGGACTGGCCTATAAGGCAATATGGCAGTGCCCAATGGGCTGGCCTGAAAGAGCAGTTTTTTGTGATCCTTTTTTGGGCGTTTTTTGGGCCTGTTTTAGGGACTGGTGGGCTAGTTTTTGCTGGGAATTTCTCTGATATTACCACAAACTTTGCCTTCAGGGAGCAGAAATCCCATAGCTTGTAAAACCGCAATACAGGGCAGTAGCGGCCCGTGGTGGGAGTGCTGCCGGGCGGTGACGTGGGGCGGGGGAGGGGCAGGGTGGGGGGTAGTAAAGTACGGAATACGGCCGAATAGAGGTAAGCAAACATATAAATAAATAAAACGAATTTCGTTGCGCGCGCTGCATCGCCAAATGCGATGCAGCGCGTGCAACGAAATTCGTTTTATTTATTTATATGTTTACTTACCTCTATTCGGCCATATTCCATACTTTACTAGCCCCCACCCAGCCCCTCCCCCGCCCTACGTCACCGCCCGGCAGCACTCCCACCACGGGCCGCTACTGATACAGTGTTTCTTTACAAGTTCAAAACTGCCCTAATTTTCAAATGTGTGCCACTTTTTTAGCTATCTGATTCGCTACAGGGGACTACTTTTATTTTGGTGCCAGGGTCTATTTTCTGTCCTAGTCCGACCCTGCCTCCAGCATATAAATGCCCATCTCTCGTCTTTGCACTTAGCAATCACAATATTCCCTTCAGATCTTAACAGAAATTTCAGGTCAGACTGACGTGGGGGGAAATAACTATGACTGTTATTGGCCTCTTGTGTTTAGACATGCACTCAAACACTGAATCAAGCAGACACAGAGAAATAGGGAAAATATAAAGGAGGTGTGGTGAATGAGGGATGATACACGGAAATAAAATAACAGATAGGAAAGAGTGGTTTAAGAAAAGCTGAAACGGAAGTTGAGGAAGAAAGAGTCAACATGTAGGAGAGCAGGAGGAAGTGATTGATAGCCCCAGAGAGCAGGAAGAGAACAAGAGAGCCGAGGAAGAAAGGAGATCGCATTTACATACACCCCTGTCTACAACAGCAGATAATTGGAGAGCTCCTGTGGCAGGCAGGGAGCATGAAAGCACTTACTATACCATAGAGAAACAGAAGGAAAGAGCAGCCGGAGGCTCAGGTATGATGGAAACCCCGTCAATGCCTCTCTCCCCCTCCCAGGGCTCCCTGACAGGGCGTCTAGAGCGAAGCTTGCCTTTTAATTTTTAAAGAGGGCCTCGGCGCTTGTCAAGGATTATTCTCCGACAGGCTGATCACAGCAGACAGCAGCCCCTTGACTGGTCACGCTCGGGCTCACCCGCCGCGCTGTCTCCTGGCCTGACCCCAGCATGGAACTTACTGTCATTTCTGAGTCGGTGACTGCTTGAGGACCGGTTAAGGAAAAGGGACTTTTGATGGAGCACTGTAATAGAGATACAAGCTACCAAAGTATCCTTTAGCACAACCGTACAATTAAAAGAAGCACACACAACATACAGATTTGCAAATAACTGACATAAAAGAAATACACCTGTTAAAAGCTTCAGTGTGCTTTCGTTATGAATTTTTCGCTAAATAATAAACAAGTTTTTTGTCAAGAAAAGCAGATGATGATATGCAGCTGTTAGAAATGTAGTATTTGGATGTAAACACTATGGACTCCATTACGATGTCGAGCGGACACCGTTGTGGTTTGGAACCGCCCAATCTTAGGTTGACGGTTATGGGCGGTCGCAAACATCCATTTTTTAATGGAAGCTTGTGCGGCGGGTGGAAAAATCCTGCAGCACAATCTTCCATTGAAAAATGGATGTTTGCAAACATCTCTGCACCGTGTAGCAGGCTCCATGCGGTGCCTGCCGCACGGTGCAGGGATGTTTAGGGGGGCCCCAGGACCCATAGTGGAGGGCCAGGGAGTAAGGGGGCACTGTTACGGGCTCCCAAAGTCACTTTCCGACAGCCTTTCCATGTCGGAAAGGCCGGCATGGAAAGGTTGTCGGAAACCGACATTGTAATCCCAACGGCGGAGCCGAGGCTGGCTCTGCCGTTATTCAAGGGATTACAATTCAGCTCCTCTTCCGACGCGCTCTGTGAGCCTGTCGGAAGAGGAGTGGAATACCCCTTGGGTTTTCCTCCGACCGCCATCATCATAATATGGTGGTCGGAGGAAACCCTCAATGACGGATGGCTTTCCGCCCGACATCCAAATCGGGTGCTATGTAGGTTGAATGGAGGTGAGAAGCACCAGCTTTGGTTAGGGAAGTGTTTGTGACCTGGGGCACACGCATAGAGGGCGCTGTTAGAGTGAAAAGTAATTGAGTAATCTCTTAGCAATAAACTGAAAATTTAGGAAGACCATGACTGCAGCACTGATTGATAATGTGATGGGTGTGCGATCCCCTTAATCATTCAATAGGGGGAAGTTGGCTATTAATCAATCAATCAATCAGGGATTTGTAAAGCGCACTACTCACCCGTGATGGTCTCAAGGTGCTGGGAGAGGGTGGATTTTGGGCAGCTCCGGCTCATCCAAAGAGCCAGGTCTTGAGGCTCTTCCTGAATGCTTGCAATGTGGGGGTTCGTCTTATGCTGAGGGGGAGTTTGTTCCAGGTCTTGGCCGCAATGTAGGAGAAGGATCTTCCTCCCGCTCTAGTTCTGCGGATGAGTGGGATTTCGGCCAGGGCAAGGTCAGCGGAGCAGAGGTTCCTCTTGGGGGCATGGAAGGAGATTCTTTTGTTGAGGTATTTGGGTCCGGTGATCTGGAGGGCTTTGTAGGCATGTGTGAGTATCTTGAAAGTCACTCTTTTTTCAACGGGGAGCCAGTGGAGGTCTCGTAGGTGCTGGGTGATGTGGTCTTGTCGTGGGATGCTGAGAACGAGTCTGGCTGCGACGTTCTGGACGGTGTGGAGTTTGTGGAGTAGAGCTTTGTTGATTCCGACGTAGAGGTCGTTTTTGTAGTCCTGTCTACTGGTTATGAGCCTGGGTGATGGTCTTTCTGGATTCGGGGGGATCCATTTGAAGGTCTTGCGGAGTATGCGGAGGGTGTTGAAGCACATGGAAAATATAGCATTGATCTGTCGGTTCATAGTGAGGGAGGAGTCGAGTATGATGCCGAGGTTGCGGGCATGGTCCGTGGGAGTGGGAGGGTTGCCGAGGGCAGGGGCCACCAGGTGTTATCCCAAACGGAGGGTGTGGATCCGAGGATGAGGACTTCTGTTTTCTCCGAGTTGAGCTTCAGGCAGCTGCTGCTCATCTAGGATGCTACGTCCATCATTCCTTCCTGGAAATTGTGTCTGGTGATGTCAGGTTCCTTGGTGAGGGAGAGGATGAGCTGGGTGTCATCGGCGTAGGATACTATGCTGAGTCCATGTTTTCTGACGATGGTTGCGAGTAGGGCCATGTAGATGTTGAAGAGCGTGGGGCTGAGGGAAGATCCTTGGGGCACTCCACATCTGATCTCTGTGGGTTCGAAGAGGAAGGGCGGGAGTATGATTCTTTGAGTTCGGCTGGCGAGGATGGAGCGGATCCAGCCTAGGGCAGTTCCCTGTATGCCGGTGTCATGGAGTCTGGCGGCTAGTGTTTGGTGGGAGACGGTGTTGAAGGCTGCTGAGAGGTCTAGTAGGATGAGGGCTGCCGTGTGGCCTTGGTCGAGGAGAGTGCGGATGTCATCCGTGGCGGCTAGGAGGGCGGTCTCGGTGCTGTGGTTGCTGTGGAATCCGGATTGAGAAGTGTCGAGGGTCGAGTTCGATTCTATTAAGTTTGTGAGCTGGTTTGACGATCTTCTCAGTGACTTTGGCGGCAAAAGGGAGGAGAGAGATGGGTCTGTTGTTCTTGAGGCCTGTCAGGTCTGCACAGGGCTTCTTGAGGTGGGGTTTGACTTCTGCGCGTTTCCAGTCGTCGGGGAGAAAGTGCCTATTTCAAGGGTGCAGTTGATTGTGCGTTGTAGTACAGGTGCTATGGCGGAGGCGGCCCTGTGGAAGTTGTGTGGTGGGCAGGGGTCGGTGGGAGCTCCGGAGTGTATGCTCCTCATGGTCTTTGCGGTGTCTTCCATGGTGACAGGGGTCCAGGCGCTATGGTAGAGAGGTGAGAGAGGCCTAGAGGTATAAATGAGAGGCATTTAGACAAAAATGTCACTAACAGATGTGATGCTTGTGAAGTGAAAAACACAGTCTATTAATGAACAACTAAAGACACAAAGGGGTCGATTCCGATTCGGGCCGGAAATCTCTCCGACCGAGCCGGACCCGGAGAGATTTCCGACCGAATCGGACCCGTGCAGTCCGACCGAACGAGTACGATGCGTCCGTATGTTATCGGACACGAGTCGGTCGGACTCCCATTGAACTCAATGGGAGCCGGTCGTACAACGCGTACGCGGGCTCCCATTGCCTCAATGGGTGCGAGGCGGACAAGGGTGCCCCCTACAGCGAGTACGCCGCGAAGCGCTCGCGGCGTACACGCACAGGTAGGGGGACCCATGGGTCCCCCTGTGTGCGCCTCGCACGGGTACGCGTACAGGGGTCCGACACGGACCCCCAAAGTACGGCTCCGACAGCTCTTACGAGTCGGAGTGCGCGGCTCGGTCGGACTGCTCGCGGCGCGCATCGTACTTACCCGGCCGGGAAACGTCTCCATTGCGCGGTGCGAGTCGAGTCCGAGCGAGTCGGTCGGAGCGGTTCGAGTCCGAGCGAGTCGGTCGGAGCGGTCGGGACGCCCGGACGAGTCGGTCGGCGATTTCGCATCGTACTCGCTCGGCCGGACCCGCGTACGGTTCGGTCGGGAAACAGGGCTCCGAATCGGATCCGGTAAAGCCGAATCCGATTCGGAGCCCTACCGGCCGAGATCGGAATCGGCCCCAAAGATGTATATGGTAAATTGGAGGGTGGGGGATGCCAGATGTGGAGGAGTTGCAGCAACAATAAGGATTCCATGACAAAAGTAAAAAGATGAGGAGGTTTCTCGACCACTGTGCCACCTCCAGGGAATGGCAGTTCCCTGGTGACGTCGGCGGCGGTCCCAGTCGGGAGACTGCCGCGCCCACCTCGAGTCTGGTGGTCTGTGGACCGCCAGACTTGTAATCTAGCCCTAAGTGCCTCACTGCTACCAAAACCACTCCCTAGGAGTCTACCCTGGATACAGACATGAGACTATGGTGAAGAGCAACCCAAAGAAGAAAAATGCCACTTTAACTAGGTGAGAGTTTGTAATTCTTTTTACTATAGCTTAGCATGAAACAGCAGCAGTGCTCAGGCAAGGTCACCTGTCAAATTGACAGCGACCATCCTTTTTGTTCAAGTGCTTTGGCATTGTGAGACACATGCCAGTAGAAAAGATGAGAGGTACGACAAAAAATGAAGAGGTTGGAGTTTTAGTTTGGAAGATAGCATTTGCAGTAGAGGAAAGTGTGAGTGTTTTGGCAGCAGAGAGAGAGAGAGAGTGGACGATGTGAGAAGTGTGGTACAGCTGAAAGCAGGGACAGTTTTGTAGGCATGGTAGGAGCATCATAGTAGATTACGGAAACTGTGATGAGAGGTGTTGCAGAAGTGAGTTTGGCAAGTGAAGTATTAGAGGCAAGTGTTGCATATGGATTCCGCCCATTTGCTCCACCAGTATTTTTTGCTTTTGATCTTAACTGTGGATGAGTCTCACTATCTGAGTGTCACTCACAACAATTTCTTGGTAATTGGATTGCAAGGGTTTACCACAAGTGTCCACCTTTTAAGATCAGGCCACTACAACACAGCAGGGGTAAGGGACATTAGGCTAGTTAAACGTGAACATGTGGGCACACCTGTGTGCACAGGTGTGCAGGCTGCACATGAGAGGCTACCCTGATGTGCAGCCTGGTAACTGCACATTGGTTACCTGCCTGTGACAGATTTAAGTTTTAAATTTGACTTATCAAAACAATTCCTTTTGACAGGCCTACCCCTTCTTTTTACTTATTAATAAGTCATCCCTAAGTAGGCTTTATTGCCCCCAAGGTGGGGTGCATGGTATTTAAAGGTAGAGCATGTAAACTGTAATGTTGAACATGTTCCTACAGTGAAATATCCCAAAAGCTACTTTCTCTGTAGCAAGGCTCGCTGCTTCCATAGGGAAAACTGGGCTCATTGTTGCATTTATTAAATACTAAATTCGATTGGCAGCAGCTAGAGAAATAATTCAAGGACTCATCTTTATATTGATTTAAAATCAAATGTTATGGTCAAGTCAGTGTTTAAAGACTATTTTGGAAATGGCACGTTTAGAAAGTTGTTGCTGCTTAAAACCAAAAGCCCTTTCTGCTAGTGTTCAGTGTCACATGACTGCTGATGGCTTCCCTGTAGTGAGATGTGTACTGCTCCCAGACAGTAGACAAAGGGCCCTGGGTGTGTGGAGGGAATTTCCCTCCTTGACAGGATGGCCCGGGGGATGTGCTCAGTATTTTGATTAACTTCATAGGGGGCTCCCCTGTCACAGGCAGATGCAGATTACTCATGGGTCTGCCCCTCTATTGTCCTGCTAGTCAGCTTGGCTCTAAACCCAGTGGGAGGGTGGAGCTAACCCAGAACTGGTTTGGAGTGACCATGAGGGAGGGTTTGCCCATTATCATAGCCACAATTCTGGGTGGGTACAGGCGCTTTGACCATGGGAAGAAGGGTTCAGCCATATTTGATTGTCTCAGAAAGCTATGCAGGAGCATTGGGACAGGGGTGGAGGGATGATGTGGTATTCTAGGATTAGCCAGTGGTGCCTGGCAGATCGAGCTTTCCACCCACCCTTATAATGCCCTGCACAAGGGAGAAATTGAGAGAGCAAGACCGTGGACCTGGATGGTGACAACACCAGAATTATGGAGAACTGGAAGGAGAAGTCACCTGAAGATCTCGATTGACTAAGTACTTTACACCCCCCCCAGCGCCTTGAGACCCTCACGGGTGAGTAGCGCGCTTACAATTCCCCTGATTGATTGATCCAGATGACCTACAGGACTCGATGGGTCTCACCAGCCCCTGCTGCCCCCAAAGAACAAGTTGGGGGAAGCTCTGGACTCTACTGCACCCCAAGGGCCCTGCATGACAGCCAGGAGGCTCCGGAGCTTGAGAGTATGGGGAGGAGCGTGCTCTGCTGGCTAGGAGTGGAAGAGCTTTGCAAGATGCCCCCACCAGCAGAGAGGAGCATCAGGAGCCAGGAGAGGAGAAGGCTGGCACAGGGAGCCAGTGAAACAAACTCCCTGCAAAGGGTACCCTTTGAGTTCAGAAGGATGGGATAGGGCTAGGTGGATAGGGCTCACTACCAGGACCAAAATGAGCCAACGATTATGAAGATCATCCCACTGGGGCCCTAGTTAAGCATCTTTAAAGATTGCCTACTTTAACATGCCTGTGCGGGCCAACGAACGCATGGCTCTTGGCTGCAATTCTGGAAATTGCCCTGGGGAGGGCCAAGTCACCGTGAGTCGGTGCATCATTTACTTTTAATCATCTAGGGGAGGACGCCAACAACAAAAGAAGCATGCCCAAGAGAACGTGAGAGGGGGAATTGTCCATGCTATCTCTCATGCCAGTAAAGGAACATGTTGGCTGGACGGTTAGCCAGCCGGGCAGCGTATGAGTGGGCTTCCCTGGCTGCCCCAATGTATTAGGCGCCTGCAAGCGCCCTGGATGGGACAGGGGCACCTAGAATTTTAAAAAACAAATTATGAAAAAAGAGACACATGGGGCGAGGCTGTGCATATAATAAACAAGCAAGGAAAAACAAAGGGAAGCCCCCTTAAAATCCAATTCGGGACAGGGGAATCATGTGAAACAAAAAGGGGTCCCTACCAAAAGTGAAAAATCACACGTTGAACTAGTGTTGGTGGGTAAAGAGCTGGCAAAACAAAGGTTAATAAAGTAATCTGTCCAATATTATGAAGTCACAACATAACGTCCAATACCCTCAAGGTAAGTTTACATAAATTTTTTATTCACTTTCAATCTTTATATAAAAAAGTCATAAAAATATTACACCAAAAATCCACAATTCATATTCTTAAAAACATTTCATAAAAATCCGTAATTATCCAAAAATTGTCATACACAATATTATACACACAATAATCATAAAAATATTTCATAAAAAGTTTTGTAATGTTAAAAGAACAGATATCATCATCAAAATTTTACAAAGAAAGTCCGTAATATTAAGAAAACAGTTGTCGACGCAGCGTTTCGGTGAGTACGTAAATAAACACCTTCCTCAGGACAGTTTTCTAAATGGCAAGAAGACATATAATGAATTAGAACAAATAAAACAATGTGACTTCAGAATACAATATAACAGACACTATCTCTAGAATCATTAAAAGAAAAACCCAATGTGCCTTATTCCATACTCTGTTTATCCACCAACAAGAGCCAACAGAAAAAAGTGGCAACCTACCTAGCCACTAATAAATGGTGTTAGTATTCGATAAAACCAACCCATCCACTGAATCTAAAATTTCTGGAATCTAAAATCTTTGAAAGGGTAAATGATGCTCTCCTCTTCAAACATGAATCCTTATAGAGACAAAGAGAAAGAAGGAAAATAATTTTTAGATTTATAGGATCCAAATACCATTTAATATCCTATATAGAAGTACTACTATGCTTACTCATACTGAAAATATTACAAATTTATTGAAACATAGAGGTCGTACCTTGATTGGCAAAATATTGTTCTTATGGGTATGTATACTGGTGCCACCATCAATTGAATAAAATCAGGGTGCTAGGAAACAAACCATCAATATTCAGTGCCTCATATAGTATTATACCTAAAAGTGATAACTATCACTATAGATATCTAAATAAATATGTATGTAATCTTACCGAGTGCCGAGGGATATCTCCAGCCTTTGTGGTATACAAAAAACGTTACACTTTAGGCTGATATGCCTATTTATGGGGCGTCGTTACAGATATGTGCACAGCCACTGGATATGGCCTCTGTCGTCCCACCTGCATCAGGATATCACTTATTATAGATTCATCAATTACATCGGCATTTAAAAAAACATTAAATGAATTTGGTATTTAATGTTCTTTCCTATTATTAGTTATAGTAGCTAAACAACCTATGATAATAATCCAGAATTTATCATATAGTGAAAAATTCTAGAAAACAAACAGCATATAGGACGTTATATTATTAGGACAAGCTCATAGGGCATGGTAAAAACCAAATAGATAGATATAGATTACAACCTTGTCTTAGGTAATGTCATGGTTGCCGGTAACATCAATTAAAAACAACCTCGCTATTCAGACAGATATTCTATATTAATTCATCCTAAAAAGTACTAAATGCAATTCACATTAAACATAAACATAAACAAGCAACCAGAGCCGCTAATTAAAGATGCATTCTCCTAGTTTGGGGTGCCCCATAATGCCCTGCGAGAACTTCGTTCACGTTCCTTCTCTTCCTGTGGTGCCCAAAGGAGGGGCAGATGCACCTCTAATGTATATGCAAAGTAATGCGGGGGCTGCAGGGATTGCAACAGCCCTCAAGTGGAATTTAGGCAAAACACTAATCCTGTGTCTCCCAGGTAGTAGGATGCATGACCTGTGGAGATGTTTTCAGCATTTTTAAAGTACTTCCTGAGCTAGAGATTTTGTTTTATATTTTGGAAATGTAGTGACTTCAATTGGAAGAAAGTCTCAGATGCCTATTATTGTGGTTTGTATTGTTTTATTCACATTACTTTATTGACAGTGATGGTCTGACTATTACAATGCTTTTTTGTAATAATGAATGCCTTTGAATAGGTTTTTTGATTATATTAGTTCTTATTTTGAATTCTAACATGTGATTATTGTTTGTATATTGTGGTGATTCCTTGACAAAGCCAATAGGCTTGCCACTGGGTACGTGGTGATCCCTTGACAAAGCCAATAGGCAGTGCCTTATATAATGAGGGAATGTCCCTGTGACAAAGCCAATAGGCTTGCCTTACATCTTAATGTGGTGACCCCTTGACAAAGCCAATTTATACATTGATATGGTGACCCAGTAGCGGTCGGTGGTGGGAGTGCCGCCGGGCGCTGGCGTGGGGCGGGGGAGGGGCAGGGTGGGGGGTAGTAAACTACGGATTACGGCCGATTACAGGTAAGTACACATATAAATAAATAAAACGAATTTCGTTGCGCGCGCTGCATCGCATTTGGCTAGACAATCATTTATTGAGTGTTGTTATTGCATTCTAGTGGACGGTGATTACTTGCCCACACCACCTCCCCTAAGTAGGTCTTGGACTGCTCTGCTTCGTCACCCTGAGAAAGTCAAGTGCTACAATGTGTCCTATTAAGAAGACAATTGTGGACCTATTACTAGTGTAGGGGACAGATCCTGTACAACTTATAATCCAATTTCTTATACAAGGGTTGTGGGTATAGGAGGTGTGGGAAAAGTAAGAAGTGTGGGTGAAGTGAAAGGTGTGGAGAAGTGAGAAGTGGGAGGCATTAAGCAGTGAAGATTATGAGAGGTGTGGGAGAAATGAAGAGTGTGGGAGATTTAAGAGGTGTGGGGAAGTGAGTGATGTTATGAAAGGTAATGCAATTGAGGTTTTGTAGGGAGTGGCATAGGTGACAGAGATCACAGTGTCAGAGTTAAGACAATAGTATAGGATGTGAGAGATGTCACATGAGGAGAAGTACAGGTTTGGTAGGGGTATACCCCTAGATGGAGTGGTGCAGAAACAGATAAAGTATCAGGATCCATGTCTTTGACAAGCATCCTGCGTCATGCATTGGAAGGTCAGAACTGAAGGTCATTGAAATTGCTTGGTCACATCCATAATCAGTCACCAGTGTCATTTGGCATGCATCTTATATAATGCACTGCATTGGTTCACTGAAAGATCTTGAATCAGAAACTGAACTTTATAATTGGGTTGGGCGGAAGACATAGGGATTATGATGTCGGTTTCTGACAGGCTTTCCATCTCGGGCTTTCCGACATGGAAAGCCTGTCAGAAAGTGACATTGGGGGTCCGTAGCAGGGCTCCCTTCACCCTGAAACAACCGGCTGGGGGCCAAGGGGGCACCTATGGCAGCCTGAGGTGCTTGCCACGGGGTGCAGGCATGAACAGATTCTCCTATTTCTCTATGGGATCTTGTGCTATGGCCGGTTAACGGCCGCAGCACAAGCTCCCATAGACAAATGGAAGTATGCGACCGCACTATGTGCCGTCGCATTGTAATAGCGGTGTCGGAACTGCCGACCGAAGATCGTTCGGTCCCAAGACTGCAACTCGTCTGCATGACATTGTAATTAGGTCTTTAATATCGTAACCACAGACGTAAGATGAGAGTCTCTGGATGAATATACCATTTCTAACATATACATATGAATCTTCAAGCGCATAATTTGCAGGCAAAAATCAGATGATGTCCTGCGGCATGACATGGGCCCCTGTTTTTAATGCCCAGCTCACCTGATGCATGACAATGTTTTCTTTCCTTGACCACGAATCAGTCCAAGCAAATGCGTGCTTCTCCAGCTATTCTGCATGAACTCTCAGCAGCCAGTCAGAATGGTGCAAATGCAGAGACCAATCACTGTTGTTATAGCCATTCTAATTAACCGCCCTTTGAGCAATTAGTATTAATATGTGAGTACAGTCTATTCTGATAGTTTGCTGGAAGCAAACAACAATATCTAGGAAGCTGTAACTTTATGATGAGGTTTACAGTTTTGGGAGGAGCAGGAAGGTGAACAGTAACATTACCAGTTCCCCTAGAGCTTATTTTGTAACAACACAACAAAAAGTTCCGTCACATGGCTTAGGGCCTTATTATGAATCTGGCGGTCCATGGACCGCCAGACTCGTGGGGGCGTGGCAGTGGCAGTTCAGCCACCGCCCCACTGGCTGTCCGACCGCTGTATTATAAGTTTGGCAGTCGGACTGCCATTTGACCGCCGCAACCGCCAGGGAATCACGTTCCCTGAGGGTGGCGGGGTGGTCAGGGGCTCAGAATATGCTGGCGGTTCTGCTGCAGCACTGCCATGCATATTTTAAGTTTCCTGACCGCTAGCCTTACATGGCAGTCAGCACTGCCATGTAAAAGCTGGTGGTGGGGAAACAAAGGGGGCCCTACAGGGCCCCCCATGCCACATGCAGGGAGGTGCATATAGGGGGGCACATGTTGTGCTCCCCTGTGTGCCTTCACCCCCCCAGTTCCAGCATGGCATGGACTTTGCAGTCCATGCCGTGCTGGAACGCACTGTGGCGGTCCTACAGTGGGGCAGTATTAAAAGCTCCTTGAGCCTTTTTACTGCACTGCAGTGGGACCTCCACGCTGCCTGGCCACCAGACAGCGATTTGTATCGAAATCTGGCGCGTGGGCAGCATTCGGATTAGGCGGTGCAGGAGAGGAGCAGTGATGAACCGCCCGCTCCCGCACCACCAAACTCGTAATGAGGCCCTTAATGTTTTTTAGAACGTGGATTGTGCCATTTCCAATTTTGGAGCACAATTCTAACCAAGCACTACATTAACATTTTACTAATACTCTAATGCAGGATGCAGAACAACTTAAAATGACTAGGTGTTATTGGTGCTGTTCTTACACAAGCAGCATTTCACAGCGTTCCCGCCTATATATTACCTGTAGTTTAAGGAGTTTCCAAATTTTCCTGTGGTAAAAGAGGTACATTTCTTTCTACAGTTTTAGGTGGTGCCCATAACCTGCGAGCATTTTGCAAGTGAGTGCACACTTTGCTTTGATTTTTCCTGCAAGTACTCTTAAACTTTTTCATACCAATAAATGAGGAGCAATTTGTATGAAAGTTTATATCTTGTTCTCATGAATACTCAGAAACTGGGTCAAGCAAGCAGAACTTAATTTGAAGTAGAATGAGTGCCGGTGCCAAAAACTCTGCTCTGAAACCTGCGGCCGGTGCAAATAAATGTTGGCGCACCGAATACCAAGGTTGCGTAGTGTACCCAGGCACGGCCTGTGCAGGAAAGAGCCGTGAGGGACTCGAAAGCTGACGAGGGAAAATTAATTATTTATTTAATTTTTCCTTGTCGTCGTTCGAGTCCCACCCAACCCGCCCCACCGCCCATTTTTTAGCAACACAACAAAAAGATCCGTCACATGGCTTATGGGCCTTATTACGAGTCTGGCGGTCCATGGACTGCCAGACTCGCGGGGGCTTGGCGGTGGCAGTCCAGCCACCGCTGCACCAGCGGTCGGACTGCCGTATTATAAGTTTGGCGGTCAGACTGTCATTTGACCACAGCAACCTCCAAGGAATCACGCTCCCAGAGGGTGGCACGGTGGTCAGGGGCTCAGAATATGCTGGTGGTTCTGTTGCGGCACCACCATGCATATTTTGAGTTTCCTGACCGCTAGCCTTACATGGCGGTCAGCACTGCCATGTAAAAGCTGGTGGTGGGGATACAGAGGGGGCCCTACAGGGCCCCTCTTACCCCATGTAGAGAGGTGCATAACATGTGTCCCCCTGTGTGCAAGCACCCCCCCCCAGTTCCAGCACGGCATGGACTTTACAGTCCATGCCTTGCTGGAACGTGCTGTGGCAGTCCCACGGCGGGGCAGTATTAAAACCTCCTTGAGCCTTTTTACTGCACCGCCGCAGGACCGCCACACTGCCTGCCTGCCAGACAACGATTTGTATCAAAATCTGGCGGGCGGAGGCGTTCGGGTTTGGCGGTTCGGGAATGGAGCAGTGGTGAACTGCCCCGCACCGCCAAACTCGTAATGAGGCCCTTAATGTTTTTTTAGAACGTGGATGGTGCCATTTCCAATTTTGGAACACAATTCTAACCAAGCACTACATTAAAATTGTACTACTACTCTAATGCAGGATGCAGGACAACTAGAAATGACTGGCTGTTATTGGTGCTTTTCTTACACAAGCAGCATTTCACAGAGTTCCCGCCTATATATTACCTGTAGTTTATGGAGTTTCCTAATTTTCCTGTGGTAAAAGAGGTACATTTCTTTCTACAGTTTTAGGTGGTGCCCATAATGCGCAAGCATTTTGCAAGTGAGTGTACACTTTACTTTAATTTTTCCTGCGAGTACTCTTAGACTTTTTCACACCAGTAAATGAGGAGCAATTAGTATGAAAGTTTATACCTTGCCTACCTTGTTCTCATGAATACTCGGAAACTGGGTCAAGCAAGCAGAACTTAATTTGAAGTAGAATGAGTGACAGTGCCAAAAACTCTGCTCTGAAACCTGCGGCCGGTCCAAATAAATGTTGGCGCACCGAATACCAAGGTTGCCTAGTGTACCCAGGAGAAACCCATGCAGGTAAGAGTGGTGGGGCGGGGGACTCAACAAATGATTACGAGGGAAAATGTATAATTTATTTCATTTTCCCTCGTTGTCTGTCGAGTTGCCCCCCCCCACCGTTCTTACCTGCACAGGCCACTCCTGAGTGTACCTCTTTAATCCACTTCCAGACACTCCCTGTCCATTTATCTTATTCTTACAGACTCCTGCTGTCTCCTTTTATATTGTTTTTCTGTCTTTTTCTTCCTCCGTTTTTCTGCTTTGTTTATTTTTCCATTTCCGTCTCTTGCTCTCGGTAAATGTAGGATGTAGAAAAATAAGGGTGGGTTTCCACAAATAAGTGCCGGAGGCCCCTGCCAGCAACCACTGGCTAAAATTAAGCACTTGCTGGCTTTTTGTGCACCAGCTCATACTTTGCTGAGATGTATGACTCATTAATGACTTTGCATAAATGCAACTTCCAAACAAAAAGCCTGTTTAAGTCTAGAGCCAAAAGTATGTACACTCAGCAACCTCTGCATATTTGTTGTATTTTTTGTAAGAAATATGCAAGGTTTGGAAGAAAACAGTCAAGTTGCATTTTACAGAACTACTGGACACTACGATTAATTACACACTTGTAAATATTTTCAGAGACAGCGAGAGCAACCCATCAGTCCTTGTGCTTGAAGCTGAAGCTCCTGCCTCTAAACTGAGAGCTCAGTTACTCGCAATTGGTTCAAGACGTGTATAGACCAAGGTAGATTCAAAGCATTGTTTTTCCTTTGAATTGTGCATTAATGTATGAACACTAGTGGTCGAAGTGGGCGGGATCGGCAGGGCACGGCGTGCCCCTACTTATTTAATTCAATAGATTCCGTTCCCCTACTTTTTTTTATTTTTAGGAATGCGTCCCTGGACGGCTTAAATAGCCAAGGCCTATAGATAAGGCTCAGCGTTCGTGGACGTTCAGGGACGGGCGGGGAGGGCAGTGAAGGAAAAGGACTATGGGGCATATTAGCAAGAAGAGGCGATAATCATCGCTAACCCTGCTTAGCGTGATTTTCTTTATCGCCGGCTATCGCTGGAATATATTGCCACGCTAACGCTGTATTAGCGACATTTAGCGCTATGGCGATAAATATTCCAGCGATAGCGGGAGGGAAGGGCCAACATCGCGACAAAACCAGCAATGTTGCATGGGGAGGTGGAAAACCTTGCTGATACGACCCTGTGGTCGTATCAGCATAATCCACCCCCATGTAATGTATGGCTCAGTCAGGAAAATAGCAGGTGATAAAAAAATGGCGATGGCCCCGGTTAGCGCGACTTTTCACGTCGCTAACCGGGGTCAGGGACTCCTTGCTAATAGGTGATAGGCCTGTTAGCGTCTGTTTACAGGGTATGTTGGTCGGGAACGCCTACTTTGCATGTCATTAGGGATAAACATCGCTGACATGCAAAGCGGCACCCAAACCGATCGCTTTCGTCAGAAAGTTGTCGCTAACTGCTGTTAGCGACAGCTTGCTGATAGGGCGATAGATTTATCGCCGCTTTAGCGGCAAAAAGTGCCGCTAAAGCGGCGATAAATCGCTTGCTAATATGCCCCTTTGTCTTTTCCTTCAGAAGGCAAGGACAGTGCCTACTACCACTCTGCCGCTGGCAGCTGCCCCCTCCTCTTTCGTCTGTCTCGCTCCTCCTCACTTACTGAAAACCGTGACTTCAAGAAACTGTTCTCACCCTCTCTTTCTTCTCCTTTCCTTCATTCGTTCCCCTGTGAAAAGGATCCAAAAAAGAAAAACACTTTTGCTGGAAATGTCATCTTTGACTATTTTTTTTATTCCAAAGTGCAGCCTTGGGAATAAAAGGTTCAAAATATTTAAAAAAATAACTAAATAAAGCAAGACAGAGTGATCGCAAAGTGGCCAGATTGGTTTTATTCACACCCAAACACATTAGTGCCACTTTACAGAGTTTGCCAGTGAAGTGCTACTTTTATTTCCTTGTCTTTCTTTGAACAGCATTGTTTTACCAGGGCGGGAAAGTGCACCAATCCCGGAGGCACTACAATGCCTGATTGATGCGTGGATTGGAAAACAAAATGTGTCCCGCGTCTCTGTGTTCATGGATGTGGTCATTTTAAATCATACTGCTTACGTTTTGTAAGGATATAAGCGAAGGACATTGAAATGGGTCCATTCAGGGCCCTTTAGTCATGTCCTTATCTTTACAGGCAAAAGCACTCTCGGATTTCTGAATAATGAGTGTAAAAGCGTTAAGGTAACCATGTTGTTCCTGCTTACACTTCACATGCTTTACTTAATCTTGCATTCCCTATGAGTGTTTGCTTTTTCCAGGATGTTGTTACTTTTTTTTAGGCTACATATTGCTCTTGTCTAGTGCGTAATTTGAATCGAGTTGCATCCAGGTGTTTATAGTGGGACACAATTGGGTTTTAGTTGAAGGCAGTGCGAGTTTCTCTCAGTGGGGCAGTATGGCGTTTAGTGGGGGGGAGATGTGGCACTATGGTCAGAGCTGCCGAATTTGGAACTGGGGAACCAGGTTCAGCCTTCTAGACCAGTCCCTCAGACCACTCTTCTGAGAGAACACATTCCCATGCTAGACCTTAGAAGGCCCTGCCAGACATTAGAAGCCTGGGTGTCTTAGCACCAGCAGGTAGACCCTAGCGGTGGCAAGTGTGGGTTAACCTTGAAGGCCTGTCTACAACAATCCATACTGAAGTTCACCTCCAGTCTTGCGGTCAGGCCTATAAAGCAGCACACCCTAGAGCAACAGTGACTCTGTCACTGAGGTCACAGGACCCTTGAGAAGGGCCGGCTCTAGGGCGGTGTGGCTGGTGTGACCACACCGGATGCTGACTTTGGGTGGGGGTATCGTCTTTGCAAGTATATTATGGTTTTAGAGGTTCTTGCTGCCTCCTTCCTGGCCTCCAGCAATTTTCAGCAACAATAAAAATGTCATAACTCCTGTGATTAATGTTCTTCCTAGAGAGAGATCTGAGTTTTGTCTAGTGGAAGTTTTGATTTTTGGAAAGGTAGTGCAGAGGGTTAATGTGCCTGCTGCAAAGAACATGTACCATGCAGATCACAAAGTGAACATAATATTGATAGGTCAGTGGGTTACTGTATTTGTCTGAGAGATCCTTTTGTTACTTGCAGTTTATAAGTTAAAATCCTAACATAGAACAGAGAGCTATTAACTGTCCTCTAGGAGCTGCTGCATACTGCAAGGTATAAATTAGAGCGTTATGTTTTTCCCCCAGTCTTCGATTATCCCAGTGCTACAAAAGTTGTTCATTTGGATAGGAATCAATTCTGATTATTAAAGAGAACTCCCAACCATGATATTACGTTTTAAATGCTGAGTTTGTGTTTCTCCAGACCAAACACTATTAAACTATAGTGCCTACTAGTATGGTTGTCATGTGACTCCTGCACCTTGTAGTCCTTTGTCTTATGTAACATTTCCTATACAGTAATTTACACACTTCTAATTGATTGTCTCTGTGTAATGTGTCTGATGTAAAGTGCTCAGACACCCTACACTGGTATAAGTGGTGCTGTAAATCAAATTAAATGCACCTGAGAGAGACTGTGGTTATGGAGACCTGAGAGGCACTGTTAAACGGTGGTAGTGAGGGAATAGGTGGCGGAGGTGGTCATTGGGGGGCGCCAACAAACATGGTTGCACAGGGCTCCAACGGCTAAAGCTGGCCCTGCCTTTGAGGCCAGTCCGCCTCACCCATTGGTACCTCCATTGGCCTTGTTTCAGCAGTAGTAGCTGCAACTCACCAGGGATCGGCAATGCAGGTTTTGCAAGCACACCAAACTAAGGGGATATGTACTAGGAAGTGGCGGAGCATGTTGTTAGCCTCCTTGACTTAACAACACGCTCCGCCACTTCTGAAACGCAAGGCTGCACCATATTTACAAGAATGTGGTGCAGCCTTGCGTTTCCCCCGGCAATGGCGCTAAGTTTAACAACTTAGCGGCAACGCAGGCACCCTTGCACCAGAGTGCAAGGTTGTCTGTCTGCAGGGGAGGATTGTTTATGCGTAGGAAGGTGTCCCTTCCTACACATAAACAATCCTAAAATGCAATTCTGTCACTTTCATGCGTGCTGCTTCACGCAGCACACATGAAAGTGACAAAATGGCATTTTTTTAAAAGGTTTGTTTATGTACAGGAAGGGACACCTTCCTGTACATAAACAAACCATTGCATTTTGCTTTTTCTATGTGTGCTGCACAAGGCAGCACACATGGAAAAAGCAAAAACGAGGAGAAATAATGCATTTCTCCTTGTTTCACCGACTTAAGACCAGGATTTGCCTGGTCTTAATTTTGGCGCTGCCTCCTATGTACGCCACTCTTGTACATAGGGGGCAGCGTCAAATACAATGGGTGTTGCGGTGGAACGCCCACCACAACACCCACTGCATGCCCCTTTGACGCTAACCATAGCGTGAAAGGGTGCCTAATGGCTAACCACTTGCTGAGGCCAAGAGTCAACTCCATTGAAAATAAAATAAATCCCCTCAAATGTTTGCGCCAAAGTGATGAAGCACAAACCTAGAAGTCAGAATAATTACTCTGGCCTCTTTAGGACCCCGCAATTATAACAGCCAGGATGACTCAGTGCTAAAAGTCCCAGCTAATATAATTCACAAGACTGTAGGATAGAATGTAAAGTCTTTTTTTATATCTTTCAAGTATGTGTTTGTCTTCTAAGTAGTGTGTTTTTCAATTTTGTCGTCAATGTGATTGTCTTTTGTAACCATTTGCACTTTATTTTGATGGTGTTGTAAATAGTGATGCGTGTTTTGAAGAATATTTGTGTAAATTTTGATGTATCTCTTTGGTGTATAATTTTTTCTAAAAAAAGAGAAAAATATTCCTAAAATAATTTAAAATTCAAAAAAAAGAGATTACGTTAAGCTCAGAGTCAATAAAAAGGGACTTCTGATGTCAAATAAGTAGTGTCTGATCTATGGTTGGGGAGGCTTTACCTTTATTTTTGTTATCACCACAACACCAACTGCACGCCCCTTTGACGCTAACCATAGCGTGAAAGGGTGCCTTATGTACAAGGCAGCGTTAAGCCACGTTAAGTGGCTTAACGCTGTCTTGTACATAAGGCGCAGCCCCTATCGCCACCACAACGTCTGTAAAACTGACGTTCCTGTGGCGATAGGGGCTTGTACATATGCCCCTAAGTTCGCAAACTTCACAGTCTCTCTGCTTCATGCACAAGAACTTTTAACATGTGCTGCCTGCTTTGGGGCCACTGGAATTATGCAGCAAAGGAGGACAAAATTATGCCGCAGTGTTGACTAAATTATGCAGCAAAAAAAGGCTGCAGTGTAATGCAGTATATTTTCTGATACTTTTTTGGGGGGACATTTTTACACATGCTAACAGTCTCTGGAAAGATTTTGCCTTATCAGTACCAGTGTAACATACAAATGCAACAGTGAGAAAGGTCAATCAATCAATCAGGGGTTTGTTAAAGCGCGACTACTCACCCGTAAGGGTCTCAAGGCGCTAGGGGTGGGGGGGGGGGGGGTGCAGGTTCCATCCATCAAGGAGGGGGTCTGTCGAAGAGCCAGGTTTTGAGGTTTCTTGTGAAGATGGGGAGCGATGTTGTCTGTCTGAGGTGGAGCGGAAGGGCGTTCCATGCTTTGGCCGCGAGGAAGGAGAAGGAGCGGCCTCCCGATCTGGTCTTCTCTGGTGCGGGGGACCACGGCGTAGGAGAGCTTGGCTGATCGTAGGGTCCTTTGGGGTGCGTGGAATTTCAGTCGGCTGTTCAGTTATGCTGGTCCGGTGCCGTGGAGGGCCTTGTGTGTGTGGGTGAGCATCTTGAAGGTGATTCTCGCCTCGACAGGGAGCCAGTGGAGTGTGCGCAGGTGCTGGGAGATGTGGCAGTGTTTTGGCAGGTTGAGGACCAGTCTTGCGGCGGCGTTCTGGATGTTCTGTAGCTTGCGGGTGAGGTTTTTGTTTATTCCGGCGTAGAGTGCGTTGTCGTAGTCGAGTCTGCTGGTGACCAGGGCATGTGTGACGGTCTTTCGGTGTTCGAGGGGGATCCATTTGAAGGTCTTACGAAGGAGGCGGAGGGTGTGGAAGCAGGAAGACGAGACAGAGTTGATCTGGCGGTCCATTTTGAGCTCGGAGTCCAGGATGATTCCCAGGTTGCGTGCGTGGTCCGTGGGGGTTGGCGGGTTTCCGAGGGCGGGGGCCACCAGGTGTCGGTCCAGGCGTCGGGGTTTGGGCCCATGATGAGTACTTCTGTTTTGTTGGTGTTTAGTTGTAGGCAGCTATTTTTCATCCATTTGGCGACGGCTTCCATGCCTTCTCGAAAGTTGCGTCTGGCGGTGTTGGGCTCGTTGGATAGGGAGAGGATGAGCTGGGTGTCGTCTGCGTATGACATGATGTTGAGTCCGTAGGTTCTGACGATGGGGGCGAGTGGAGCCATGTAGACGTTGAAGAGCGTCTGGCTGAGGGAGGAGCCCTGGGGGACTCCGCAGGTGGTAGGTGTGGGGTCCGAGAGGAAAGGGGGGAGTCTGACCCGCTGCGTCCTGCCGGAGAGGAAGGAGCGGATCCAGTCGAGGGCCTTGTCCTGGATTCCTGCGTCGTAGAGTCTGCGTATTAGGGTGCGGTGGGAGACTGTGTCGAACGCCGCTGATAGGTCGAGGAGGATGAGGGCTACTGTTTCTCCTTTGTCCAGTAGGGTGCGGATGTCGTCTGTTGCGGTGAGGAGGGCGGTTTCCGTACTGTGGTTTTTTCTGAAGCCGGATTGGGAGGAGTCGAGGATGTTGGGTTCTTCAATGAATGTGGCAAGTTGGCTGTTGATGGCTTTCTCGATGACTTTTGCTGGGAACGGGAGCAGGGAGATGGGTCTGTAGTTTTTGAGGTCGGTGGGGTCCACTGAGGGTTTCTTTAGGAGGGGGTTGACCTCGGCGTGTTTCCAGTCGTCGGGGAACGAGGCAGTCGCCAGGGAGCGGTTGATGGTGTGGCGGAGCATGGGTGCAATGGTGTCGGCAGCTCTGTTGAAGATGTGGTGGGGGCAGGAGTCCGTGGGGGCCCCTGAGTGGATTGACTTCATTGTCTTCAGTGTGTCTTCGGTGGTGAGGGCTGTCCAGTCGTCAATCGCTGGTTTCCGGGTGTCGGGGGTGGTTGGTGAGGGTTCAGTGTGTTGGTTGTCTTCGTCGAAGTTGTCGTAGATGCTCTTGATTTTGTGGTGGAAAAAGGTGCTGAGTTTGTCGCAGAGGTCTTGTGAGGGAGGGATGTCGGTAGACTCGCTAGTGGGTTGGGCAAACTCCTTGATGGTGCTGAAGAGTTCCTTGCTGTTGTGCGCGTGGGTGGAGATTCTGTCTTCAATCGCTTTTTTCCTCCTTTCTCTGCAAAGGTGATCAGTCACCTTTGCAAAGGGCCGTCCACTTCGCAGCAACACAAGTCACATATTTTAGTAACTTTTGATCTGTTTGAGCTACAAACAATTTATTAGTTAAAATTGTCAGATTACGCAGCAGATGTTATATTATGTGGCAAATATGGCAGAGCCATAATTATATAGAAAACATTTACAAACTAGGATATTTTGCCATTGTTTGAACTGCTCTTGTGGAAAAAAGGAGGAGAAGTGCTAATGACAGAAACTCCATGGCTCTGAGACAATTGGCTTGTGCTTCCACTTCTAAGCATATTTGGGACATCCTGTGATTGGAAACATATCCCACTTCGTGAATGTATTTTAATGTCAATAACTCATATTAAAACTTAAATAATCATGTGTATCCATTGGCTGAATTAAATTACATAATAAGCTGTAATTGGTCAGTGAAATGCCAAACAAATACAAAAAATTGGGATGCTTTACCTTCTGATTCTCCGCCCACAGTTCCTTTACATTTTTCCCCTACTTCGACCACTGATGAACACCAGTCCATGTCCCTGCTGGAGTTTAATAATGCTTTTAGTCCACGTTTTTAGCAGTTTCCTTTGCTCTTACCAGCATGTCTGCCTGACCAAAGTATACATAGGACTGAGAGTGTTTGATTCTTGTTTTGGGATACACTGGAAGTGGCAGTGTTGTCTGTCGCAGCCTCTTGTGGGTGGTTTTCACCTTCAAGATAGTTTTGAAGGCATTTTTTGCGCTCTTATATTTTTCTTGTTGTGGCTTGGCAGAAGCTCAGAGGTTGGGCGTAGCATTCTTGCTTTGAGGATAAAGGTAATTTGCTTTCACAGAATTATGCAAAATATCAGGAAAATTATGCAAAATTACGCAAAATGCAAGCCTGGCATTTACAGCTATAGTTTAGTGCAAAATGCGTACTTGCATCTATTTTTAAATGGATGTCTCATTTTGCTTTAAGAAAATACCACAAAAATGCAAGTGCCATGAGCTTCTGGCTGCTTGCAGTCCCACGCTATAATTTTGATGTGAATGCCACATAATTACGTGATGTGGAGTAATTTGTGGAATTTTGCATAATAAGCGTAAAGCAAAATTACCAAAATTACACAAAGTACGCCAGCGTAATTTCAATTTCTCCAAGGCCTAGTAATAACCCTGTTGCCTTTTTCCCATTCCATATACTAAAATCTTTTTTATACTTAATCCTCCGCAGCCACAGGTGTTCCTCTGATTTCCTGCAGGGGTATCCCGTAGATTCTAAGTTAGTTGTAACAGTTTTTACGAAATCATCGGATTTCCCTGTTTTTCCTTTTGTATTTAATCTCTCTATTTAGTCATGACCAAGGGACAGATGATGACTTTGGCAGCCTTGGTACCGCCGTCGCGGCAGCGTCGGATTCCCCGACCGCCAACTAGACTGTCCACCAGCCGAATTATGATGTTGGTGGTCCCATTGACGAAAGCCCACCGAGTCCCACTGCCTCCGCTGGTCTTTCCCTCCCGTATCAACGGCAGTCACAGGCTGCAGCGGCTGACGGCTGGAGTCCAGCCCTTCACCCGCAGGTGAGATCACGATGGGGTTCACCGCCAAGCCGACTGTGGCTGGAAGACCTCCCCACTCGATCTGGAGGGGAGGCGAGATATAAGGTGAGAACTCACCTTATATCCAGTTTCCACTCCACTTCTTGTCACGGAGCCCCTCGTCCAACTCCTTCCTTTGCTGCAGACACTTGCCCACAAAGAAAATACACACAGTTGGCATAAACTCCTAAGGTAAGCAAACCAAAGACGGTAGACTGCACTCAATATTGTTTTGCAACTGTTTATTGATGCTCAACGGCTTTAAGATATGCCACTTTGATGTGCACTCCGTCCATGCATGTTTACAAATGTTAATGAAAAAGAGCCTCATCAGGCCCCCAAACATCTTCCTTGGGGGCCTGACCAGGCTCCTTTTCTTTTCTTTCAAACTCCTAAGGTAATTGTATATTTCTTCACTGTTACAACGGCTGTGGACCTGTGCTGTTTGACTTGGTATGTTTTCTATAGGTGTAATACACATGTGTATTTTCAGACTTGCTTCGTCTACATACACATATATGTATTTGCACTGTGGAACAAAACCTACAAATAGTGAGGTTCCTAGCACGATCGTCCACCTCAGTCGGAAGAGACCGCCAGCACAACATAAATATCTTAATATGGCGGGCAGGATGCCGCAGACTTGTTGGCGATAATTGGGCCGCTGCGCGCTGGCGGTAAGACCACCAAACTCATAATCAGGCCCCAAGTTTTGAATTTTATCATCTTATATTTCTATAATACATAATTTTGCAGTATAAGGGCCTTATAAGTGACCTCTGTCAGTAATAGCCCAAGCTCCTCTGCTCAGCTTTGGTTGCAGACGTACTAGTCTTGCCTTTCTCTGAGCTACTTTTCTTTATTTTCCATATGGTGGCATTGTCAATGTTTTGAACCCTCTGCCCTATAGAGTCTCGGAGTAAACACCATAGAGTGATCACTGTTGACCGATAGTTGCCTATTTGTCACGATGTAGCATCAGTGACTCCTGTGAAATAAACAGTTTTTCCCAGATCTGTTATACATGCCTCCTTCCAGAGATAATAGGGGCATATTAACAAGGGCCGGCAATAAATATCGCAAAGCGCGCTTAGCGCTTGCATATTTATCGCCGGCTATCTCTGTAATTTATCGCCCGGTTAGCGCGTTATCAACAACGTGCATCGCCGAGGCGATAAAAATTCCAGAGATAGTGTGGATATCGCCGTTTTCCATGGTGGAAAACGGCGATATCCTAGATGATAGGGCCTGTGGTCTGAGCCACAGAATCCACCCCCCATGTTAAGTATGCCTTAGTCAGGAATTTAACAGACGTTAAATTCCTGCGTTAAGGCATACTTAACGCGATTTAAAAAATCGCTACCCTTCCTTGTTAATATCGCGAAGCTGCCTTCGCGATATTTTCCCTGGTTGGTTTCACAGCCACGCCTACTTTGCATCTCATTAGCGATGCAAAGTTAGGCGTGCTGGAAACGGGCGCTAAGTCAGCAAAACACGCGATAGCGTGTCTTTGCTGATAAGGCGATGAAATTATCGCCGCTTTTCGCCCGAAAACGGACGCAAAAGCGGCGATAATTTCATAGCGCCGTCTTGATAATATGCCCCTTAGTTTTTTGGGAGGAGATTATTAGGTTATATTAGTGGAAGTGTAATTTTCTTAAACCACTCTTACTTCACAAATAGGAAGTCCTGACCCAGATTTCCATATCTAAGATCTTTGACTGGCGGGACAGATATCAGGGGCCATGTTAGATAAGAAATATACCCCCATCCTGGTATCAGAGTGTCTTATGTGTTGGATTGTGTTCTGATCATTGGAGCATCTAAAGTAGAGCAACCCCACGCACTCGTGGAGAGCCACAAAGGCACAGAGGAGCCTAACAGGCGGAATGGCTGAGTTTACTGTAGAGACCAGTGCTCAAATTCACAATAAATATAGTAGCAGTGAGAATGAAAGGGGAGAGGCAGCACAGGTCTGCAGTGTTGGAATGGGGATGGGGATATAGGTATGGATTTTTGCATAGGGGAATTTGTGCCTCTTTGGTTTGTGGGTGATGAATGAAGGAAGTTAGAGGTGATTTTGGACTGGGACTACTCGTGTTCACATACATATGTTGTTACTATGTGCAAATCGTCCCACTCTGTTGCTGTGCTCAGCGAAGTAGCCACTAATAGGGCGATGGCTGGCCAATACCAATGTGCCCTCCACAGTGCAGTAATTCTGTGGATTCGCCTTGTTGCCTCTCCGATTACACATCTCAGGTAAGGGTGTGTGGTGCACTTTGGCACATTCAGAGATGTGTCACTATAAGCTATAGAGAGCTATAATCCATCAATTTAAATTCTTATTTCTCTCTGATAAGATAGCAATCTTCTTGATCCTAACATTCAAATGCCCCAAAAGGATGAACTGACTTGTTAATCTCCCTGAAAAGAATAAATTATATTCAACCCGTAAATCTTCGTGGATACACTATATATGCAGCCCTCCCTACTTACCATTTTAGGTTTGACTTGTAATATTCAGATGTCATATCCTTTTGGAGCTATAATAGGACAAGCATTGGCAAAGCCAACAGTTCTCGTCTGTAACTAGCGAGTGTTGAGTTAGTGACTTAGCCAGTTCTTTCTATTTTTTTTCTGAAGCTCAGCAGCTACGAAGTGCTACAGAGATGGTGGCTGTTCTTTCTGCTTTGTCATACATATTTTTTTTTTACAATTTAGACATGGCAATTGACAATGTTGGATCGGGAAATTAGAAAAGCCAAAATGTATACTGGTTTGTAACTAAGCATGAAAAAATATTGGATGGTTTTAGTTACCATTCCAAGATGGCTGTATTTATGAACATGTATGTACATAAATTGCTATGTAAACTTATGTGCCACAACATTTGTACTGTTATGCAGCAGCAGCCATTTTGGCCTTTTTGCCTTTACACCGCGGGCCAGTGTATGGCCTTTTCTGGATTGTAAACCATTCTTGAACAACAACTGACCACTAAGGCCAGACTTTTATCACATCTGATTGATAGTCTAATCCCTACTTTTGAATCCTGGGTGCCCCTCCAATTGCAAGGCACATTTATGGCATGTTCACTGCATGACTAAATCATGCAAATGATGACCTACTGTCTTCTCTTGCACCAGCTCGGGCTATTCCCCAGAGAGGAATTTTGAATAACTCCAGACCAGGGCTCCTGGCCATCTTCCAAAAGAAATGGTCCCACCTAGCAAGGTTAGGGCAGCTAAACACAGATAATAGCAAGTGTCTACCCCCAGCCCATCCGACCTGTCCACGGAAGTGGGAGGGGCACGGAGGAGCTGGAATGTCCAGCAGAACAGCTCACATTACACACAGTGGCTCAACTCACCATCCTTCCCCAGTACACCCATGGGCTCTCAAACACACGTCAGGTAGACAAAGGCAACAGGACCACAGGTGTGAGAGAGACTGCACAGACGTGATCAGAAGGGTGGTTAGTTGTCCACCCTTGTTAGAATACAGGGATACAGATATCCCTGACCATAGATTTATTGCTGCCACCACTGTCTATCACTGCCTGTGTAGAGAGAGGGCAGTGGCCACTCTCTGTGAAATAAGGGTGCACTATGCATGCCTCCCTCAACCTCAGAGCCAAGCTCTAGGGCCTCAATCCATGTAAATGGGGGGACCCTCAGTGGACATGTATGATTGTTATGCTCAATGAGGTAGGGATCTAGAAACCATACAGTAACTTAAGTGACTTGCCTGGAGATCAACATCAGGCAGGGAAAGCACTCTCTCCAGAGACATGCAGAAGATTTCCCACCCCAACAGCATTCTTCAAGGGAGTTGTAATTTCTTTGCTTCAATTGGCCCAAAGGACTAAAAAGCTTGATAAAATGATTTGTAATTGGAAATCAATGAGCAGGACATAATGTTCAGTTTACCTAGAGCATTCCCACAATCTTATATTGGACCTATGTTAGTCTTAGAGAAAGCGGGTACTGGATTGCAATGCTTTGTATGTATGATGTTGGTCTTGACATCTTTGTTGCGGTTTTCCCCCAACATTTTGCCTTCCATCTTCCTGTTTTTTGCTGACTTTGTTTTTGCTGGCTTTAGGACTGCACAATTTACCACTGCTAACCAGTGTTAAAGTGCTTGTGCACTATCCCTTGCTCTCCTTGGTAACATTGGCTTACACCCAATTGGCCCATTTAATTTACTTGTATGTCCCTAGTAAAGTGATACTACATGTACCCAGGGCCTGTTAATTAAATACTATGAGTGGGCCTGCAGCACTGATTGTACCACTCACTTAAGTAGCCTTTTAAAAATGTCTTAGTCCTGCCATTGCTGCTTGTGTGTGCAGTTTTAAACTGCATTTCAAGCTGGCAAAATAAACTTTTTGCCAGGACTAAACTTTCCTTTTTAATACACATGTCACCTCTAGGATAGGTCCTTAACAGCCAGAGGGCAGAGTGCAATGTATTTAAAAAGTTGGAAAATACTCTCAGGTGCACTAAAATTGAAGACTTTAAGGGGGAAGGACTTCACATTCGAGATCAGATCGGACTTAGCCCAGGTCACTTTGGATAGACAGTGGGAACTGGGAAAGCCCTTAGATGAATTAAAAAAAGCAGGGGCAACAGCTCAGCTTAGATTCCCGGCATCCCTGAGAGTCATGTACAACAATAAAATACATCTGTTGAGAAGTGTAAGAGAGGATGATGATCTCTTAGAGGCCATCAAGAACGGGAGAAAAGAACCTAGGGATTGATGTATGAAAGAAAACAGAGACAGAGGAAATATGGGAGGATGATGGGGGGCAACATGAGTTTCTTTTTATGTATAAAGGTGGGTTGTGGTGAGTGCCGGTGGGCTGGGAAGAAAATTGGACTAATACCAGGTCCAGAAGGAAGTATGGGTGGGTTCTCCAAAGGGAGGAGGGGTAAGGGGGTTGCACTGGGTGGGAAGCATGTGGGAAAAAATGTATAAAAAATTCCTCGAACACCTCAGAGAGACATAGGACAGTTAATAGGGACAGCAGCGTTCAACTAAAGGGCGGGGGAGTGTAGTAGGGAGATGACGACTCAGATACTAACATGGAATATCAACGGTTTACGTACGACGTGGAGGAGGGATAAGATACTACAGTATCTTAGAGATTCTCCAGCACAAATCTTGATTTTACAAGAAACACATTTGGTAAAAGAGGAGTGTACGAAGTTGTTTAAAAAGCAAAGATGGGTGCAACAGATGGTATGTACAGAACAAACTGCTAATATAAGAGTGGTGGTAAAAGTGATTGAAAAACAAGGGGGGAACGTATGGCTTTTGGACACGAGAGTCGATAAGGATGGTAGGTGGATAATAACAAGCACAAAAATAAATGACAGTCCACTAACGTTAGTGGGCTACTATGGCCCAAACCACGACGATTGTGAACCGTTACAAGCAGTGTTTATCAACCTGTTGGACTTCTCAGGTCCTGTTATTATGGCAGGAGATTTTAATGTCAAGATAGATTTGAACTTAGATAAATCTAGTAAAAGCAGAGCTATATCCACTCCCAAATCCCATGCCTTTTAGAAGTCCATGATGAGGCAATACTCTCTTAGTGATCTATGTAGAGAGAGGGTGGGATCACTGCAGGGATCCTCGTTTTATAACAAAAAATATGTGCATAGGTCAAGGATTGATTACTTCCTAGTGGAGCGGAGTCTTATAGACGATACATCTGATATTGGGTATTTGACGTCCCATTTGTCAGACCATTCAGCAGCAGCTATAGCAATTAGGAATATTAGCTGGCCCACAGAAAGGAGGTGGACACTAGCATGCACTATCTTGGCGGATACAATAGCAATGGAAGACTTGAAAGTTGAAGTAGGAGAATTTGTCAAAATTAATAGTGGTTCCGCTCCTACGGGAGTAATATGGGATACGCTCAAAGCTTTTTATTAGGGGCAAGATCACGAGCACACTTAGCTATAGAAATAAACAATACAGGCAGGAAATAGCCCGTCTGGAGGAAGAAATGAAAAATGTAGAGATAAAAATAAAAACAAATATAGACAATGATAGTAGGATCTTGGCAGAAGAGGGACTGTGTCTCTTGAAAAATCAAATGGAAGAAATCCTCCAAAGCCGAATTAAAAGAAGATGGGATGCAAGTAAGCTAGCTCACTTTGAGTATGGGGAGGGAGCAGGAAAGTTCTTGGCATGGAAAATCAAGACTGATAAAAACAGAAACCGGATTAATGGAATTAAGGTAGGGCAGACCGGTGTTATGCGGACCAGCGAAAAGGAATTAGAGGAGGCATTCACAGAGTACTTTCGGGATCTTTACTCAGAAGAGGGGAGAGTTTCAGAAGATGAGGTGAATGCCTGGCTAGCAGGTTCCATTAGTCCTCTCAACCTAAATCATAAAGATACTTTAAGTCAGGATTTTACAGAGGATGAAGTCAAGATGACTCTACATGTGAGTAAGGGAGGTAAAACTGCAGGACTGGACGGACTACCAGCAGAACTATATAAAATCTTAGGGGAAGTGTTAACCCCTTTTTTGACAGTAATGATCAGAGAGATTTTAGAGCAAGGGATGCAGCTACCAAAATCGTAGAATGAAGCGACAATTACACTTATTTTGAAGCCAGGCAAGGATCCTACTAGCTGTGATGCGTACAGACCATTATCTCTCTTGAACACAGACTATAAAATCTTTACAAAAACTTTGGCTGGGAGATTAAGTAAGGCAGCTGGAGAGGTGATCCATAGAGATCAGAAGGGCGATATATACATGAGTTAACCTATGGGCTCATAGGAGCGATTGATGTGGCATCCGCTCTTTCCATCCCCCTAGGAGTTATAATGCTGGATGCCTCCAAAGCCTTTGATAGCGTTAGGTGGTCTTATTTGCTGGTTGTTTTGAAACGGCTCAAGCTTGAGGATAAATTCTGTAGAGCAGTCCAACTGATATACCAGGACCCCTCAGCTAGAGTCCTAGTGAATGGTAATTTATCCACACCCTTTAAAAGTTTCAGGGGCACAAGGCAGGGGTGGCCCTTGTCCCCCTTCTTATTCAATCTTTATATACAACCCTTTGCACAGAAACTTAGGATGGCAAATAACATTCCCCCTTTTTCCAGGGGAGGTTGAATAAAGAAAGTGGCTCTATATGCGGACGATCTGATGATCTTCTCCTCTGATTTGGATGCCGCATTATCTCCCACTATACAGATGGCTTTGGATGAGGGGAAAACAAAGATTATGGTTTGGAATCAGAGGAAGGATAACCCGTTGATCAAGAAAGAGATGAAGTATCTGGGCCTAAAAATTGTGGAAGATATAAACAAAATCCCCTAAATAAATTTGGGTAAGATATCTAGAGAAATCGGGCAGCTAATGAAGAGTAGGCTACACCTCCCCCTAACGATTTTTGGGTGGAATAAACTGATCAAAATGGTGATACTGCCAAAAATCAAGTATCTCTTCAATACTAACCCCTTACATTTTGAGAAATTGGCAATAGATAAAATCCTGCTGGCAATAAATGCCTTTATTTTGGCTCATAAGGGGGTTCGGATCATGTGGAAAAAGTTGCAGAGAGAAAGGGGGACTATCTCTACCGGACATGTAATACTATGCTTGGGTCTTCCGGATTACAAACTCCAGAATGCTTTTTAACACACCTGATGGCTCAGATGTAGGAACTATGTATTTGGCAATGATAAAAGAAAGTAAGATGGGCATAGACAGATTTCTCTTTAATTTGGGGACCCAAAATTCTTTAAAAAAATCAAACTAAAAGTGCTTTATGCACTTGCTAGAATGTGGTATATGATAAGGCGACGCTCTAAATTAGAGTACTACTCCTTCTCAGCCCCAATCTGGGAATCCCCAGGGACTCCGGAATGTCTTAAAGATAAACTGGTGCTATCAATGAGAAATAATGGGGTACTCGTTTGGGGAGAGATCACTCAAGGTGGACGGCTAATTGCATGGAATGAGTTAAAAGACCTCTTGAGGGACAAAATCTCACTTTTTAAATATATGCAACTGAAGAGTTGGGAACAGAATTGGAAACGGCCTTCGGGTATCGGACATGACTTGGAAGAGCAACTTACTAGGAAAGCCCCAGGAAAGAAAGAAGTCTCCTTCTGGTATTGGGAATTACAAGACACCATGAATGGAGACTTCACCCTGGCAGAAGATTTATGGGGAAGATGCTTGCCGAGGGGCGACTTACAATACACGTGGCAAGTATCGATGTGCACATTATTTTCCATTGTCAAGCCTGCTTTTTTTAAAAGAAACCACCTCTTTTCACTCCACAGGGCATATATAACACCTGAGAAGCTGTCAAAGATGGGAAAAGGAAGCAAAGTGTGGTCTGGAAAAGGCGACAGATGTCCACATGTTTTATCAAAGCACAGAGATTAAGAGAATTTGGGAGGAAGTAGAACTGACACGCTCAGGTATTTTGGGGTACAAATAAAGGTAAGCCTTTCACTAATTATTTTTGGCGTAATGGAAGGAGTAGGAGGAATTGCTATAGATTTTTTAGTTTTTTTGCGATTCTACTGGCTAGAAGAGAAATCTGTCATAACTGGGTCAGAGAAACTTCACATCGACACTTAGAATGGCTAGAATCCATGTTTTATGTGTCTAAAATGGACTTACTGGGAAAGGGGTCCAAAAAGAAAAGATTCTGGGGTATGTTGCAGAAGTGGGCAGGGGGTAATTGAAAGTAAGGTTTTTATGTAGGGGATAAGAGATCGAAATATCTGCCCAATGATTACACCTACATAACTCTCCGCTTTTGCTGCAAGGGCCCCCCTTCTTATATCGGCTTGATTCGATGCAGCTGCCGCAAGGATTGGATGATTTGAGATAGAGGTACTAGCAGGAGGAAAATGCCTTAACCCGATGCCTCCCTTCTGTGGTTTTTTGGTCTCTCTTTCATATGGCAAGGCAAAGGTACAGGTCATTAGATCCTGAGGTGAATGAGGACAAAAAAAAAAAAAATTGGACATGTACTTTACAGTTTTATATGTCCTGGTAGTGAAAAACTCTTACATCAGTTTTTCACTACTGCAAGGCTTACCTTTTCAATATGATAACATGGGGGGTACCTAATTACATTTAATAAGTGCTAACTTGCAATTGTGAGTAGGTAGACATACCGATTTTGGTGTCTCAAGATTTGTAGTTTAAAACCCTCTTATATGGTAAAGTCGAATTTTAAGTAACAATTCTGAAAATGCCACATATAGAAAGTTGGCATTTTCTTGTCCTAACCATTTGGTGCCTGCAGCCGGTATCCCAGGTCACATGACTAGGTATAGCTGGCAGTTAGTCTTTGTGTATTGCTCCCAGACAGTGAGACAAAGGGGAATAAGGGTTGGCAGGATGGGCCATCTGTGACTTGATGAGGGGGAAGTTCTGTCATGTACCACACTTACAAATTACAATGGCTCTGCCTGAGCACTCTCACAAAGGAGTTTGACACTAGTTTTTTGTGATCCCAGACAAGCTGGGACCAGGACATGGAGGCAGGAAACTCCAAGCACCCCTGAGGGTGGACACCTCCAGAACCTTCTCCTACTTCAAAGCGGGGACGCATTCCCAACGCTGGACCTCACATTGCAGCCCACAGCTTCCTGAAACTGCCTCTGTGTGATGCATCCTCCAAGCAGGACTTTGCATTGCAAGCCCCTCGTTGACAGCATCCTCGACTACTATGTAGGACTCTGCATCAAGCACTGCAGCTTCCTTGGAACTGCTGCTGTACGACGCATCCTTGACATGAGATCTTGCAGCGATCTGCAACCAGGATTTAAGGTACTTTTTTCAGCGGGTCCAAATATAAGAGCCTTACACTTCTATATAATATCATCATAACCATGGGCTAAAGACATAAAAATATTTAACTTGCACTCCATCGTGGTAGGCCTGACCTTGTGACTTGTGACGCAACCAGGAAACCACAGTTGGTGCTTTGTGCTTCTCAGTGCTATTTTCACTTAAATTGTTAAAATTACATATCTCCGTTTCTACTGTTAGGATTTTTGTTGTTAAAAAATATATATTTATTGCATTTTACTTTATTATTCCAACTTGGTGTGGGATTATTCTTGTGTTGTGTTTTCACTCTATTACTGTTTGTAGTGGTGCATAAATACTTTACACAAATTGCCTCTAAATTAAGCCTGACTGCTTTTTTGCCAAACTATCAGAGGGTTAAGCACAGGTTAATTTGGGATGTGCTTGTGTTTCACCCTGACAGAGATTGTGGTTGCTGCTTAAGTAGGGTTTCACGCCCTTCACCCAGTCACCCAATTTCCTACTTTGGTGTGTTAAGGGTTGAGATTTGGACTTACATGTGTGCAGCGCCATACAGTGATTTTGTGTTACACTAAAAATCCCAGATAAATATTTGTTAAGAATTTGAGGTTTTTCATTTTACTCTTGATTGGCTCTCTTGCGTTTTCCAAACCCACCCACTTTTACCTGACTGTCTTTGGGTACACCTGCAAAGATGGAATTTGAGCTTTCCAACCTGGATAACTACACTGTGGTTGAGTTCAAGCAATTCTGCAAGGAAAGGGGACTTCCAACCAAGTAGTGTACCAAGAAGTTAGAGCTTCAGAAAGCTCTGAAGGCCTAGGCAGAGGTTCACCAGTTGCTGACAGCAACAACGAATGGAATGACGAGAATTATATGGAGGAGCAATGGCAGGACCTGGCTACCAGTCCCAACATGCAGCATTCAGGGGAGGGGGATGACTTGTCTCCTGCATTGGAACTCAATGACAGAGCGGAGAGCAGTGTGTCTTCACAAGGCCTGCCGCTAGAGGAGCTGGCAGAAAGGAAGGCAGAAAGGGAGTTCAGGCTGTAAATGGCAACGGTCAAGATGGAAGCAGAAGGAATGCCCTACTCTGGAAGGCCTATGGCGGCAGGCCAAGGCCGAGGCAGCTGGCGACACCTCTGATGATCACCTGATTTACTTGGAAAATGGTCTCTTTACAGTGAGCCTAAGGATCCTGAGCCTTGTGCAACCTATGTGTTGGTGGCCTTCCTACGAGAGCAGCTGGCTCATGACGTTCCCCTACCAGGTCATCTGGGATGAGACAAAACATCTGGCAGGCTTGTCACACACTTTTATTGCAAGCGGAGGAAGATGGCCTCAGATGCATTCTGAAGGCCATGTCCCACCTGCCAGGCCAGTGGGAAGTCATGAGGGAAGCGCAAGGCTCCCTCATTCCCCTCCTGGTATCTGGAGGTTATGCCTCTGAGGACAGTGACAGCACCCGCAGGAAGCGACACTTTCCTACACAAAAACAATCCTTAGAATGCAGCACACTTAGAAAGAGGAAAAAATGAGGAGAAATAAAGATATTTACCCTTGTTGCACCTCTATTGTGAAGGCATAGTATTTTGAAGCATTCCCAGGATTACCAGTTTTGGTAAATCTGTGAATGCATCAAAATCCATGGGAGTAAAGCAAGGTTGCAACTCCAGACCCAGGTTACTCCAGATTTACCAAGCAATGCAAGGCCATGGAAGGTGGCCTTGCATTGCTTGGTAAATCTGACTTAAGGTTTGTGTTGCCCTTGCGGCACCAAGTGTGACACAGGGGCAATGCAATCGATGATAAATCTGGCCCTGGATGAAAACTGAGACTGAAGTTTTTCTTCACATAGCAGAAGTGATTTCTCCACATTATATGTGATATTTTCAGCGGTGGGTGAAATATCTAGGAGACCAAAAGTGGCAATCTCCCCTGGACCATTCAAGCATCCATCCATCTAACCCTCCTTTACTCTATTTTTAAGATCTATATTTATTTCTAAGAACTGAAGGCAACTCTTTGAAGGATGTGCAGGAGGATGGGTTTATTCACGGAAATACAGAAAATAACTAAACACTGCTATTCTATCTAGTTTGCACATTTCCTCCTTATGTTGAACACAAGGACCTTTCTGACTCTCTCAGCCTTTAAATTTGCTTTCCAGTACTGTTGTTCCTCTGTGACTTTGTGCATGTACTGCTTGAAATCCTGCTCTATTTCTCTGCTACACCAGCTGGCAAGCTCTAATATACTTTCACTCCCTCTGCTTGAAAATAAACTCTAATTTTACTCCTAGTGCTCCCATCTTCTGTTTAACGTTGTGTGGTGTAGTCTTATGAGTGCATTTCTCATAAAATGCTATCGTTCGTTAATAAGCACAAAAGCATTCTCAAAAGGGTGGCCCATCTCTTTGCAATCCTCAGTGACTGCTCAAATCTAGCACCTATCACATAGTGGATCTTGTGTATACTCAGATATGCTTTCTATCACGTAGTAATCATCTCAGCATGTTTATATTTGACACCATCACTAAGGGCCCGATTACGAGTCTGGCAGTCCGAGGACCGCCAGATTCGCAGGACGTGGTGGTTGTGATCTCCCAACCGTCCTAGTATGAGATGGACGGTGGGAACGCCACAACCCTACCGCAGCCGCCAGGGAACCGCCATTCCCTGGTGGTGTTGCAGCAGTCAATAGGCATCCATATGGCGCTGCCTTGCTTTACTCCATATCTACAAGGCCAAGAAAAGCCACGCAGGGTGGCTTTACGTGACCTTGTAGATATGGCTAATACCTGTGCGTCACCGGAACGTCACAAAAAGTGACGTTCCGGCAACGAACAGGGCTCGTAAATATGACCAATTGGGCATAAGTCATGTTGCTCTATCATCTGATTTTAGAGCATTTTTTAGCAGAATATAGTCCCATTAAGTTAATGGCTGGTTTCTTCAGGCGGAATCACAAAAGACGAATTACAGAGTCTTTCGCCTGTGCCCAGTTATAAAATTCTGATCTCTACTTGGTAGTTTGTGGCACAAAAGGTGACTTCTAACAAAGGGCATTAGCTCTCTTTTCTAGTAAGAGAGGCAAATCAACGAGTCTCCATCTCATCTTGTCCTTTTTGGTCTAGACATAATACCTAAAAGACAAGTCTTTGGTTCCAATGTTTGTCATTTACCTGTCCATCTCAAAATCAAATTTGTAATTTTAATCCAGAAAGTGCCCATGACCAGACATACTCATGCGATATGGAAGAATTTTGCTTCAGGGATGGAGCACCTGGAGCTTGAATCAGAGACAGTAGGAAGTATTATTTGCATTTTGGAGGGTGTAGGATAAGTTCAATACAGATATTTGAAATGTAAAATTTTCAGACTGGTGTTTCTAGAGCTTACCCATAAATTTGAGAGAGGCTGCTTGTTCTACTTCGATGAGGTCTGATGCCAAATCATGCTCCCAACAAACGTTTAGAGCAATCAGACCTTTGTTTTATGCGAGTCTAAGAGATCTATGGGAGTACTATCTGGCTACTACCAACAAGCAAGGTGTATCATCAGTAAGCTGCTGTCCCCCAAAAGGAACTTTGGCACCCTTCAATGTGAAGATGATATACTAAAATTCAGGTGTTTGGGTCAATGCTAGCCACGCTATGGCCCACTGAAGCTGCATAAAAATATGGTGTATCTCAAAATCAGGGACACTGAGACCTCCTTCGTCTATAGGAAGATACCATTTGGGTAAGGCTACCCTGTGTCTGCAGCTGACCCTATACATATAGACCTTCCTGGCATGCTCAAATTAACCACACCTCACTCAGTAATCATCTTGACAAGTTTAGATTTACCACCCATCATTTCATAGTCCTTTGGGTGCGCTATTATGTTCCACACTTCACATAGCTGTCTCACGTCATGCTCAGATTTGCCATCCCTCACTTAATAATCATCTGGACATGCCTACGTTTGCTACCCATCATTTAGTAGTTCTTAGGAAATGCTCAGATGTGCTGCCCCACATTTGAAAGTCTCCAAGGTTTGTTAAGAATTTTCGCATATCACATTGTAACTATGAAGGCATGCTTATATTTGTTACTCCTGACTTAATATTACTTTGGTTCGCACAGGTTTTTCAACCATCGCCTAGTAGTCCTCATAGAATGCTTATATTTTTCACATATCACTTAATAATCCTCTCGGTTTGTAGAAATTTACCGCTCATCACTTCACCTCTGTGTTTATGAGAGAGAATCTTTACTAAGTGAAAACAACTGGTGCCAGACAAAAGAAAGAATACCTGTGAGATACCCCTGCCTATTGCCACTTGTCTGATGACTTTCGTCAGATTACCTCCGTTCCTCTCAGAACCCACAGAGCTCAGCTGTGGAGTGCCCCAGGGCTCCTCCCTGAGCCCCACCCTCTTCAGCGTCCACATAGCCCCACTCGCAGCCATCGTCAGGAACCACAGACTCGACATCGTCTCCTACGCCGACGATACCCAGCTGATTGTCTCCCTCACCAACGAACTCACAACTGCCAGAAACAACTTCTCCAGCGGGAGGAAGGCCGTTGCCACCGGGATGATGGACAATTGCCTCAAACTCAAATTGGACAAGACCGAAGTCCTCATCCTGGGACCCACCCCGTCAGCTTGGGACGACTCCTGGTGGCCCCCCGCATTGGGACCCCCTTACCCCCACGGACCACACATGAAATCTCAGCATCATACTGGACTCCTCGCTCACAATGAACAACCAGATCAACGCCGTATCCTCAGCATGCTTCCACACGCTTTGCCTGCTTCGAAAGACATTCAGGTGGATCCCCACCAAATCCAAAAAGACAATCACCCACGCACTCATCAACAGCCGACTCGACTATGGCAACGCATTCTACGCCGGCGTCATCCAGAAACTCCTCAGGAAACTATAGAACGTTCAAAATGCCGCAGTCAGACTGGTCCTCAACATCCCCCAATGCAGCCACATCACCGAACACCTTTGAGAACTCCACTGGCTCCCAGTCAACAAAAGAATCACTTTCAAGCTCCTCACACACGCCTACAAAGCCCTTCACGACGCAGGACCAGCATATCTGAACGACCGCCCTTCACATTCCACGTACCCACCAGACCTCTGCTCCTTCCATCTGGCCCTGACCACCGTCCCACGGATCCACAAGACTAGAACCGAAGGAAGATCCTTCCCCTACCTCACTGCCAAGGCCAGGAACACCCTGCCTCTCCACCTCAGGCAATCCCAGTCGCAGACCCAATTCAAGATGGATCTCATGACCTGGCTCTTCGACTGATCCCCAGCACCCAGACGGATCAGCACCCGCCCCCCCCCCCCAGGGCCTTGAGACCCTCACGGGTGAGGAGCTACGCTATACAAACCCCTGATTGATTGATAATTGAGAGTACTTTTGAGAAGGAAAAATAGTACAACAAGCATTGCAAATCAAACACTGTACAGGAGGAGGAATGACACACCAAACATTCAGTAGCATGAAGTCAGAGAAAAATACTGTTATGTATATTTTAAAGAGTAAGTAAAAATAGGTCTTGGAGAGAGCTACATTGTCAAGCCGGAGCTAAAAATGAGAAAATGCCTGGAAACCTTTGGATAAAGTGCAAATAAAGTAAAATGAACTCAAACTTAGGGGAAGATTATTAAGTTTTAGCAAGTCGCAGTGCAGCAACCAAAGTTGCTGTGTTGCATTAATAGTAGTATAAATGTTTATTTCAGATTACAAATCCATAAAACATACAGTAAAACACAACAGATATCTCATATGCAACAGTATCAATGTACACAATACCAACACATAAAAACAATTATAATAAAAGCAATTGATACTGCAACCTTGGTGTGCAAGATCGAAAAAAGCCACATGGCAGCTTTCCATGTTGTAGTTTCTCTCAAATAAAATACATTCCGTTCTGTGGAAATCTAGAAATATGTTAAAATAACTACATCCTTAATAGTTCTTGGCCAACACTTTAAAGGGAAAATCAAGAAAGTGAACAAAAGCAAATGCACATAGGATATTTTGGTTGACTAGATAACTACACAATTTCTACGTGTTTCTACTAGGGTGATGGATAACTTCCAGAGGCTACAGCAAGGGTAACAGGGGAGAATCTCCTAGCCGTTTACGAGTTATCCAGACAGCATAAATTTGCCTACACTGACCACAACGGTGAACAACCTTCACCACGAAACCGTGACCCCGCATGTTGTTACAACGCGGTCATTACTACGACCGTGTTGTAACAACGCATACCATTACCCCGCAAGTCGTGACAACGACTTGCGGAGGGGGAAAGAAGGTGTTGGATTTAAAATCCAACACCTTCCCTACTGTCCGCACAGACTGGAGTTGGAATAGTAAATTATACTATTCCAACATCCAGCGCCCCCTCCACAAGTCGTTGTTACGACTTGCGGGGTAATGGTATGCATTGTTACAATGCGGTTGTGGTAACGACCGTGTTGTAACAACATGTGGGGTGACAGGCTGCGGAATTGTGAGGCATATTCACCACAACCACTTCCCATGTGTCGGACTTCAGGATCCTTAGGGCTACCCCAATGGTCCTTAGGCCTAGAAGTTGGCACATTGTAATAATCCACTTCTTCCGTGGGAGCCTGTAGGCAGAGCAAAAGAATTCAGGATAGGATGTTGTTTCAGAAGCACAATAACATGCTGGACAAATGGTGCCGAGCCCCATCTAGCTGTAAACCAGGGGCGTAACAAACACCCCCGCAGCCCCCGCGATGCGGGGGGGCCCCTAGTCTTCAGTATGTGAAGGGGGCCCCCTCAGCTCATCTGTGAAGAGCTGTGAGAGGTTTGCTCTAAGGCAGCTGCAGTCTGCAGCCTGCTCTGAGCTCCTCATGGTGACCCAGGACTGAAGAAAAACAAAGTAACAAGTTACATTGTTTCTCTTCAGTCAGAGCCAGGCCCGGAACAAGGATGCCGGGCCTTCTGCTGAAGTATTATTTTGCAATTTTAATGCAGAGTGCTTTAACAAATGTGGTGCTTTTTTGTAACATTTGACTTACACGAGATGTCTTGAAGAGCTAACGATCGTTGATAAAGCCAATAGTCCTGGCTGATTTTAGGTTGTCAGTTGTGTTATATATCTGGATACAAGTACAGAAAGCTCAGAGAGGAACCAAAATACCAATTGGTTGGCGCACTATCAGAATCACAAAAATTTAGTTTACTTCTTTAAGTCACACCCATAATTACATAGACCACCCCCGTTTCAGAGACCCCCGCTTTTTTGCATCCCACGTAAAACCCTTGTCAGTGGCGTCAAGGAGGCTCCGCATGGGACTGGCTGCAACATTCTGTATTAGGCCGGTCCCTACACATTCTTCTGCCGTATCTCGATTCTTGTACGTGAAGTCTTTTATAGCGCTTCGCAACCCACTTAATCGGCTCTAGTTGAGTCAAGCGGATCACGTTTCTCTGAAAGAAGTATATGCATTCTCTTTTTTACAGAGCACAAAATGCAAAACCACCCTGTTAAATGTATAGATTTAGTCATTTTTTTGTAAAACGCAAGCACACAGCCGGTCTGTTTTTAGTTATTTAGGCTCTCTCAATACAAAGAAGGGTGTTTGATGTATTTCTTCACTAGCTCTGATATATTGTGCCGTTTTGATTATATTCCTAATTAATTTTGTAACTGCACTAAATTGTACGACTCAGTTTTCGTTTAATTTAGTACAGGATCAGTTGTGGCGACATTACAGATGCTGTCATTTTTCCCTTTGACAAAAGGCGTGGAAATATGCGTTTGGTCAGCACTTTGAATATGACGGAATTTAATCATTTATACTTAGGTGACGGAGTGGCTGCCTTGGAGTTCTTTTTTACACAGGTGAAGGGGTGGTTGCATTGGAGTTAGTTTTTTACACAGGTGAAGTGGTGGTTGCTTTGGAGTTATTTTTACATAGATGCCTTGGAATTATTTTTACGCAGGTGAAGGGATGGCTGCTTTGCAGGGCCGGCTCTAGGGCGGTGCGACCGGTGCCATCGCACCGGGTGCTGGCTTCCTGGGGGCGCCGTGTTTGCAACTGCATTATGCTTTTAAAGCACCTGCTGCCGCGTTCCTTTCCTCCTGCAATTACGGGGCCTCACAAAAATGTCAAGATAACTCCTGTGATTAATGTTCTTCCTGGACAGAGATCAGAGTTTTGTGTAGTTGAGGTTTTTGACTTATGTGAAGGTAGCACAGAGGGTTAATATGCCTACTGCAAAGAACGTGTACCAAGTAGATTACAGAGTGCATTTAATGTAAATAGATCAGCAGGTTACTGCTTTTAAAAGAGCCATCCTTTTGTTACTTGCAATTTATAACTTAAAGTCCTAATATAGAATAGTGAGGTATTAATTAACTTTCATCATAGAACTGCATACACTCTGCAAAGTATAGAACATTGATTAATGTTGCAAAAAGGGTTAATTTGGGTAGAAATGGATTCTTATTATTAAAGAAAACTCCCAACTATGCTGTTTCTTTTTCGACTCTGAGTTTGTGCTTCTCCACACCAAGCACTCCTAAACTATACTGCCTACCAGTATGGATGACATGTGACTCCTACACTTTTAGGGGCAGATTTACAAGCCCCTTGCGTCATTTTTGTGCCGCTGTTGCGTCACTTTTTGTGACACAGCGGCAGCGTAAAAATGCGGCCCATTTACAATGTGACTCATCTAGGGAGATGCGCCACGTTGTAAAGACCTGCGTCACATTATACCTGCGTCAGGTATAATGTATGCAGGGTGGGCGTTCCCACGCAAAAAAGCCTTGTAGAAGTAATGCAGTGAAATCTACAAGATTTCACTGCGCCACTTCTAGGACGCCACTGCGTCAAAACTTTACACCTGCTTGAAGCAGGCATAAGGAGTGACGCAGTGTAGCGGGAATAGGCATCAAAATGCATTGCTGGAGTTGCGTCGTGCTTGCGACACGACTCCAGCAATGCGTGACTTTTGCCCCAACAGATGGGTCAGAATTTCTGACGCATCTGTCAATCCTTGCGCCATGGTGCGCCGTATTGTAAATACGGCGCATCCATGGTGGCGCAAGGGTTTCTCAGAGTGGTGCAGGGAAAGTGACGCATCTCTACAGATGCGTCACTTTCTTGTAAATCTGCCCCTCAGTCCTTTGGCTTATGTAACATTTCCTAAACACTGATTTACACAAGTATGATTGATTGTCTGTGTAATGTGTGTGTGATGCAAAGTGCTCTGACATACTTTACTGATATGAGTAGCGCTATATAACAAATTCAATGCATCTGAAAAAGAGTAGTTATGGAGACTTGGTCACTGTTAAAGGGTGCTAGTGAGAGAATCGGTGGTGGAGGTGGTCATTGGGGGCGCCAACTAACATTGTCGCACTGGGCGCCACCAGCGCTAACGCCGGCCCTGCTGCTTTGGAGTTATTTTTACGCAGGTGAAGGGGTGGCTTGTTTGCCAGAAGTAACAGGATTGTTCGATCTTTTTATAACGCAAGGTACACTCCAGTGAATTCACTAGGACCGGACTGGACATTGTGCCACTCTGGCATTTCCCCAGTGGGCTGCAGACTCATGGGGTCTTCTTTGCTTTCAGAGCAGGATAGGCTGCTGTGGCCCTACCATGAAAGGCCTATTACTCCCTCCTACCGCCGCAGCCTCCTGCAGGGTGAGGCTGGTTTGAACATTTTATTCTAGGCTGACTTTGGCTTCCAGCTCTTCCCTCCTATCCACAACTTTTCACTTTTTACCAGCGAGTCACTGTGTGGATTTTCACACTCAGTTTGGGTGTAAAAATGTGGGAACAACATTGAGTTGCGTTTCTTCTGCCCCTGAACCGATTTGGCGATTGGATGTTGTACAGGTAGTGCTCGGGCCCTGTATTGAAAATATAAAAAGTGCATATAGGTTCAGAGGATGACCCCAAGAGCCAGCAACAGGTAATGGACAGCACCATGTACATACAGCACTGGATTTATTTATTTATTTATAAAGTTTTATATAGCGCGAACGTGACCCACGAGGGTATCAGAGCGCTTTACAGTATACAGTATAAAACATAAAAGGATGAGGTAGTATGCAAGCATTTGATATTTGTCATTATGTACAAAAGAGGTATATAGTATATGGATAACATAGGTGACCCGTATCCAACAGGACATTGCACTATGTACAGTTATTGAGCATTAGGTGGTTGTGATAATAAAAATACATATAATATTCTCCTTCGATCCACCATGGGTATGAGGTATATGGATAATATAGGAGACCCGTGGCCAACTGAGCTTTACACTAAATACAGTTATTGAGCATTAAGTGGCTGTGGTAATAAACATACATATAATAATCTCCTTCATTCCATCGGAGGTAGGCAATGATATGCGGATCGTATAGGTGACTCGGTGTCAGCATAGAATTAAGTCTTAGGACGTGAATTTGTTCATTAGTAGTATTTTTACTTCTTTTTTTAATGCGGTAAAGGAAGAGATTCCACGTACCACTGGAGGTAAGGAGTTCCAAATCTTTGGTGCAATTCCTGAGAAAGCTCTGCAACCAGTTCTCTTCTTATGGAAGGATTGCGGTTTCAGAAGTAAAGTACTCACACTTCGTAGTTGTCTGCAACCTCCCGACCTTTCTAGCTTTAGAGCTAAGTAACTGGGTGTATTGTTATGTAGTGCTTTATGGGTCATGCAGGCAACCTTTAGGTGTATTCTTGCCTCGTAGGGCAGCCAGTTCAGAGCTTTCAGGGTCGGAGAGATGTGGCTATTTCTTTTAGTTCCTGATACCAGTCTTGCCGCAGCATTAAGTGATGCCCTCAGCGGGGCCAGCTTGTATTTGGGGAGACCGCAAAGAGTGGTGCTTCCATAGTCTAATCTTGGTAGCACTAGGGCTTGCACTGCCATTTTTAGGTCGGCCTGAGGGAGGAAGGGTTTGAGTTTCCTTAGTATACTCAACTTGTGATTAGCTCCCTTAGTGGCAGATAGGAAGAAAATGGCTGCTCGAGTTCGTCCTGTTCGGCAATCTCAATGTGCCCATCACACTGCCCTTCCACTTGCCCAGCCCAGGGGTTCGCCACACAGACGAGAGAGTCCCCTCAAACAAGGACCTCTTATCCCACAGATGGTGCATCCATGGACGTTGATTCACCAAAATGCTAGGGGTAGTGAAAGTGACATCACATCCCCTTTGACCCTGTCATGTGCATTCATAGGAAGTGACATCACTTAACCTTTAACCTTGACATTACAGAAAGTGACATCATCTGTCATTTGGAACTGATAGCACTACAGGATGTCACAATAATACGAAGAGGTATGTAAAGATAATCAGATGCAGACAGATAGTGAATGGAGCATAAAATATTCCCAAAAAGTATACAGTTTTCCCTTCTTTCAGGAAGCTCCACCTACTCTCACTGTCACTAAAATCACCCAAATCATTCTATGACCAGTTATGTTAACTGAAAAACTTTAAACACAAAAGGGTTCAGCACTATTCAACAGATTTATAACAGTTCAATATCGATAATTTGAGAAAGCAATGAGCACACAGAAAGCTTGACTCGAATCAAGAAACAGGTACATTTGAGCTACGGGCTACCATGCCTTACTGATAATGTTTACTGCATAAGAAGTCTTCCGGTTGAATTGTATAAATGTCAGAGTGAACATCCACTTTTGCTACTCTATGAAGCCCTGAAGAAGTCTCTTTTCGAGACGAAACGCGTCGGCTATGGCTATGATCTTCTGTTTTTAATAAACAATGAAATAAAGAGAAAATCCTGTTAAGATATGCACATCGGTGATCTGGACATCTTTCTGTGTGCTCATTGCTTTCTCAAATTATCGATATTGAACTGTTATAAATCTGTTGAATAGTGCTGAACCCTTTTGTGTTTAAAGTTGTTACAGGATTCTTTCCTAGTTAAGGAGTACAGAGGGGAGTACTCTTTGGTTCTTTGCACTATAAGAAATTTTAAGACACCTTTTTCATTTGTTAGGTGCGGTCTCGAACAGCCTCTAACCTCTTTCCTTGTTGTATTTCATGTTAACTGAAAAACATTATGCATTGTTTCCATGACATATATCTTTTTTTATTCCTCCCTACTCTACACAGATTTATATATTTATTCAGGGTTCTTGTAAACCCTGAAGGCGACCAATGTAGCCTCAGATAGCTCTTGGTTTGTGTCCTAAGGATGGAGGCAAATGCATGCATATGGTATTTCGCAAACCTAGCCAAAAGGCAGCGAGGCACTGGACAGGGTCAACACATGTGTAAGGTGGCAGTAATCCTAAGCCACGTGATCTCATGGCAAGTGGTAAGAAGCTGGAAAAGCCATAGAAGGGCAAAAGTGAAAAAGTGACCCCTTAATGTGGCAAATCTAGATTTAGGTGTCTAATCAGTCCTTGTTAGAAACAGGTAGAGAGAACACAGGAGTTTAAACTGGTATGATGTGATGAAAATGGCATACATTGTTTCCAACTGCATCCTTTCCCATGAAAGTAAAGGTTGAGATTAAATTTGAATTACATTGATTACATCAAATTGAGAAATGGTGCAAACACCTGGCTCAGGAAGCTGACCCGTTGACATCACATTACAACCAAATAAAGTCAGCTGTCAGCCTGGCTGCCTTTAATGCAAATGCATGCTATCTACACCAACTCTGTAACATATGGTTACATAAAGGCAGACTCATTTATAGCCTTAAACATTCACTTTTTCAATTCATATACAAACACAGGGACCTGTTTACATGTGCTTTTTCGATCTGAATACATACATTGCACATACATTTACTGCTATCTAGGATAAGGAGAATATCAAAATGCAGAAAAGAATAATATCATGCCTCCTGGCTGGCCCTCTGGACTCCCCCTCCTGTACGAGTCTCACCTTGCAGCTCACAACTGTCCAGTGGAGGGAGTGCTAACCAATGAACCTGCTACAGGTCTGTCACACAGATATGCTAAAGCACAGGGACAAACCTGCAGCATCAGCAGTGGACACTGTTAGGGCCCTCGTGCACAACAATGAACTTGTCCATTACAAGCACACTATGAATACATACTCTAATAGCCATGTACTCGGGCATGGCATGCAACAGAGTGGACAAGAGTGGACACTTTGGCCTACACTCGTTGCATGAAATCAGTACAACATAACACAATGTGAATTTTTGTATAAATCTGTTTCTATAACAGTTGTGACTGTACAAATAGGCTTTTTCTCATAAGAATGTGGGGTAAACTTGAGACGTCTCTTTCTTGTCTAATCACTTCTAAGGAAGGTGCAGATACATGGCATATTTCAGCAACAGAATAGCTCCCACATACAATGTGCTCTATTGGCTTTTCCTTTACTAATGTCTTGGTATTGAAAGCTCTGATTCAGACTTGTCAGAGTGTCCAGTTCTTTTGATTCAACTTGTTCAGCCTGAAAGCAGCACGTGGGCACTTAGTTTAAGTGTTATCAGGTGCACAGCTGGAGACAGCTGAGGGTCTCAATGACCATAAAACAAGGAAGGGATTGCAGTCATGTACAAAACACGTAGGTGTGCTTGTTCTTGTTGCTCATCTAAAGGTTATGCACTTATTTCACCTCGAAATGCCAGCGCTGTAACAAAAGAGTTAAAAAAACTGAAAATCAATAATACTGGCATTGAGTTGGAACCTTAATAACAGCGCTTAGAAACTGTATGCGTGTACCCCTCTCTCTCATGCTTGTGTTCTTTTTCTATCTTTTCCACTTTCTTGTTCTTTAACCCAGGCTCACTTTCTTGCGCTGCTTTGCCCTCTCTGCCTTTCCATATATATTCCACTATCTCTCTCATACTCTCTCTGGCTCTCTGTTTAGTCGTCTGACTCACTTTCTCTTTCTCTTTCACTGTTCTCCTCAATATCCCTCTATAAGTCTATTTTTTTCTCTTTGCCTGTCTATTCCATTCTTTGTCCTTCTGTCTCACTCAGCTTCTCCCTTATGCTCTTTATTTGCCGCACGTGTTTGCCCTCTCCCTTGCCTCACTGTCTCCTCATTGTCTTTTCCTACCTGTGAAGCATAGTAGCCTAGTCTCAAGCCCGGGTAGGCATCCCTTGACTCCGCACAATCAGAATCATGAAGTTCCAAATGGCCAGGCTGTGCTTGTGCATACTTTAGAGAGAGGCAGGGAGTGAATATGTGTATCTATGTGAGATTGATATATAGCAAGTGTGATACCCTCAGCCATTTCCAGCTCTTCAGCTAAGCACACTGAATGCTGGGATTTCCAACCTCATACATGAGGGAAATGAATAACATCTCCAAAAATGCAAAATGCTATTGGCTCGAAGGTCAGGACTGTCTGGAGTTTGTCAAACCTGGCATAGCTGACTTGGTGGGGTATCACATAATTCATTTTTAAAAAGTTTTTATAATTGCAAAGTTTGGCTCTGTTCTCAATATCTATCAGATATACAATCTCCTCTTCATCAGGCCCTTAGGCTGGTATTATTGTATAGTAAGTTTACCAGATAAGCCATGTCACCAGGGGCACCCTATTCAGGGCCATCTATTCCATTTACAAAGCATTGTAATTTGGAATCTATCTATCTGGCCAGAACAGAGAAATAAGGCTTTACATTTTAAGGATCGTATATTGTATTAATCTTTGCAATCAAGACAACAGAGGAAAGTTTTTCAGAGCGTACATTGCCAGGATGAATATATTTATTTCACAAAACAGAAAGCGGCTGACACAAGAAGTGTCTGTAAGTAAACAGTTCTTATCGGCATCCTGTTTGCCTTCTGCTCTTCATTTTGATCTACCTGCCATGGGTCGAAAGGGGAGTGCCATGGGTCGCAAGGGGAGTGCCATTGGTAGCAAGGTGTCGCAGGTGCGATCCCTGGCGACTTCTAAATGATAGTCCATGGATGCATCCTTCCTCTTGGTACTTTTCATTGGCTCCTGCCTCTGCTGCAGTGCCTCACTAGGAGCCCCTGCCTCGCAGCTAGCACTGACTACTAGAGAAGAGCACAAGCCACCAACCTCTGGAGGGCCTAGGATGACTAGGTGTCCTGGATTCGCCAGGACAGTCCAGGTTTTTCACCAGCTGTCCCATTAGATTTCAACAATTTTAGCACATGTCCTGGTTTTCAGAGAGGGTCGACTAAAGACATAGGGAGGCCCGTTTTTATGTGTTTCATGGGCAGTACGGCGGGTTGCTGGCCTGAGAGCTCTTGACTGGCACGGAGAATGGGGGGCCCCCTCCATGTACTTTGCAGGGGGGCCCCCTCAAGTTTCTTTACGCCACTGCTGTAAACTCGAGTGTTGGCAAAATCCTGTATCTAAATTTCAGGTATAACTGTGTAAAGAGAGAACCTTAGATGACATCTAAAGAGGGTTCATAGAATGGACTGATCTTATGATCAAGAAATAAATCTGACAGACTACCTGACTTACAATTTTTGATTGTTTCATCCCAGAGATAATCCCTGCACCATTCCTTGATCAGTTGTCGTGGTATCCGATAAGATTCATCTGGGTTGTCCCAAAGAATGCCTTGAACATTTTCTTTAGGTAAAACAGCCAGGAATGCTTAGGTGGCCAGTAATTTTTAAAAGTTTCCTAAGAGGGAGTATGTAGGATTCTAATTCTGGAATTGACCATAGTCTATGCCAGAATAGTGGCGGCCTCAGCCGTATGGTAAAAGAAATTGGATACAGCCCCATATCTTGTATCAGGGGAAGAAGTGGAGTGCTCTGCGGGAGATTAGTTAAGTGCCTAAGGAACCTATTCTCAGCTACAGTCAGCCTATTAATGACTGAATGGCCCCAAAGTTCCACGCCGTAAAGGGCAGCATTTTTTTTTAGTAGAGGGGAGAAAGAAGCGCATAACCATAGTTATTAAAGATGGCCTGCTGCTGTCATTCCCTGCTCTGGTGCATAAAGTAGCCTAGTGCACGCACAACCTTTGTACAATGGTGCAGAGGTAGGTGTGTTTGTGTGTGTGTGTGTGTGTGTCCTTTTGTGTGTTTGTGTGCGCGTGCATGTGTGCGAGTGTGTGTGTGTAGGTGATCCCTAGCATATGACTTGTACCCTTTCAGTAAAGAATACTGTGCCTAGACAAATTCTAATATATTTTGCACATTAAATATGTGCTGTACAGTATAGCATACATACAATGTGTGAAACGTTTGGAGAAATAAAATCATTCCTCCAAGATAGCTCCTGATTCAAGAAAGAGTAATGTTTTGATACAAAGCACAGTCTATCCCCTTGATGAATAGTGATGCAAAGCAGCGCAAAACACTACTTGCGCTTAGAAAAGGGTCCCTGTCCAGAGCAAAATGCCTTTTGTATTCGAAACTAAACACCCTTCCAAGACTTTGCGCCCCTTTTTCTCAGTTTGCGCAGTGTAAATTCTTAATAAATTAGCCTTCTAAAGTCTGTGCTTCTAAGATTAGCCAAACGATCAAGGCAAAAGACGAAATAGAAAAGGAGATCAGACAAGATGGAAAATAGAGCTGTGTAGAGAGGAGGCAAGGTGATGATAGGTAAAGAGGCAAGGACAAGACTACTGGGTGCAGGTGGAGGAGAGATAGGCATTGGTTTAAGAAATAAACAGTTCACATGCAGTGATTAAGTGGTGCCAGTGGTTGCGGGGAGGTGGGGTTCCGGCACTCCCTTTTGGGGATTGTGACTTATTTTCCATCATCAGAGTCTCACCAAGAGTAAGAGAGAGAAAGAGAGAAAAATGGGGAAAGAGAAAGATATCAAAAATAGTGGCAAAGGTACGAAGCAGGAATGGAAACAAGCATTGGCATAGCCAATAGGTCTCGCCTTTGGGACCATATAAGTGGTTAGCTATGCAGCACAGAAGCTGTGTGTTTATAAATATTAGAAAGTAGACAGAGCAACTAGTTATTTAGTTTGTGAGAGTGAGATAGGTATTTAGTTAGTTAGATTGAGAGTTAGTGAGAGTGAGAGAGTTAGTTAGTGAAAGTGAGAGAGTTAGTTTGTTATTTAGTTTGAGAGTGAGAGAGTTAGTTAGTGATTGTGTGAGAGAGTTAGTTACTTCGTTTGTGAGAAAGTGAGTGAGTTAGCCATTTAGTTAGTGAGTGTGCTTGAGTGAGATAGTTAGTTAGTGAGAGTGAGAGAGTCAGCAGTGAGGTAGTGAGAGAGAGTTTGTTTGTGTTTGAGAGTGATTTCGTTAGTTAGTGAGTGTGAGAGAGTTTGTTAGTGAAAGAGAGTTATAAAGTTAGTTATTTATTGAGAGTGAGAGCGTTACTGAGTTTGAATGAGAGACTTAGTTAGTGAGAGGGCGAGAGTAAGTGAATTAGTGATAGTGAATATGTTTTTTTATATGGGGTGGGCTTAAATAATAGGAGGGTGAAGGTTAGTTTGTTAGTTAGTGTGAGTGTGAGAGTTTTTTTGTTATTGAGAGAGTGAGAGTAAGTTAGTTAGTGAGAGATTTAGTTAGTGAGTGATAGAGTTAGTTAGTGTGAGAAAGTGAGAGAGTTATTTAGTTTCTTAGTTCGTGAGAGTTAGTTATTTAGTTAGTGAGTGAGTTAGTTAGTTAGTGAGAGAGTTAGTTAGCGAGAGTGAGAGAGTGAGTTAGTTAGTGAGAGAGGATGCTAGTTTTTCTGAGTGAGAGTTTGTTAGTTCTTTAGTTTGTGAGACTGAGATAGTTATTTATTTAGTTCGAGTGAGAGTTAGTTAATGAGTGTGAGAGACTTTCTTAGTTACTGAGAGTGACAGAGTCAGTTAGTTGTTTACTTTTAGAGTGTGAGAGTTAGTGATTGTGTGAGAGAGTTAGTTATTTAGGTCGTGAGAAAGTGAGTGAGTTCGCCTGTTATTTAGTGAGTGAAATTGAGTGAGAGTTAGTTAGTTAGTGAGAGTGATAGAGTGAGTGAGGTAGTGAGAGAGAGTCTGTTAGTGTTATAGAGAGAGTCAGTTAGTTAGTGAGAGAGTTAGTTAGTGAAAGAGAGTAAGAAAGTTAGTTAGTTATATATTGAGAGTGAGAGAGCCAGTGAGTTAGAATGAGAGAGTTAGTTAGTTAGTTAGTTAGTGAGAGTGAGTGACTTATAGAATTAGTTTGAGTGATAGAGTCAGTGATTGTGTTATTGAGATCATGTGAGTTAGTTAAGTTAATGAGAGTGAGAGTTATTTATTTATTTAGTGAGAATGAGAGAGGTATTCAGTTAGTTAGTTATTGAGAGAGTTAGTGATGTATTGAGTGACAGTGGTAGAGTTAGTTATGCAGTTATTTTGTAGGATGAGAATGAAAATGTATTTTTGTGAGATGTTTTAAGCCAAGACTGGAGGAAGTGCAGAGAGAGTGAGTGTATTTATGAATGCTTGGAGTGGCCACTTTGGAGAGAGTTGGAAGTGTGTGATGGTCAGTTTGACCTGCAGTTATTGCTTTACGTGAAATAGCACTAATAGTAATGAGTGACACAGAAGCATTGTGGCATTTGTCAGTAGGGCCATTATTTTGAAAAACGTTATTGTCAATGTAATTTTTTATCCTTATAAATCAGCACTGTAATAATTGCGGATTTGCGCAAGATCACACCTACCAATTCTTCTGCCCACAATTCCATAAAGAAATGGAAATTCTACATATTAGTAACTCGTAAACCTATTTTCAACAGCGTACAAGGTCTAAGCAATCATTTTGGGTTCTGGGTAGGGTAGTGGTTTGAAGGACGACAATGCGCTTGATGTATAATCCTTCACTATTGTCAGTGATGTAAAAATAGCAACAAAAGACACCCGTAAAAGGAGAGAAAGATTTCTATCTACTATTAGTTTTACAAGGGATGAGCTTTCCGCACAATTCTAAAAGTTACTTTTCCTCTAGATTCAGTATAACTGTTAGAGCAAAAGGAAAAGGGCACCCACCGGGAAGTCCCATAAAAAAGCAAGAAACTCGACTCAAATTGCTGCCAAAAGACTACCAAGTGTAGCCGCCATCAAGTCTGTAGTGGTGCAAAACGTTCCAATAGTTACGGAATGTGGTTGAATGGGACTCTGCCTGGCACAATAAAGAGAAACGTTTGCACCTTGTAAAGATCGTTATCAACGGTAGGAGATGCAAATGTGGCTTTGATGCAGTTTCACTTAGGGGTGATGTTTTAAAAAAAATTCTGGCAAGTTTGTACCTGCGTAAAAACAGAGTCCGAGAGATTTTATTGTTTTTACGCTGTAATAGTTTGTTTTCTAAAAAGTTTACCAAAATACTCTTCCTAACACTGCTTTCTTTTTAAACCCACGGTTTAAACCTCGATGCTAACATTAAAACAGAGTCCGCTAAACAAGTTACAGTAAAATAGCTTTTATGCGCGCTTTGCATTCCTTAGCAAACAGTCCCCAATTAAAATATACACACATTCAAAGGCATACAGACGCTGAGGAGGGACATAACTAGATAGTGCATAAACGTTTTGGAAATATAAATAAGGTTGTGCGGAAACGCTAATTAGAATGAGTGCCTTAGGTGTTGGTGTGGAAGGAGGGGGTCTGGTGACACAGAGGAGCAGCGGGTTATACAGTTTACAAAAGTGTGCATGACATGGTACTGTCCCTCACGTTCCTTTGTATTCGGCACGCTAAACGCTCTCACAGGGTATCGCCTATAAATAATAACATACACCCCATAGATTGGCAGAACTGTTCCAATCTCAAACTCTAACAAGCATTGGCCGCGCGGCCGTGCGAGACGCGCTCTGTGGTGGGGGAGGGGGAAGGAGCGGGAGAGCAAGTGACGCGCGGCCGTGAAAGTGACACGGCCGCGCGGCCCCGAGAAGCGCTCTGTGGTGGGGGAGGGGGAGGAGCAAGTGAGAGGAAAGACATATGGCGCCTGGAGCATGCGAGGAATGTGCGTTACTGTGCGCGTACCCGCATGCTCTAGGCAAGCCCAAAAAAAAGTGGTCGCATTTCTAAAAGCCCACTTACAAAATGTCTCGCCCAGCCCAGCGCAAGCGCTGGCTTCAGGGCGAAACCTAAAAACCTGCCAGAGTGAAACAAAGAGCCAGGAACTCTAGGGTGGTGGAAGAAAGACGCACAAGGTGGAATAAAGACTAGGCAGCCTTGGTATTCTGCAACACAGGCATTTGGTACTTCCAGTGACAGGCCCTAAGAAAAACTTTTTGCCATCTTATTTTTTTTTTTTTTAACTAACTGCTATTTACATGGCTAGGTAGTAGTAGAATGAATAGTGTTTCAGTTTTTCTCATGATTGAAGGTAAAAAGATCTTCAATCATGATAAACGTGAGCTGTCCATGTACTACCTGCACAGAGAAAGGAGCACTGAAACCAGATATGTGTGCTCCGGATAAGATAAAATGTGGTGCCCCCTGTTTGGAACAACTTTGAATTTATTATTTACTTTCAGCTAATTTATGCCATTGTGTTGCCCAAAAAAATCAATATATGCCAAACTTTTAGAACCAGAGACAATCAAAGCAGCCAATGCTCAAGCTGTGTAGTGTCCACCTGCCACATAGTTTGAAAAGTATACTTTAACAAGCATAAAGCCATTTATTTTCGTGCTACTATCTAGAATGTTTCTGTTTTGCAACAACATTATTCTATGAATAGAATGCAGTGTCTTACCATCTAGTCCCTCTTATTGTTAGAAAGACCTGACAAGGGGTGACTTGGTGGATATTTAGTGAATAAGAGCACAGCACTGAATTCAGCTATATGCACATAGTCCTTGAAGTGTCTTTGGGATGTCAAAGAACTGTTCTGAGGTGCCTGTGCCCGACCTTTCGAGGTGTTCTAGGAGGCAAACTCCAGCCAAGAGACATAGGATGGGGATATAGGAGATAAAAACAAAGGTACAACGAGAGAGGTAAAATAGAGGGAGCTGTAACAAGAGATAAGGATGAGTTAGAGATATAAGTGAGAGAGAAAGAAACAATGTAAAAAGAGGTAGGTGAGGTAGCTAGAAAGAGCGATGCAGAGATGTAGAAGGAAGACATGAGCAAAGAAAGATAGGCAGAAAGACGGGTAAGGTTTTAGAGTGAGATAAGGGGAACTGAAGGTAACAAGAACACAATCTAGGGCAAAAGGGATAGGGTTCACTGCGGGGTGAGGAAGAAAGAGAGGGGTAACGTAGAAAGAGAGGTGAGTTAGACAGAGGTAGTGGTTGGCAGGTAAGGAGGGCAGGTAATGAGAGAAATAAAGAGAGATGCAAAGTGAAGTGAGAGTGGTGAGTTAGAGTGAGGGGCAAAATGAGAAGAGGTATAGAACTACACAACTACAGAACAGGTAAAAGGAGTAATGAGGTAGAGAAAGGGTAGGAAGTGGAATAAACAGTGGAAAGAGAGATGAAAAGAGGGGAAATATTGAGAGAGAGGAGAGCTATGGAAAGAGAGGCAAGGATGAGAAAGAGGAAAAGAGAGAGGGTGGGGCCAAAAGTGAGTTGTGAGGGAAAGAGAAAGGTAGAGTTGGAGAAAGGCAGACATAAAAAGAGGCAGAGAGGTGAGAAGAGAAGGTGAGTTGAAAGAGAGAAAAGGGTGCAAAGAGATAAAGGTGAAGGAGGAAATAGTGATAGATGTACATGTAGAGAAACGTAATGAGAAATGCACAATATAGTGAGAAAGAGAGGTAAGAGAAAAGAGGAGGAGACAGGTCAGATACAGAGATGCAATAGCGATTGAACGCCGAAGTAAATTTAGAGGCTAGGTAGTCAAAGAGAGGTGCAGTAGAGAAAGATGAGAGTATGACAGAAATGTGAGATAGAGAGAGAAATAAGGTAGTGCGAGGTAAGGTGGACAGTGGTGAGTTAGAGGGACGGCTGAAAGATGAGATATATAGCAAGTTAGAGCGGTAGTTGAGGTAAAGAGAGATGAGGTAGCAAGACAGAGGTGAAGCAGATGGTGGTGGGATGAATATGCCACTTTATTCTGCATGCTTTTTCCCCGCATGCAATTACAACGCGGTCGCTACAACGACCGCGTTGTAACAACACATACCATTACCCCGCAAGTCGTAACAACGACTTGCTCTAGGGGGGGCGCTGGATGTTGGAATAGTGTAATTTACTATTCCAACTCCAGTATGTGCAACAGTAGGGAAGGTGTTGGATTTTAAATCCAACACCTCCTGCCCCCTCCGCAAGTCGTTGTTCCGACTTGCGGAGTAATGGTATGCATTGTTACAACGCGGTCGTTGTAACGAACGTGATGTAATTGCCTGTGGGGAAAAGGATTCGTGGTAAACAATGTTTACCTGGTGGGATACATGGAGGTATGATGGAAACAGCAGTGAGGGGCAGAGAGGGTTCAGGTACAGAAAGAGTTGTGGTAGAGAGAGGCACTAAAAAGGTAAAGTTGTAGAGATTGGCAAATACCAGTAGAGAAGTGTGATCATGAAAGAGGTAGAGAGAAGTGGGTAAAGGTGGGTTGAGTAAAAGGGTGAAGTAGACATAGGTAAGAGAGTTCGGAGAGAAGTGTTAGTTGCATAGAGAGATAGAGGTAAAGGCAAAAGGATGAGGCAGAAGACGTGAGATAAAGAGAAAGACATGAGACAGAAAGATTACTGTTTTTACTGCACCAACTGCCCACAGTGTGAAGGTTAAGGTTGGGCAGTTAGAACACTACCACTAAGCTAATGTGAAGCGGATGCCAAGCAGGCAAATTACAAAATAATCGTATTACGGTGAGGTTTCTCACAGTATGTCACTTTACAAGAGGGGGGACGTTGGAAGGTGATGGCTATTGGCAATTCCCCATTTTACCCATTTGTACAATAAAATGTCTCAGCACTGGCAAAGTCTATGCATCTGGCTTTTATTTTGAGTCCTGAGGAAAAAAAAATCTTAAACCTGCTGTGGTGAAAAACAAAAACACAATGCACCACCAGAACGTCACTTTTTTGACGTTCCAGCGGTGCAAGGTGCCACAGCATATTTATAAGGCCGCGTAAAGCCACTATACGTGGCTTTTCATAGTCTCATAAATATGTGCTCCTTTCACGCAGAAAACTGCGAGAAAGGGGCGTTCCATGGGTGTTGCTGTGGGTGTTCCCACGCAACACCCATGGAACTCATGGAACCTGACACATTCCCAGATTTACGAGAAATCGTAAATCTGGGAATGCGTCAGAACCTACCACCACCCCAGGGGTGGCGTTAGGGAGGCGCAACGAGGAGAAATGTTTTAATTTCTCCTCGTGCTTTCTGCAGCACACATAGAAAAAGGAAATCGCCCTTCCTGCACAAAATCAATCAGCACCGCAACGCAGGCACCCTTACACCATGGTGCAAGGGTGCCTGCGTTGGCGCACGGCAGTCCATTGTGAACCGGTGCTGGGGAAAAGGACAGGAATGCCCCGTATCACATTGATACTGTGCATTCCTGCCCTTTTGTTTTGACGTAGGGCAGTGCAGCAAGATTCCTTGCGGCGCTGCCCTACGTCAAAACCTCATAAATGAGGCCATATGTATATATGTATATATATAAATGAGCTAAAACTGTAAGATTTCTTGATTCAGTGTACTTTGGAGATGTTAAATACTTCCTCTTGCATTGCAGCGTAAGCACTCTCCATGAGGTGGAATGATACACTAAACAGACAATAGCATTATGTAAGACAGTAAACATATTGCTTTCCCTTCACCCACAGCAGGGCCTTTTCTTTGCCAAAAACACTTCGCTTTTGATGTATATTTACAGAGAACTACTGTGTTTATATTGGTGTCTGAATAATTCTCTGAAACGGCAAACCCAAACCGGAATCATACCCACGCTAATTGCCGAAGCACAGTTCCGATGATAAGCGTCGAGCAATGGCGCTGGACTGCGGCTTTGCACGACAAACATGTTTAAACTATTCTAGCTTGGAATTAAGTTTTTTTGGGTGGAAACTTGTACTGTGATTTATGACGGGCTAAAGTGACAGGCCTCAATTAAGGTCCTGGGAGTGCTCCCATGCGGCGTGCGAACCTCCCCCACTGTGGTTTCCCGCGCTGTGACGGTGAACCACTGCGACATCCCTGAGAGGACAAGGCGGTGACTTTAAATGCGATGAAACGTCTGACACTAATGAACTAGGGAACAACGTGTAATTACATCGCTGTCAGGATCCCCACCCGCTCCCCGGGGGTGTTTTTTCCCAATAGTATTTTTGGTCTTTTTTTGTTTTTCGTTTTTCGTGGTAGTACTAACTATGATTATAGAGCAGGTGGTAGGTGAGGGGGCAGGAATAAAGCTCTCGGCTCCAAAACCACTACCTTGTATAACAAATATATGCAACAATGCCTTAAAAAGAGTGCACAATTGCTCTTTACATAGAGTATGATGGAAGGAGGTACATGCTGGGATCAGAAACCGATTTTATTCACAAAGAGTGACAAAGATTGATAGAACTGGGTGCAGTAAATTCAGGTCTGCCCCTTCTCTATAAAACTTATGGCTGATTGCTTGCACTAAGCATTTGTGAACATTATTATAAAATTGACGCCCTTATGTATGAGGCCCTTACGCCGCTGTTGCGTCTTTTTTGTGGTGCTGCGGTGGCATAAAAAATGCGTCACACTGCGCCATATTCACAAAGTGACGCTCTAGGCAGACGCGTCACTTTGTAAACTCCTGCTCTACATTATACCTGTGACAGGTATAATGTATGCAGGGTGGGCGTTCCGGAGCAGAAAAGGCTCATAGAAATGTTGCAGCAAAATCTATGAAATTTCACTGCAACACTTCTACAGCCTCACTGCGTCAAATCCTTACGCCTGCTAGAAGCAGACTTAAGGGGTGACGCAGGCCTTTTTACACTGGGCTTGCCGCATGTGAAATGACACATTGCTGGAGTTGCATCTGTTTCCAGACACACTCCAGCAATGCGCCATTTTTGCACTAACAGATACATCAGGATTCCTGACGTATCTGTCAATCCTTGCGACACGGAGCGTTGTACAGTAAAGACAGCGCATCCATGGTGTCGCAAGGAGGGTGCACTGAAAAGTGTCCCATCGCTGTTTTACCGCAGGAATGCGACTCTTCATAAATGAGGCCCTACGTTTGCAAATACTGATAACATAACACAAACCCAGAGGTATGCATAGTTTTTTTGCTAGCAAAGTTTGCAGAATTATTACCTTTCGCACTGAAGATGGGTGACATCATTTTCTGAGTATTTTTTTAGAAACAATTTCAATCTCATCGACCTTGCACCTGGAAATGTATGCCAACCTTTTCTCTGCCCGTTTATGCCTTGCATACCCTTTCTATGCACTGTGATATTGCACAGGGGAAGAATAATGTTTTGTGAGTTACACCTCATCTGCAGAACCATTTTGTAAGTGATTAATAGGGACATTGGTATTTTCAAGCATCAAGATTTTCACTCAAATGTGACCAAGCAAAAACCTGATCATTAACATTCGCTAAGATTACAAATAACGTTGTTACTTCGTACACATGTACACATAACATATTAAATCTCACTCTAAACTTTGCAAAGCTGTGGCTACAGAGTAGTGTGGAGACATCCAGCCCCTCCACCCTGGCACAATTGATGGACCATCATCTATAGCTTAACAGTTTGATCTGGCATCAGTTCTTTAAATGGGCCGGTACTGTCCGGTACGGAGTACCAGCACTTTTTTATTTTGAGAGGGAGAGTACCGGCACTTCTCAAGAAAAATGCTATACCTTTAATAGGAGAGTACCGGCACTTCTCAGAAACAAGCAGGTACAGTACCTGCACTTCTGTTTTTCCATTTCAAGCACTGTCTGGCATCACTTGCCTGTGGAAAATGACTGCAAATCCCTGCTTGGCATTGATCAGCCCTAGCTGTGGGTAAGCAAGGAAATTCCTCAGAAGTCCTGACCCAGACCCAGACTATAGATCTAGCTTGGTCCCACAATGCTTAATGTGTAAGAGAATAAGTGCTGAAGGCCTGGGCTGCCGAATACCAACTGTGCCTAGTTTAAAGTCACCCTCTTGCCCCTTTCATCCACCACCCTACATTTCCTGTCTCTTTGTCTCACTCTGCAGGTTCTCTTTCATCCCTGCTTCTTCCCCTTGTCCCTGTCTTCCAGTTTTTCTCTTTCCCCTCCTTTCTCTCTTTTTCTCTCTTTCTCTCACTTTTCAGAAATCAACGTCTGATGATAAAAAATTAGTCCCAGTCTCCAAACAAGAGTGCTGGTGGGCCCCACCTGCAAGCACATGCTCAAATTAAGCACTGTCCCAAGAGCCAAACAAAAAATAAAGCGAGCCACTGAATGGCTCAACTTTAAATCGCGCAAAAGAAGTGATGATGAATATGGCAAGATTGCTTAACATTATAAAAAGAGTGACATCCGTCCATTCTCTGTTGTGCTCCTTCCTTTCTTCTCTTTTCTTATTCTCTTACTCACTCTCTTACTTTCCTGCCACACTCTTTCCATCACCTTTCTCTATCTCTCGCTCTTTTTTACTCTCTCGCCCTTTTTTGCCCTCTTGGCTCACTCTCTCTCTCTCCCTGCATATACCACTCATAAGGAGTGCCCAGCACTGGTGCATGCATGGAGGCCTGCAGTGCGAAAGCTGCAGCAAAGACCCTCTGCCTTAGTCCTACTCTTAGGGGCATATTTACAACAAAAGTGGCGGAGCGTGGGTTAGCTCCAAAATAGCTAACGCCACTCTCTGTCACTTTAGAAATGCAGGAATGCACCGTATTTACAATAATACGGTGCACCCCTGCATTTCTCCCTGTGCTGGCGCTAAATTCAGCTGCCTAGCGCCAACACAGGCACCCTTGCACCTGCGTTGAAGGAATGATTAGAATGGTGATTTGAAACTCCTATGTGTGCTGCATTGTGCAGCACACATAGAAGTTGCAAATTGTCATTTTTTTTAATGTTTGTTTATGTGCAGGAAGGGACACCTTCCTGCACATAAACAATAATTCATGGCGTTTTGCTGTTTCTATGTGTGCTGCCGAATGCAGTACACATAGAAACAGCAAAAACGAGGAGAAATTAAATATTTTTCCAATTTTCACCATGTTTTTACCTGGTCTTAATTTTGGCGCTGCCCCATGTTTACACCACCCTTTTAAATATAGGGCAGTCAAAATCAATCGGTGTTGCGGAGGAAAGCCCACAGGAACAAGCATTGCCCACCCCTTTCACGCTACGGGTGAAAGGGTGCCTTATTTAATAAGGTGACGTTAAGCCAACGTTAAGCGGCTTAATGCCATCTTGTAAATAAGCGAAGCCCCTATCGCCACAGGATCGTCTTTAAAAGTGACGTTCCTGTGGCGATAGGGGCTTGTAAATTTGCCCCTTAGTCTGATGTTTAAAGTTCTGTGAGCAGAGGTGCAGGCGTTATGCAAGCCTGACAAGGCTTTGTTTTTGGGCTTCGCCCCACATGTTTGTTTAATCTATCTTCTTTTCTTCATTATGAAATCTGTAAGTGGGGTAACTCTATGGGGATGGTTCTAGGGTGGCTGAAATTGGTGCAGTTGACTTTTATCAGCTTTGCACAATTTTCAGTAAAGTTTTGCCAAATCCAGATCGTTGGCAAAGCTTTATTTTAAAGAAGCTGGCGAGGTGCCCTCTCCATGACAATTTTGCATTAAAAAAGCCCTTCTAAACCTATATTTCTATTGCTGTTGAATTCTCTCCAGATAGTACCTTTGTGTAGGGTGTTGAGAACCATCCAATGAGCAGGCCATGGAGAATGCATGCCTGAACACTACCAGTTCAGGACATAAAGTCTATTGACCAGAGGAGGACATTCATAGCCCCACAGTCACCTGGGCTCTGTGCGCTTTGTAAAAAAAACACACAAACTACGTGTAAAAGCAAGCAGACTGCGTAGGCCTCGGGAAGGCTGAGTGGAAAGAGACAGACTGTAATTACAGAGATAACTCACGCGGTGTCACGCCACAATGATACATGAAAACGCTTCATAAAGCAGTCGCTGTGATGCCCTCCATCCATCTTTCTGCCGCTCTGTTTATTCACTCCTCCGGCCCATAAGTCTCTGCTGCGTGCCACCGTAAATGCCATCGACTGAGAAATAGGAAAATGTCACCGGCTCCTCATTCTGGACCGTTTTCCCACAAAAAATAGCTTTCATTTTCTCGTGTAAATTTCTCAAATATTTCTGTTTCTGATTATTGTCAGAGCAACGCGCTGCACAATAAATGGCAAGGAACAGATATGGCCCCTCGCAGGTGATATGTAAACCACGGTGCCCCCAGTCTGCCAGTGTGTCATATATTAGGAAACTTAAGTTGTGTCTCAGATTTATATGGAGGTGTAGCCAAGAAAGCCGCCTCCTGCTTCAAAGAGGTGCCTTCTTTTGAACGAAAATAGTGACAGCCACTGAAGACCAAGGCCTGTATTACATAAGTCCCTCGAGGGCGCAACGGGCGTTTGCGCCCCCGGGGCACTTTGGTATTACAGAAGGGGCCGCAGACGCTTGTGCGGCCCCTTCTGTAATACCTCATGCAAATGAGGGAATACCTTTGCCTCTGCCCCGTGCCGTATTACAGATGTGGGTGCAGAAGCAAAGAAGCTGTCAGGGGGCGCACTGACAGTGTGCCACGTAAAAGGTGGTGCACTGTCAGTTCTCCCCCTGAGAGCAGCCCTCTGAAGGGTTAAAGGGGGTCCTACGGACCCCACAGACATCGCCTTAAAGGGGGCGTGCCCTATGCAAATGAGGGAATCCCTTTGCCTCTGCGCCCGTGGCGTATTACAGACGTGGACACAGAAGCAAACAAGCATTTGCAATGCAATAGGTCTCGCATTTACGCGAGTTTGAGCAATTGGCATTGTAAATGACAATGCCTTTTATTTAAGTTTTAAAAACCAAAACATAAATAAAAGGCATTGTCATTTACAATAAATGCGAGACCTATTGCATTGCAAAGGCTTGTTTCAGATTTCATTACCTTAAAATCTCTTCTATGGAGCCCTTGAGTTTCCAAGTTCAATTTGCGAGCAGTCTATCAATTCCAGCTTTTTTTTTTTTTGTAAAACAGGATTTGTAATCCTGTTTATAGCATCAAAAGACAGGCCTCCAAGTCTCAGAACGCCAAAAAACCTGGACTGGAAGAGCTGCTCATGCATGGATATGGAAAACCTGAGACCTCTGCTTTATGTAAGCCTTGTTAACTAATATGACCGGCCCTTCCGTCTGCAAATGGAGCAGAAAAAGCAACGGTTTAATTTGAGCATGCTTTTACCATTTCTTGCTTGGTGTCTTTGAGACACGCGTTTCTAGTTGCAATACTATGTCACATGATGAGTATTGTGTTACAATTGTCCCATCAGTCAGCTTCTGAATTGTAAATATCTTTGCGTGGCTGCAAACATGAGGGCAGAACAAAGGTGCTTGATGTATGAGCATACGCTGAGCCTGTCTCACAGGTCTGACTCTTTCCCAATCCTGGGTTTTCAGCCAACAGCTCTATGCATGCCAGGACCTGCAGTGACACACTGGCAATAGAGAAATGAAAACTACAAGCCCCAGAATGCTTACTGCGGCAAGCTGCAATTCGCTCTCATATTATGGGTCCACTAGATACCTACATATCGAACTTTAGTGTCAGAAAAGTAATAATAAAGATAGTCTGTGCATGGTGGTATGTTTATCTTGGTACAGTGTTAGTATTTTGCAGACGTTCACTTCTTTCCTCATGGAGCTCATGGGAATCACACAATCTTTGTGCACAGAAGATCTGCGATAAATCATCCTATCAAACTTGCTTCTCCATTTATTGTATGAATGTATTGACATTTGTATAGTGCACAAACAGCTGGGAAGCAGCGGAGAAATGTACATTAAATAGAATGTTTGCTGACGACAAAAGATTGTTTTTATCAAGAAGAGACTTTACGTACTTGAATTCCCCATTATCTTATACATTTTTTTTACACTTGAAGCCATAGTGAAATAAAGTGCTTTGCACAGAATCACACAACGTCAGTCAACTGCGGAAGTTTGGATTAGGATGCATGGTGGCAGGCTGTGAACTTGGATGCCAGCAGTGCAGACCATTTTTCTGAGTGTAATTTAAGACGGGCTCTGCTAAATTCTAACTGAGGACGTCCTGTGAACCAGGAAGGGGTCGTTTACTTGAATTGTGATGCCGAGCCTACAAACCGTCTGCACCAGCCCTCCCTCCACCCCTCACCTCTCTCCACCCTCCTCACACTGTCGGGCAGTCTGAAAGACAGTGGTGTAACAAAACTCTAAGGGACTCACCATATACAATCACCCTAGCAGTCGCACATGCAGGCATAGGGATACTTCATAGGGGTTGGTATGACAAAGCTGGCGACCTGTGAATGACCTTCTTTCAGCTTACTCCCAGACCAGATGGAAATTAATGTGGGCTTTAGACCATCCCCAGTATTGTAAACACCAAAGTATGTTATGTTAGCTGGTGTCCGTATGGCGTGCAGCTTCTGCTGGTGTGACATTATGGTGTTGTTGCTTTGTCCGTGTGCGAGCGGGTACACATGTGTGTGATTCGAACAGTGTGTTGCTGGAAGCTTTCCTGTGTAGCAATGTGCGAAGTTTACCTCCAAGGTAGATGGATGCCGGAGATCTTTGTTTGGCAACACAACTCAGATGGATGTGAAGGGTCCCAAAGGTCACATGCGGAAAACTTTTTGAACATCCTGTGATTCTAGGCAAAACACTTAATATCCCCGGGTCTTAAAAAAAATGAACGTATCCTTGTAATGTACCTGGTGCTTGTGTAAAACGTTCCAATAGCATCAGGTCTATGGTGGAATGGGGGAGAGAGGGGAAAAACACAACAGAATGCCCCTTGGTTCGGCCCCCCCCTCCCAGTATGTGGAGCGGGGTCTTTGGGGTGAAGAGTGGATACAATTACAATGGGTGATAGGGTGCGGCTGCACCCAAGGCTTAGCCCGGGTACAACCTTGCGGGCCAAGCAGCAGCGCGCATGGAGGACTGCATGCCGTTCGTGGTTTATTTCTTCTGTTACCGGTAAACACCATGTGTTTCCCAGCACTCTGCAGAGACTTACAATATGACGTGCATCTAACCAAACGCCCCTGTCATTAATAAAATTATGAACTTTCCTACAAGTGTCTCTTGGAAAAATCTCCATTTCTCAAATAAATGTGATGTGGGTTTGTGCGTCGCGCCTGGGCTGCACGGGAGCAGTTGGAGCGCTAGATTCGGGAGTACTTTACTAAACAGGAGAAATGAACACAAAAGATGTGTTCGCATGTCTGAGGTTTCGCAGGCGGGACCGGCAGGGGTGTTTGTAAATATAGCCGGCTAAGCGAGGTGCCGAAGGACTGCGGCGGGGACAAGTGAAGTAAAACAATAGCTGTTTTAAAATGGATCCGTGCAATCCAGTCAAAAATGTGAGCAAAGTTTAAAAGTCTCTGAGTGGAGAAATCAGGTGCGGGCAGAAGGAAGCGGGTGGGGAAGTCCGCCGACCGGATGAATTGTTCTGCTTGCTTGTTTTCAGAGGGGGATCTTGTTAAAAGGGAGGAATTTGTGGGGCAGCCTTTGGTGAGATCTTATCGCGTCCTCTGAGCGGAGTCACGGTGCTGCCCCCTGCGCTCGCGTGCCCTCCTCGCAGTGGGAGGATGTATGTGGTGGTGTGTATGTGAGGGAGAGATGGCTGGCATCAGTTTTAAGGACTCCTCCAAGAATAAAGGCTGCCCGGGTGGGGGCTAATGGCATCAGAGAGGCGGCCAGAATACCCTACTGCTGGAGCGGCTGCGTCTCTGCGTAAACACGGGGCGCAGGCAGCCTCACTCGGCCTCATTACGGGGGCGGAGGGTTTAAACCAGGCGTGGTGGAAGAGTGCACCCCATTATTTTCGCGGCCGGCTCTGGCTGGTGGGGGCGGAGGGGTGGGGGGGCGAGGGGAGGGCAGGGATTCCAAGCACTCCATCCTGTCCGCTAGACTCACTGTCTCTGTCTGAAGACATGCTGCTGCTCACAGCGAGGAACAACAAGCAGCACACAGCCCGAGATCTCCTGCATACCCCGTGCATAATGTTGTTTACTACAACATCAGACAAGACAAACAATGTATTCAATTATATCAGTTGCATGGAAGGGTCGTAAAAAGCCCCTTTCCTCCAATAATGGCACCCAAGGTTTTCCTGCAGCATAACTGCAGGTTTATGAAAACTGTAAAACATCCGGTAATAAAGGCGAAGAGGCAAAAAAGCAGTTCGAGAACAAATCTGCGGCTCGTGGAGTAATGTGTTTGCCGTTTTGTGCGGACCTATAAACTAAGAGGGAGAGCGCCGGCCAGCAGCCCAACGCCATTTTAAACAAGCTGGAAAATAGTGCTCACCCACCAGATAAAGCCCACTGTGTAAAGCCGCAAGGAAAAGATCCAGTCCGGATGGGCCGTCGGAGAAGGAGACAGGGCGGTAACAAAGAAGCCTCGTTTTCAATGGGAAGCCAGCGTTTAGCATAAACGCTGATGCCAGACAATAGGAATGATGGGCGGGGCTTCAAATCCCCTTCTGAAATCTACCCGATTACAAAAAGCCTTGCAGAGCGAGCAGCGCATGCGCGCTGCAACGCAGGTCTGCAAGACCTAAAAAGCTGTCAGGAAGCGCACTGACAGCGCGCCACCTAAAAGGTGGCGCACTGTCAGTTCTCCCCCTGAGAGCAGCCCTCTGCAAAGGTTAAAGGGGGTCCCCACAGACATCGCCTTACAGGGAAGGCCTACTTGATCATACGACCTCATGAAGGAACCAGCCTTCCTGGCGCGTTCCTTAAATCCACCCATCTGGTACACCTTGCAAGCCCTCCATATGTAGGAATGACCCAGCACTAACACTTCACAAATATCCATACCACCTGATGAACGCATTAGAGAGATATAGGAGTGAGAGCAGCAAATTGCTCAGGGCTATCCACTAGATCAAGTGAAAATGCATGTAACACTTGTAGCACCCTGACCTTCACCCCATAATTTTCTGCACCATCTTACCATCCGATCCTGACACAGCAGCTAATGTGGTAAAAGGAGTAGGGGCTGAAGTTGGATGGATCAATCCCTGCCACCCCGAAGAACAAGTTTAAAACGCTAGAAAACTGGAATTTGGACAATGTGGTTCCATCAGCATGAAGGAACAATGCCTATGTTGCCTTTAGGGGCCTTTATGAGTGTACCACAGTGTACTCCTCCAGGGCCCGAACGGGACAGTAGAGGGAAGCAGGAGCCATGTTAAGCAATATGTGTTCACGTAGTCCTCCCAGGTCGGATATAGAATATGGCAAGGTCACCACCAGTGCACTGTCAGGCCAGCTCACCTCTTCTGTGAGAAGGCCTTCAAGAATGTCTTTCTCCAATTTCACGACTAGCTCTCCCACCCTGAAAGGTCCACAAAATGCTAGGCAGAAGGAGGCACCAAAAAGCAGGGATTCAAACTTGGACTTGCAATGCCTTAGGAGCCTTGAAACAATAATGCCCAGCATCTGTACATCAATTGGGTGTCTGGAGTCCTGTCTCCCCTCTTCCAGCCTTAGCCAACTCTTCATTGCCTTCCTGATAAGAAAAGGGGCAGACCAGCCACAAACGTTATAATAAACAACAAAAGAGTGTACCTTTTTAAAGAGAGAAGATCAAATGTGCAGAATCCCACTAGGTTCTATGGAAAGCCCTCACTCACCAACCTGGTTGGTGACATGCTTCATCATTGGGCCCCACCGGGAGAGGCCGAATGCCACCCCGGTGTGCTGCAACGCCAGAGTTACTGCGGAGCTGGAAAAAATAGTGATTTGATAAAAAAGGTGAAAGTGAGTTAAAAATGTCTGAATTGTGTCAAAAATATGTTTTATTAATTTGCCAATTAGACATGGTTAAAAATAAGGTGTTGGACAAAAAACTGAATAAATTGTTCAGCTATGTCCCCTGAAATCTGGTCAACATGTTTCTGCCTACGTGTGAGTAATTATTCAGGCATTCGTCAGGACCGAAGGTGAAATAAAGTGAACCCCGGCGGTATGGACGCTCTAAGGCCCACCCTAACCTGAGGTTATAAATGTAAAAAATAGGTTCTGACTGTAGTAGTCATGTGATCCTTGTGATTGAGAGGAACCGAGTTTACTCTGCTTAATGATACAATAAACAATAACAAACAGACATACAAGACAGGAACATACAAAAGGTAGCTTTTAGATTTGATGTTCGCGAGTATGTCATAATGCAAACAACATACATGCACATGTGCTCTTCGGAGTGCACTTGAACTGTAACCCTGGTCATGTAGACTACGGTGCTAGATCTTGTGCACTTAAAAGATATCACAGGATAAAGTGACAAGGACTAGACTAACAGCCTTAGTATTCAATATGCACATTCCGACGTCTAATCATAGCCAGTAACCTGTGAAGACTATATAGGCTATAAGAAAAACGGACGAAGACAAATGGTGCTGATGGGCACGAGATGTTTTTTTTATATAAAAAAAAATATATATATATGGTATATCTTACATCCGGTGTAACGGCTGATTACACCATGGGTCTCGGGAGGGGGGTGATGGCAAAATGGCACACCCTACAGATAAAGGTAAAAGGAGGAAGGGGTCAGAAGCTGTGACCGATAAAAACATGAGTGTTACTTATCTCATTTGTGGCTCAAAAATGGACTCACGCCTTCACTGCCAGGCACCCGCTTGGAACCTGCGTCGACCCTCGTGTGGCCGGACCCCGCTGATGCTGCAGAGAGTGAGGCGGCTGATTTTAAAGCTCAAAGCGAGCCTCGGAAGGAGAGCTTCTTCCGTGTTCGTCATCACGCACACGTCATCGCGTGAGCGTAGACGCGTGCGTAGATGACGAGAGTGACGCGGAACGGGCTGCGAGCCAATGGGGTTATCCATGGCTCGTAGTCAAGGAAAAACAATCCAGTTTGGCAACATAATTGTTGCTGTCAAAGGAACATCAGGTTCCTTTTGAAAGAAGAAAAGGGGTTTTAATTCAAAGCGATACTTATGGTGTCAGAGCCATGGGCAGACAAATGTAGTTAGAAAAAAGAATATTACTGCAGGTAAGTGACATAAATATATATATTGGAAACTTCCATAGCAGAAAAAAAGGGCGGAACAAGCTACGAGCCAATGGCATGGTCCTTGGCTCGAAGTAACGCAAGAAAGGACAATCCTGTTTGGCAGCTGGTTCGTGCTGTCAAAGGACCGTCAAAGGGGAAAAAAACAGTAAATAAAGAACGGTCTTGTGATGTCAAGAGACCAAGGGCACCAAAAGAAGATTGGCAAAAGAAATTTTGGAAGTTAGTAGTTATAATGAATGTTATATGAAATCTCATTTCACAGGAGATATCTCTTTAGAAAGAATCTTGGGAAAAGCATTGTTTGTATGATATAGTGCTTATATATCATGGTTCGTGTTAAAAAACAACAAAATAGAAAACAACAACAAAATAGACCACCACATAGTCCATTGTAATTCAACAGAGAAAGCTAGTCAGGTGGAGTATCAACTAGCTCAACAAGGGTGCAATGCATAGATGGCATGTGTATATGTATGTACATATGGATGCATACAAGGGGTTAGCGTCGTAGGACTGTACCCCAAGGAATATTGTCGTTCAAGCCTTGTCTGTGTGTGCCCAATCGGTACACCCACCTCTGCTCTTTTTCATATAAAATTTGTAGTGTGTTTCTTTGGGTTTTGACTTGCTCAATGACTGTCCACCTAAGGTCATTGGTGGTGTGATTGGACTGTAAGAAATGTTCACTTAATTTGGTGGTAATCCGCTTGCATCGAATGTTGCTTCTATGTTCACACACACGTAGTTTGACTTTACGTGTGGTCATGCCCACGTAGCGCAAACCACACGGGCAACTTATTAAATACACAACATTAGAAGTGTTGCAATTAGTGTGGGCACGCTGGGTCCATACTTTCCCTTGTTCGAGATTTAAAGTTTTGGTACTTGTAGTAAGATGACAAATACTGCAATTGGCGCAGGGGAAATGGCCCGTTACCTTTGGAAGGCCATATGCGTCAGTTATGGATGGTGTATCTTGAATGAGGTTATCTCTGGGGCGAGTGTGGACCAGAGTGTCTCTCAGACTGCGTCCTTTCTTGAAGGAAAAAAGGGGTCTCTCCCAGTCTCTTTTATTACTGGTAAGGATTCTCCAATGTTTGTTTATGACTTTCTTCACAGTGTTGGATGCACTACTGTAAGTCGTGACACAGGTTAATGGCATTTCCACCATTTCCCTTGGGTTGTCCTCTAATAGGGCCTCTCTTGGTTGGTTCCGTGCCCTTTTATAACCTTTATTAAGGATACTGTCTGGGTAGCCACGATGTCTAAGTTTAACGGTTAAATCGGTTGACTGTTTGCGAAAATCCTCTAGATGACTACAGTTTCTCCTTAATCGTAAAAATTGCCCATATGGCAAATTTTCCCGTAGGGATCTTGGGTGGAAGCTTGAAAAATCCAAAAGATTGTTGTTTGCAGTTTGTTTGTAGTGGGTCTTGGTTGTCAGACACCCATTGTTCTTAGAGATTACTACATCTAGGAACTCAATTTCCTGTGTGCTACAGGTATGTGTGAACTTCAAGTTCAGATCAAGAGTGTTAATCCATTGGAGGAATTCTGCCAGGTGGTCATCAGATCCTTGCCATACCATGAGAATGTCATCTATATATCTCTTCCAATAACTTATGGAAGAGGCAAAAGGGTTAATCACACTTTGGATAAATTTGCGTTCAAAATTATGAACATACAGACCAGCTACACTGGGGGCAAAGGTGCTGCCCATCGAAGTTCCAGTCGATTGGAGAAACAAATCACCTTTATATTCAAAAATTTTTTGTTTAAGTGCCAGAGTTGCACATTCCAAGATAAACGATTTAGGTGTTTTATACTCCCAGTTAATCTCATCCAGAGTCTGCCCCAGGACATTGATGGTATCGTCCTGGGGGATACTTGTATAAAGACTCTCGATGTCGAGGGTTACAAGTATGGTGGAATCGGTGTCAATAGACAGAGCTTGTAGTAAGTTAAGGAGATTTTTTGTATCCTTCAAATACGTGGGAGTTTGTTGGATCAAAGGTTTTAAAAAATGATCACAGAAGCGTGATAAGGGCTCCAAAAGAGAGCCGATACCCGAAACGATCGGGCGTCCTGGAGGTGGTGTTCGATTCTTGTGGATTTTGGGGAGCGTGTAAAAATATGGTATTATACTCTCCCCTACAGTCAAAAAATCCGCTTCATGTTTTGTAATGTGGCCATTTGCTTCTGCCTCTCTCACAAGGTTGCCAATCCTGGTCTTAAGCTCTTGGGAGGGGTCCGTGGTCAGTGTAGTATAATTAGTCCAAGCAGGCGTTGACATTCAATCTCATAGTCCACTGTATTTTGTATGACCACGCCCCCACCCTTGTCAGCAGGTTTTATCGTGATGGTGGTATTGGTTTGTAACCGGTTGAGGGCCTCGAATTCCTGAGCACTCAAATTTTTGAAGGTTTTTGGTTTGGCAAAACTCTCGATTTCCAGAAACACTGCCTGCTCAAACGCAGTGATTTCTGCTGGTATAGTGTATGGTGGTGGTACAAAGGTAGATTTGATTCTTAGATCAGTGTCTCCTTGGAATGTCCCTGCCCCTGTCTGTTCCCTTCCTTCAAAGAACGCTTTCAACTTCAGCTTTCTAAAAAAGTTAGATAGCTCACAATGGAGCCGGAATTTGTCTAATCGGGCAGTGGGTACAAACCCCAGGCCCTTTTCGAGAACTTGTATTTCTACTGGGGTAAGGGTCACATCAGAAAGATTGACAATCAAACTCCCTGGGCACTCGTGCTCGCTTGTTGCACTTGCTGCGTGTATAGTTGCCCACTGGGTCGTCCGGTTCCCATCGGACTTGATTCTGTCCTCTCCTTTTGCCCCTTCCTCTCCGGCCTCTCTCTAAAAAAGGAGGACGGTAGCTGTTTTGTTGGAAATGTGGTGCTTGAGCGAAACCGGGGTTTTAGCCCATCATTGGGACTTGGGGGTGTTGGAAGTGCATCGGGTGCATCCCACCCAATGGCATCGGATAAGGTGGCCACATAGGATGTGAAAAATTGGACCTATTTGCGCCTCTCATTCCACCCCTCTGTCGTTGTCTGTAGCTACCACCACTTGAACCACTGTTGGTGGAGGAATTGTCGTTAGAGGTATCTGAATTAGTGTTATTTCTCGTAGGTGGTGTATATGTGGGTTCTGCATATGGATAAGCTTTTTCAAAGCTGAATTTTTTTAAATCTTTTTGAAATTTCGTTACTTTTTTCTGAGTGAGACTATCCTTATATTCTATGATGTCTTTATTCATCTCGTCTAGTTTTTTCTTGTACCCCGTTAGTGTGGTTCTGAAGTGATTCTCTGTTTGTTGAATCTCAACCATCAGTGCTTCAGACAATCTGATCGCAGTTTTTATTATTAAGACCAACCAGTCTCGTGTGCAATGCCACGCGATCATTGCCCATTCCTTTCTAAAGGTCGCATCCTCTAAGAAGATGCGTGGTGCATTTGTTACTAAAAGGCCCCTTGGCGCGATGTTTGTGCGCAAGTACTCCGTTAGGATTGTTCCGTGTAGAATAGTGCGAATTCTATTCTTTTTCTGCTCTGAAAGTTTGTCCCATTCACTGGTGTGTGTTATGGCCTGTGAAATAGTTGAATCTGCAAGAATGGAAGGGAGTGCCAAGATGGCATCCACATCCGAGTCAGAGTATGTGAGACCCAGGTTTTCCATTATGAATCAAGGTGTAAGATATAGTCCAATAGGTCAGGGGATCTTGAGAAATCGGACCCCTCAGGCAAAGATATACATAGAAATTAATAGAGATAACTCTCACAGCTGTACGCTGCTAAACATGTGGAAAATCAACAAGAGAGAGAGGGAAATAAATTTGAGGAGCACTCTTGGTCCCTCAGACAATATATAATAAACAACAAAAGAGTGTACCTTTTTAAAGAGAGAAGATCAAATGTGCAGAATCCCACTAGGTTCTATGGAAAGCCCTCACTCACCAACCTGGTTGGTGACATGCTTCATCATCGGGCCCCACCGGGAGAGGCCGAATGCCACCCCGGTGTGCTGCAACGCCAGAGTTACTGCGGAGCTGGAAAAATAGTGATTTGATAAAAAAGGTGAAAGTGAGTTAAAAATGTCTGAATTGTGTCAAAAATATGTTTTATTAATTTGCCAATCAGACATGGTTAAAAATAAGGTGTTGGACAAAAAACTGAATAAATTGTTCAGCTATGTCCCCTGAAATCTGGTCAACATGTTTCTGCCTACGTGTGAGTAATTATTCAGGCATTCGTCAGGACCGAAGGTGAAATAAAGTGAACCCCGGCGGTATGGACGCTCTAAGGCCCACCCTAACCTGAGGTTATAAATGTAAAAAATAGGTTCTGACTGTAGTAGTCATGTGATCCTCGTGATTGAGAGGAACCGAGTTTACTCTGCTTAATGATACAATAAACAATAACAAACAGACATACAAGAAAGGAACATACAAAAGGTAGCTTTTAGATTTGATGTTCGCGAGTATGTCATAATGCAAACAACATACATGCACATGTGCTCTTCGGAGTGCACTTGAACTGTAACCCTGGTCATGTAGACTACGGTGCTAGATCTTGTGCACTTAAAAGATATCACAGGATAAAGTGACAAGGACTAGACTAACAGCCTTAGTATTCAATATGCCCATTCCGACGTCTAATCATAGCCAGTAACCTGTGAAGACTATATAGGCTATAAGAAAAACGGACAAAGACAAATGGTGCTGATGGGCACGAGATGGTTTTTTTATATAAAAAAAAAATATATATATATATGTTATATCTTACATCCGGTGTAACGGCTGATTACACCATGGGTCTCGGGAGGGGGGTGATGGCAAAATGGCACACCCTACAGATAAAGGTAAAAGGAGGAAGGGGTCAGAAGCTGTGACCGATAAAAACATGAGTGTTACTTATCTCATTTGTGGCTCAAAAATTGACTCACGCCTTCACTGCCAGGCACCCGCTTGGAACCTGCGTCGACCCTCGTGTGGCCGGACCCCGCTGATGCTGCAGAGAGCGAGGCGGCTGATTTTAAAGCTCAAAGCGAGCCTCGGGAGGAGAGCGTCTTCCGTGTTCGTCATCACGCACGCGTCATCGCGTGAGCGTAGACGCGTGCGTAGATGACGAGAGTGACGCGGAACGGGCTGCGAGCCAATGGGGTTATCCATGGCTCGTAGTCAAGGAAAAACAATCCAGTTTGGCAACATAATTGTTGCTGTCAAAGGAACATCAGGTTCCTTTTGAAAGAAGAAAAGGGGTTTTAATTCAAAGCCATACTTATGGTGTCAGAGCCATGGGCAGACAAATGTAGTTAGAAAAAGAATATTACTGCAGGTAAGTGAAATAAATATATATATTGGAAACGTCCATAGCAGAAAAAAAGGGCGGAACAAGCTACGAGCCAATGGCATGGTCCTTGGTTCGAAGTAACGCAAGAAAGGACAATCCTGTTTGGCAGCTGGTTCGTGCTGTCAAAGGACCGTCAAAGGGGGGAAAAACAGTAAATAAAGAACGGTCTCGTGATGTCAAGAGACCAAGGGCACCAAAAGAAGATTGGCAAAAGAAATTTTGGAAGTTAGTAGTTATAATGAATGTTATATGAAATCTCATTTCACAGGTGATATCTCTTTAGAAAGAATCTTGGGAAAAGCATTGTTTGTATGATATAGTGCTCATATATCATGGTTCGTGTTAAAAAACAACAAAATAGAAAACAACAACAAAATAGACCACCACATAGTCCATTGTAATTCAACAGAGAAAGCTAGTCAGGTGGAGTATCAACTAGCTCAACAAGGGTGCAATGCATAGATGGCATGTGTATATGTATGTACATATGGATGCATACAAGGGGTTAGCGTCGTAGGACTGTACCCCAAGGAATATTGTCGTTCAAGCCTTGTCTGTGTGTGCCCAATCGGTACACCCACCTCTGCTCTTTTTCATATAAAATTTGTAGTGTGTTTCTTTGGATTTTGACTTGCTCAATGACTGTCCACCTAAGGTCATTGGTGGTGTGATTGGACTGTAAGAAATGTTCACTTAATTTGGTGGTAATCCGCTTGCATCGAATGTTGCTTCTATGTTCACACACACGTAGTTTGACTTTACGTGTGGTCATGCCCACGTAGCGCAAACCACACGGGCAACTTATTAAATACACAACATTAGAAGAGTTGCAATTAGTGTGGGCACGCTGGGTCCATACTTTCCCTTGTTCGAGATTTAAAGTTTTGGTACTTGTAGTAAGATGACAAATACTGCAATTGGCGCAGGGGAAATGGCCCGTTACCTTTGGAAGGCCCCATGCGTCAGTTATGGATGGTGTATCTTGAATGAGGTTATCTCTGGGGCGAGTGTGGACCAGAGTGTCTCTCAGACTGCGTCCTTTCTTGAAGGAAAAAAGGGGTCTCTCCCAGTCTCTTTTATTACTGGTAAGGATTCTCCAATGTTTGTTTATGACTTTCTTCACAGTGTTGGATGCACTACTGTAAGTCGTGACACAGGTTAATGGCATTTCCACCATTTCCCTTGGGTTGTCCTCTAATAGGGCCTCTCTTGGTTGGTTCCGTGCCCTTTTATAACCTTTATTAAGGATACTGTCTGGGTAGCCACGATGTCTAAGTTTAACGGTTAAATCGGTTGACTGTTTGCGAAAATCCTCTAGATGACTACAGTTTCTCCTTAATCGTAAAAATTGCCCATATGGCAAATTTTCCCGTAGGTGTCACCTTGCATAGGCCGCAGATCAGCTTTCCTGCCTCAAAAGTGTCAAAAAGAAGATCAATGAAGACAGTGAAAATTTCCGCTCCCTCTCCTTCACCCACAAAGGAAAGATTAGCTGGATTGCACCCTGATAGGGCTTTTTTGACATAGGAGCTAAGCAGGACACCATGAGGTCTAGAAGGACGGGGCACAAAGCTTTCATAGATGGTCTGGGAAAGTTGTAGGTAAGTTTGCAGCCTCTGAATGGACGTGCCTGAATTCTTGCAGCACCCAGAGGCTGTTGAGGAGGTCACGAGCAGCAGCAAAGGCTTCGGGGAGTGATATTGGTCTGTTAAGGTGAGCGCGGGTCAGAAGTGTGAAGGCTTCAGCAAAACGGACCAGGTGGTGAGGGAGCATTGTATCCGGAGGATATTCCTGGTTGGTACTGACCGTTCTTTAATGATGCAGTGGTGGTATGGCTTGCGAGTGGCGGAGCGGGAGGGTGGTCGCTGGGGGGTGGGGTCGCGCGGGAGGTTGGGGACTGGGAGCGGGGGGTCGCGCATGGTGCGCATATAAAAAAATTACAAAAAAGAAACTTACCTTGCCGCCGGGTACCGCGCCTCTGCTCCTGCCTCCTCGTGGAACTCGAGGAACAGGAAGCAGACCCCACTGACCAATCACAATGCTGCAATGCAGCATTGTGATTGGTAAGCACCCAGGCTCCCTTGACCAATCACAATGCTGCAGTGCAGCGTTGTGATTAGTCTGAGCATCCTGGTTGGACGCTCAGCCAGGGAATTGGGGCCTGGGCATGTTCTCAACACAGGCTGTAATGCAGCCTGCATGGAGAACAGCGAAAGTGCGCATGACTGTTTTGGGCAGCCCGAGAGGGAAAGCCAAACAGTCATGTGCACAGAGGAGTGGGCAAACCACTCCTCCCTCGCCCTGCTCCGAGAGCAGAGCAGCCCCGCCCAACCGACCAGCCCGCAAAGCAGCACAAAGAATAAAATGATAATAACTCAAAGTTTTTATCATTTAATGCTTCTACTGCACACTGCTTAAAAGCAGTAGGGTGACGCTCCTCCGCCATAGAGGAGGAGTCGCCACTGTAATCATGTATGGGTAATATTATTCCACCCTGCTCCACTTCTGCAATGGGAAACAGCAATAACCAGAAGGGGAATGTTAAGATAAAGAGGTAGCACAATGGCAATGTCGAAGGCACCGGGTGTAGCGCTTACTAAGGTTCAAGACTGGAGTTTGCCCAATATAATACTAGTTAACAGGCTATTATTACTTCGGCTTTGCTGCCATGCTAGCTAGGGTCGGGAAACTTCAACCAGGTTATGGAGTGGGCTGATTTTTGCTTGCCACACTCAAGCACTAGCCATCAACTCAGCCAGGAAGGCAAACACCGGCTCACATTGTTTCTGTGTGTCTGGAATTATCATCAGGAAGGGCAGGCCCCTTTGGCGAAAGTAGAGCAGATGCTGAACCTCGAAGCGGGTGTTCGGAGGGCAGAAAGAAATGCCTACAAAGTGATTGGCGCCTCCTTAGTGGCTGCTGCTGCCTGGTGCTTGGTTATGCTACAGGCTTTGCTTTGTCAACCAAAGTATGTGTATGTGTGGATTGGGGTGTGCATGCAAGACCTTCAATAGTCAAATCTCTGACAACACCTCCAGTAATCACTGGGTCTCCAAAGGCCTCTAAAGAAAGATGCAACGAAATAGCGTCCTTCTTTCAAAAGAAAGTGACAGACATCTATAGTCTCTTTCCAAACCCCACCTCTCCAGCACACTAGGAGTCAAGGAAGGCCAGTGAAACGGCCACCGCCCCATGCCTATCTCAATTCCCTTGGCTCGAGGAAGAAGCTATCATCAAACTGATCAAATCCACTAAGTCAGGTTCCCCGTTAGATTCAGCTCCCCGCATGCCCTTCTCAAAGTAATTGAGGTTATACTTCCTTCATTAATGATGATCCTTAACAAATCACTCGAGTCAGGCTCGGTCCCACTACGCTGGAAGCATGCCATAATAAGGCCAATTTTGAAAAACCCCAGCTGGATCCCGACACTCTTGGTAATCTGCGACCTATTTCACTACTTCCGCTTCTCGGTAAACTCCTGGAGAAACATGTCAACCACTCATTAGTCAATTACCTTGAGGAGAATAATCTACTCCACCCAACGCAGATGGTCTTCCGTGCCCAACATAGCACCGAAACTGCTCTCCTGACAGTCACTGAGGAACTTAAAGCCCTACTAGATAATGGAGGGACGGCCGCCATTATTCTGCTTGACCTCAGCGCGGCATTCGACACCGTCAATCATGCTATACTGAAAGACAGACTAAGGGAAATTGGTATCCGGGACAAAGCTATGGACTGGCTCTGTTCCTTTTTGGAAGATCGGTCCTTTCAAGTAATGGAAAAGGATAATTTCTCAGACCACCTGCCAATAAAGTATGGAGTGCCACAGGGCTCTTCCCTCAGCCCCACGCTATTCAATATATACGTAAGACAGGTGGCCTCCATCTTGCAGGAATTTGGTATCTCGGGTGTATCGTATGCGGACGACACCCAGTTGATTGTCTCTCTGTCCAATGGCCCCAACCAAGGCAACCATCAACTGGCTCCCTACCTGAACAAACTGTCTCTCTGGTTGTCAGACTGCTGCCTAAAACTGAACGGAGAGAAAACTGAACTCTAGATGTTAGGTAACATGGCCATTCCCAGGCCATTGAAGAACTGGCCGTCCTGCATGGGAAACCCACCTGACCCTAAGCCTGTTGTAAAAAACCTAGTTATATGGCTGGATAGTACCCTTACAATGAACCAACAGGCTAACAAACTGTCTGGTATCTGTTTCGGGCTTTTAAGAATGCTCAGAAAGGTACTAGAGCTTATCCCAGAGCTGCTAAGGAAAACTGTTCTGCAGTCTCTCATAGTCTCATGCCTGGACTATGGTAATTCGCTTTTTCTAGGATCACCAAAGTACGTGATCAAGAGACTCCAGACGGTGCAGAACGCGGCAGCAAGGCTCCTGCTTAAACTTCCTAGACACATCTCGGTAAGAGAATCCCTGAAAAAGCTATGCGCTATACAAATCCCTAAGTCAAATCAAATCAAATCAAATAGTAGGGAGCGAGTAATATATGAGTTGTTCACTCTGAGCTAGGACTGGATGCGGGTGCATCGTGGGGGTTGAATATACTGGTGAGTAAAGTTTTTTAAAAAGAGCAGCAGTCTGAGAGGTGCATGTCCATGTATGCAAAATGGATTGTGAGTGTCCAGGGTTGATGTTTTGGTACTGTACTCCCTGCCACAGCCGCGGCCCGTGCAGGTAAGAGCGGTGGGGTGGTGTGGCCCGGTGGGGTGTGGGGAGATTTTGCCGGACGATGACGAGGGAAAATTAATTTTTTATTTAATTTTCTCTCTTCATCGCCCGTCGAAATCCCCCCCCCCCACCGGGCCCCACCGCCTCACCGCTCTTACCTGCACGGGCTGCGGCTGCCCTGCCAGCAATCCCCATGTAACCCCTAGTGTCTCCACCCAGAAAGACTATCTCTAACATGGTGAGGACCACCCCTGGCGTACCGGTGGTATCTTCACTTACAGTAGGAACAAAGATGGTTAGGAAAACGGTTTTGGCAGAATGCAGTGTGAGTTAGGAATACACAGTAGAGGTGAAGTGTGGGAGCTGAAGGCCACCGGGATTGCTAGTATTAGTTCTGGCCTCACGTGCATTGTTTTTAGCATTTTGCAGCTCTTTCTTTTAAAGTTGGACAGTATAGCAAGTTTATTGCACGTCGCGCGCTGCCTTCCTGTTGGGAGGTCAAAGGTCGCTGCCTCTCGCACTCGATGCAAATGTCTTCTGGCGGGAGCTCGTGGCACCCTATTTGCCCCTGCTTGTCCGCTCGCTTTGGGCCCAAGTCTTTAGTGCTGAGATTTCCAACTCTTTATGGTACCCCCTTCCATTAAATGCACAGGGAATTGACATACAGTGGTTAGTACTGGGCAAGCCACGTCTTTTGGCAAAAGTAACCATAGTCGTTTGAATATTTTGTACTATATAGGAAACTTGATTTACACATGCCGATTGCTGTGACGTATAGTTGTACTTTATTAAAACTCACACATCAAAGATTGCAGGAGATGAAGTCAACTTGGCAGTTGGGCCTAAGAATCACTCTACTGTGGAATGTGGGTTGCTGTGCTTAGAATATCAGATTTAACAGCAGTCCTCGTTGCAATATGATAGTTCCCCTTATAATGCTGGCTTTACTGGGCATCTCAAAGCATTCCTAAGGCCATTAAATGCAATAACTGTAATATACTTCAGTGTGCTTAGAACAGGGGTCTCCAACCTTTGGCGTAGTAAGGGCTACTCCTCTTCGATGAAAATCATTTCGAGCTATTGATATTTATAGAATTGCAATAGTGACCATATCAGACACGTTGACGTTAGTGTCCATTATATGTAAAATGACTAGCAGTAATCACCTCAGCGCACCAGAAAGGGTTGCCAGCAGTAATGTAAAAAGGCTTTGTGGACTTGGAATGCCTCTACATGGGAAATTCAAAACAGCCATAGCTACAATACCCCTGGCACGAAAGCAATGATAACAGTAATAATTCTGCCCTTATAATTTATTACTCACAAAGCAGTTTTAAATAGCTTTTGGGAAATCCAACCATTTTTCTCCATAACTTGAGCTCATGAATTCTGAAAATGCACACTTTTTGGTCGTGAATACACAATTTTGGGCATACATACATTAATTCAAACAAGAAAAAGGTTCGTATTTAGAAAACGGGGGGTGCACACAGGACGCTACTTACAGGCAGCTGGCAAGCTACCAGTAGCTCAGGAGCTCGTTGGAGGTCCATGTGCGCATATTATATGTCTCAGTTGCACGTCGCAGTGCATTTACTAGGAGGCATAAAGGGCTAGAAGCAGGCAGGCATAGTGGGTAATTAGCATATATGTTTTAACATAAAGGCGTTAGGCCCTGCATCGAAGTTGCCAGTTAACAGTGTAACGTTAACACTGAGGATTCCATCACCCTAGAGGAGTGGACAAGAAACAGTTATACTTACTTGGGTGATCGAGTCTTCTTGAGAAGGAATGCATCCTGGGAGGAAGCTGACCTGCGCACAATGGGTTGAATTAAGTGTGTCCCCACTGTCCCGTTTGCCAGCAGCCCATGGTCTGGGTCTCTAGCAAAGCAGTTGATTGGAGTTGGATAAGCAGATGAGTTTGTTTGGGGACGGGGTGCTGCATCACTCTTCCAAAAATAGGTATATATCTGTCTTCCTTTTTCTTTCATATATGACATCTGTGAGGGGAGACAACATGCTGAGAGGCTGACTAGGACCCAATAGTTCCCACATATAACTGCAAGGATGGGGGCTGAGCACAGCTGTGCGTTTGGGGGAAGATCACCGATGGAGGCCACCATCCTTTACCCTCTCAAAGCTACAGCGAGTACTGCTAATCCAGCGATTGATCTATTAAATAATTTTCCTTGACAACTTGACGGTGCTCCATCTTTCGACATTGCGGTGGTATGGGAGACATCGTTTACTACGAATGCGCTACAACGCATTCCAATACAACGCGAACCATTACATCGCAAGTCGTTTCAACGACTTGCTTTAGGGGGCGCGCTGGTGTTGGAATTACAATCCAACACCTTCCCTGCTGTTGCACAAACTGGAGTAGGAATAGTAAATAATACTATTCCTAAGTTCAGCGCGCCCCTTCAGCAAGTCGTTGTAACGACTTGCGATGTAATCGTTCGCGTTGAAACAACGCGGTCGTTGTAACGAGCGCGTTGTAATGGAATGCGTGAAAAGCGCATTCGTAGTAAAGAGACATATTCGGTGGTACCCATAGTATGGTAATCTAGGCACATCTACAAACTCTGATGAAATTGGTAGGGAAGTGCCATTTCTGGGTTCTCTCGTTTTCGTGCACCATAAAGCGTGTGCAAATTGCAAATGTCCATTGGGTGTCTTTGACGCAAAATACAGTAGCACAGAGGGTTAACGTGCCTGATGTGAAGTTCATGAGTCAAAAACCGAATATAGCACAGTAAGCTATGAACTGGCGTGAAAGGCCTGCATGCAAACTGCAAGGTATAAGTTAGAACGTTTTGGACTACCCCAGTCTCTAATTATTCGAATGTTGCAAAAAAGGTTTGTTGGGGTATAAATACATTCTTGTTGGCAAAGCCAAATCCAACCAGTGAGTCACTTTTAAATCCTGAGGGTGCTTCTCATGGTATTTTAACCCACTGATATTAGTACGCCTGCGCAGTGGGGAAATGTTTTGGACAAAACTAGACTTGGCACCATCTTCTACAATGGTACTACTGGAGGGTAGCTTCAATGATCGTCAGTCTACATTAAGGCCTTGTAGAGGTAAAAATGAGTTGAAAGGGGGACATAACTCTTCAGTGCAGGAACTATTGGATCCTTGGAGTTTTAAAAGGCTTAGGAGCGAGGCAAACTAGGTTTATAGAAGTAACTGGGAGGAAGTACCTGAGCACAGCTAGTTCCACTAAGCAACTTCCTGACCATTAGGACTCAGTTTGGGAGAGGCAACAAAGAAAGCTGAAAATCAGGATCACCACCTGCCTAATGAGGACAACTACCGATAGATACTTCCTCCCTCTAGTCCTGAGGTATGTGCCATATACAGGAGACCAAAGTAAAACCCCTGGTGTGCCAGTCAGCGGGGGTATACTCCTCCACTTTGACAAGCCTTGGCTACAATGGGCCTCGGGCCCAGGGTAAGGCAACTTAGACAGACACGTAGGGTACTGCTGCTGAGCAAGTCCTAGGCACCAGACATTGGACAGCAGTCTGTCTCGAGGCCAGGACAAGGTACCCCAGCCCCAAAGATCCAGGAGGAGTAAGAGCAGCCAAGACCATGGTCTGTTTAACAATTAGAGCACCAGGAACAAATGGCTGAAGACTAAGTTAATCTGGGCTGAATATATGAATATGCTGACACAAGAGAAGGCGAACGGTCCGGAAAGCACTGGCTGTGTGGCAGAGACAGCACTTTTAAATGGCTTCCTTAAAGCATAAAGGTAGCCGGTATGCCGTCAGAAGGGAATGTATTGCCGTAACAGTGTTTCTTGGGAGGCCTGAGGGCTGAGACAGTGAGGGGCACTGGTGAGAGCCAGAGGTGGGCTGCACCGAAAAGGAGTAAGGAGGAGCAAACCACAAAATGCAAAATGGGAAGCCACCTGGGGACATGACCCCCAAGGCGGCGTGGCAATAAAAGGTGGACGTTGGTTTGTAAAGGAGGCACACCGGAGGGTGGTGTGCCAGAAGAAGGCCACTTACTTTGGGTTGCCTTACGTCAGGGTAAGTACGCCGACAGGGGAGTAAGCGGAGCACGGTACTCGCAGCCCAGACCCACCAGTTGGCGAGGCACAAAATGGATAGACAAGGTATTGAGTTGAAGCCTAAGAGCAGTAAGAGGCTACCCCCCTCATGATCAGAGAAAGAACCAACAAAAGACAAACAAACTTTATGACCCCAAAAGCGGCATGGAGGATGACTTCAACACCAAAAAGGTGGCAGAATGATGACAAGCAAATGACAAGGACTTGATTGATATATGGCTGAGATGATTTGGGACCTGTCAACTGTTGATGATTTATGACCTGTCAGGCAGCAAGGTTTTATGATCTTGCCGAAATGATTTATGTATGGCAGAGATGATTTATGACCTGTCAAACGTGATTTATGGCCTGTTTTGTAATTATGATTTATGATCCTGTCAGAATGATTTGTGACACTCAGAATGAGTTATGCCATTGTAATAAAGTTTTATGGCTTTGTCATCTTGAATTAGGACTGACAGACCACTGTGATTTACGAGGACAATGATGTAACGTAGAGTCCATGCATGTAATAAAACTGCAGCCAAGTATTCCCACAGATAATGCAAACACATGGCTGGTGTAAGTTTATTCATAAAGGTATATGTGGGATGTGTACTAATTGGAGTGGGCCAAGTGCAGGGGTTATCGTTGGGGCCTCTGTTCTGGACACAACTCAAGAATGCAGTGTTTGCAGCACTGTTGTCAGGAACATAGAGCTCAAGCTAAACCTTGTTGCGCTTTTTGACGATGCTGCCATTGGCCATACCCGACGCCTCCTCATGCCATCGTGGGAACTCTCAACTTCCGGTTAGGCACATTACCCCCACCCTGATGGCAGGTCACACCCCAACGTCAGGGGCAATGTTTAGTGACCCACCATCTAGGAGGGTGCTTCGGACCACCCCATCTATAAATGTCGTCTCTCCCCATTTGGGGAGAGCTTGTTGACAGGTTCTGAGGTATTTTGATAGTGAGAAAATGCAGTATATAGTGCAATTTTGCACACCTCCTAGCCTTGAGATAGCCTTCATGCACAAATAAGGAAAGTGGTGTTCAAATTTGTACTGTGAAATGGTTCTTCCCGTCACCACAATTTCTTGATTTAGTTTGTACATGAGGAATTTGAAAACTAGAACTACTTTTTGAAAGTTAGATCAAAACCTAATATAACGTTTTAGTCTTGTGATCAAATCTTTTTATTGCTGTTGCCCAGTAGCAGCTGCTACTGGACGCGGGAGGTAGGGCGGGTGGGGGTTGAAGGGGGGCGACGGCGAAAAAAGGAACTGAAAAAAACCACTTACCTGTAACGGCCGGCCGCCGTCTCTCCTCCATACTCCGTCATCTTCCTTCTTCCTGCAGTCCCGGCAGGCAGCAGGAAGCACCTGGGCTCCCAAGCTCCCCATAGCCAATCACAATGCTGCAATGCAGTGTTGTGATTGGTCTGAGCGCCGTGGTTCGGTGCACAGACGGGGAATGGGAGGCTTTGCATGTTCCTCACCAGGCTGTGTAATGCAGCCTGGTGGGGAAGATGCAAAGTGTGAAGGACTGTTTGGCCGGCCCAGGAGGGCCGGCCGAGCAGTCGTGAGTCGTGAGCACTTAGGGCGTGAAAACCACTCCTCCCCCTGCTCTGGCCAGCCCCGTCCCGCGAGCCACTGAAATAGGAAAACTAATTATCATTTTATTTTTCCTTTTGTTCAGTGGGGCGACGCTCCTCCGCCTTAGCGGAGGAGCCGTCACTGCTGTTTCCTCAAAACGGCTCTGAGGACCAGTTTCTTGGCCACTTTTAGGAGTATTGGCCTTTTAAATCTTGTTAGTGTGGAAACATATAGCCATCAAATTGCAACTCATTTAGTTAACTTTAGAGACATTGTACATGTATGTTTAGAGAATATTTTATTGGAAGCCAAGCAGAAAGAACGAGCAATGAGTGACTTTTCAAACCACATCAAATTTCTGAAAAGCTCAGTTGAATTGATTTTCACTAGTAATTCACTTATGGCCGATTGAATAAAACAATCAGATATTACTGATTGCTCGTGTGATCTGATCTCTTCATGCACCAGAATGTGCATTAAGTCCTTTTTTAAAGGTAAATTGTTTTTAGCACTTTGTATTTCGAAATAAAATAATCACATATTTGACTCTGCAAGCACTAGAAAGATGAATGGGTAAGTGCTGCAAAGTATGATAATCCAAATGTTACTGATTGAATTGCTGTTGTCATACGAATAAACATTAACTGATGAATAGTGAAGGATGGAGAAAAGCTCCATTTTGGGGCTGAAAATGAACTGACTGTTCATAGGAAGTAACAAAATGAAATTGTCAGATAGAAACGTATTGTATCCATAGGCCCAGGCTCAAAAACCCAAACAATTAGTGCTCATCTGTGCTAGCCGCATTGATGGCAGGACCTGAAGATGCTGTGAGGAAACTTTCCATAATAGAAAACTCTTCTCTGTGCTGTCTGAGATTCTGCCCTGGACAATCATTCACCTAACCAACCTCTTTCCTAGCAGGACAGACCATGGGCAGTAGACGGAGCAGTAAAGCAAGCCCATCTATATTATGAAGTAAGCCTGAAAGTTTTCCTCATTTTTTTGAGTCCTGCGGCTCTATTTTTCTCTTGCTTTTGATTTGTTGGTGTTCCCACTAGATTCTATAATACGTTATATGACCATTGCACTACGTTCTTGATAAGATACAAGAGAAAACCGTCCAAACAAAATTTTGCTACCAGTACAAACCAGGGGCGAGATCATTTTAACTCTCCCAGGATCACCGTTGTTCAGATAACAGAGAATATTCCATTTGTGGTTAAAGTCTGAGGCCTAGGAGCTGAATTAAATAAATTATTTGCGACCAGTTTTTGAGGCATAAAATATGTTTGTGCTGCTATACCATTCCACTCTAAAATTAATAACTATTGATTCCAGGCACTGCAAGATGTACACACCACAAAAACCTAAATCAAATCAAATTCATGACAGCTGCAAGAACAGCGGAAGCCAAGATAAATTTGCAAATTCTATGTCAATGGATTTTGGAGAAGAAGGGTCAAAACAAAAGAGACAATTATGCTGTCACAAAGAAAAGATCTGGGCTCTTACTTGTGGGTTCTAAATGGAGTTCACTGAGAGTTACGCAGTGGGAGACAAGCACGCGCAGCAGTCGGTCTGTGACATCACATCTCTGACACCATCTCAGCAGTGCAACTGCTTGGTGGATCTCTATACTCCACATGACAAATTACCCTAAACAAATCACGCACAACAAATCAAACAGTAGGGAATGCAGAAAATGGCTGAAAAAGAGGCCAGCAAAATTGCCTTTAGCAGAGAGAGGAAATCATTGGGAACGGTTAAAACACAGACGTTATAATTGTGATGAGTCGGTAATTGTGATTACCGGTAGGGTAACCACCTGGCTGTTATTTACACAGGCCGCCTTTTGGAAAAGGGCCCTCTCTGCAGGGTCTCCCCCAAACCTTTTGCCTGCTTCCTCCTACTTTTTTCTGAATTCGTTTGTATTGGGACTCTGCACACTTTGCCACTGCTAACCAGTGCTAATGTGCTTGTGCTCTCTCCCCTAAACATGGTAATATTAGTTCATTCAGAATTGGCATATTTAATTTACTTATAACTCCCTAGTAAAGTGGTACTCCCTGTACCCAGAGCCTGTAAATTAAATGCTACTAGTGGGCCTGCAGCACTGACTGTGCCACTCACTTACGTAACCCTTTAACCATGTCTCAGGCCTGCCACTGCACAGTCTGTGAGTACAGTTAACACTGCCATGTCGACCTGGCAAAATAAACTTTTGCTAGGCCCAAACCTTTCTTTTATACATATAAGTCACCCTAAGGTAGTCACTGGAAAACACAGAGGGCAGGGTGCAATGTATTTAAAAGGCAGGACATGTACTTTCATGTTTTGCATGTCCTGGTAGTGAAAAACTCTTAAATTAATTTTTCACTAAAGCAAGGCTTGTTTCTCCCATAGGATAACATTGGGATTACCTTATTACATTTTATAAGTGTGACTTTCAAATGGTAAAATATAACTAATTTAAGTTTGGTCTCTCTGGAATCCTAACTTATGATGAAGTCGGATTTTAAATTATAATTCCAAAAATAACTCTCTTATAAAGTTGTCATTTTCTTGCTTTAGCCATTTGGTGCCTATAGCCTGTCTCTGATCACATGACTGGATGTAGTTGGCAGTTGAGCTTTGTGTATTTCTCCTAGACAGCCACAAGCAATGGGAGCTTAGGTGTGACTTGACAGGATGGGAGGAAGGAGCTGGACCCAGCTTCACTTACACCTGAATAGGCCGTGTCCTGTCCCCACAGAAAGGGCTGCATACCCTCAACCTGTAGTGAGTCTGGAGCCAGGGCAGGAAGGGAGGACCTCTGTACACCTCAAAGGCAAGCCTCTGAAGTCTCCCCCACTTCAAAGGCACCAATGGGTATAAGTTCTGGTTCTCAAACACCACCACCGGACCTGCATCACTTGAACCCAGAGTACCTTCAAGGGCTAGCTGGCTGGCTAACTGATCTGACATTTCAGGGACATAAAAGACTTCCAACCTACCTGCTTCTGCACCTAGACTCTGCCATCTGTGAGTCTACCCTGTCAAGTGGTGCCACCCCAGTCCTGAACCCTTGGGAGTTGTCCTAAGGTGTTTCTCCAGTGGAACCAATGCATCCTCTGCTGAGCGATGCATCCCTGAGCAGAACTGACGCACCTCCTTGTCTGAGTGGCTCATCTTCGAGCAGAACCGATGCATCGTCGCTGTTATGTGGATTGGACCCATCGCAAAAGACTTGCATCGACGCTGCACCCGCATCTTGGGACTGACGCATCTCCTTTGAACTATCACTGCATGATGCTTTTCCTGGTGCGAGCTCCTCACATTTCTTGTGGGCTGCAACCTCAGCGATGATGCTGAACCTCTGCATCGCAGCTTCACCGCTCATCGGTACCGACAAATCGCCTCCACTGCACCTCATATCCTTGGCCATGGCCTTCACATCGCAAGCCCCAGCGACAGGATCCTCAACATTGACGCAACAGGACTTCACACCGCAGCCTGGTCGCATCTCGGAGCTGACGCATTGCCTCTGCTGCGCGACACATCTTCAATGCAGATCCACGCAAACGCTTGGCATACAGGATTTAAGGTCCTTTGGTTCAGCCAAGCCTAACTGGGTCCATGTAGCCAGCCCACACTCTATCGCGATCGGTTTAAACTTTTTACTTCGTCCCGGTCTGGCATGACCAGATAGCTCCAATAGCGCTTTTTGCTTCTTGGTGCTATTTTTCACTATAAACTTTAAAATTCAATATCTCAAGTTCCTCGTATTTGATTTTTGTCACTTTGGTCTTGTTTTATTTATTAAATTAAGTTATATTTTTCTAAACTGTTGTGGAATCTTTTTGTGTGGCGTTTTCACTTTTTTACTGTTTGAAGTGTTGCACACAGCCTCTAAAGTTAAGCCTGACTGTTCTGTGGCAATCTATCAGAAGATGAGCACAGGTTAATTTAGGGTTTGCCTGCCTCTTACCCTGACTAGGCCTGTGGTTGTTGCTTTTCTAGGGTTTATACCCCAGTCAACCACCAACCAAATTTCTAACACCGCCCATTACTTAGGACGAATGTCTGTTTTCTGTAATTTCAATGCTTTTAATTGGCATTCTTTATTTTGTTCTTGATATAAAAACATTTTTAATCTAGCGCGACCCCACTGTGTGGAGGCCTCTAGCCAGACGTATATTTTTAGGAAAGCAGGCCCTTCAGCTATGACCAAACATTACAACTGTGCTCTCTAGGTGCATTCTTTCCCAAATACTGGTTGTACTACTAAATATCAACCCCCAGAATATTGTGGTACAAGAATATTGAGGACAGAATATTGAAAGATAAGTGCATATATGAAGCATAGATTTACTATGCCTAACTCCACATCTACATAACTTGAAGATTTATATATTGCTTAGGTAATATTTGGGATTTGATATTCTGTGCCATCAATATTCTGGTTTCTAAATTCAGGTGCACACAGTGTGATTCTATGAGAAGGAATATGTGGATTTTTTAGCGTACATATTAAAGCATGGTCATTCAACTTTTCACAATCCAACTTTAAATCCTATCAATCAGATGGGATTTAAAGTAGAAGGGTGTAAAGTTGCAAAGTAGACTGACTCACAACTTTTTGTATTTCTAAACTGTTCAAGCTTTGTGAAATTCAAAGTTTATGAATTTCTATTTTTTTTAAAATAAGCTGCCCTCAGCTCTGAGCACTCCATTCTACATCTGTTATCTCAGGTGGTGGACGTCCAGCCTCCACACTCAAAATGTATTTGCTGGAGGATATCCTTCCATGGGCATTCTGCATCAGGAAATCATCACACCTGGAAGGCCCAAAAAGGAAAAGCTCCCTAAGGCCCCTACGACACAAGGAAAGGTCAATATTTTGCCTTATAAATTGACCAATTTTGGAGATGTGGGTAGCGGATGTATTTAGGCCAGGGCTCAGTCAGCAACCAGGGAAACCTGCCAGGCCCAGACATTTCTGAAAGCTAGATACCTAGGGTAGCTTGCGTGGATCCCAATAACTTTTCTTACCCAGAATGCCCTGAAAAATACCAAACTTGAGCTAAATCACAGATTTCCCTCAAATTTCTTTGAAGGAAAATTCAGGAATCTGTGAGGATCCGTAAAATTTCTACCACCCAGCGTTCCTACAATTCTCCCAGTAAAAACGCTACCCCAAATGTTCACCAAATATTATGCATTTAGTATATTAATTACATAGGACCTCATAACAGCAATTTATTTGCGATTACCAGAAATTAGATAAAGATAAAGTTGAATTTCAGAAGGCTGATTCTTACTGCATACATCTTTAAATCACAATATACAAAAATCAGAAAATGTATGTCTAGATTGGTCAATTATAATACAAATGCTTTCAGCCTCAGATGCCCTGATTATGGTTTCCACAATATTTGATTCAAGGAAATAAATCCTCAGCGTGTTGACCATGGCAGGGTTATCTAGCTGTTAAATCATTTTTGAAAGATGGTCTGTTATAGCAGCAGTTTGTGACATAGCATGCTGTATTGGATTATTTCAGATTCACACTACTGCTAGTTGGGCTATTTGCAGACCTCTGCAGCAGGCACATTAACTTAATAAACTATCTGGCTCCTGCAATAAAATAATGATTTGTATAGCAGGCACATTATCTCATGAGGCTATATTTAACAACAGGCCAGTGTAGGCTGAAGCAATGCCAGTCAAATGTAAGTCGCACTTGACTTGTGATAACTCTACCCAGCACAATAGGCTAATCAAAGCACAGATCCATATTGGAATCTGTAGTTTCCTGATTGGACATTGCTTCTGAATGACTGGTAGGTGGAGATAGTGACAACCATTTATGTATCAAGAATAGGAAATGTCATGAAATTTGCTGACTTAAGAACAACATGTCTCAACGTCATGAACAGTTGTGCAGTGTCTTACCATATGTGAAAGGTGAAAAGGGAGTACAGCTAATGCCAAAGGAATTTTTGGCCTCTCAGCTGTGGCAGTGAACTAGTGTTCATATCAGCTCCTCACACACAACACTGTGGCGCCCACAGGGGTCCATCATATACCTCTATTATTTGAAATCTACCTAATCTACTTACCAAACCTGATTACATCATTCAACCTCACCTGTTACAACTAGGCAGATGAGACCAAAATAATTTTTAAAAGATGGTCTGGAAGACTCTACAATTTAAAACTTGATGACTGGCTTTGGGCCATGAACACATGGATGATGAATAACCATCTAAAGCTACATACCACAAAGACAGAGCTTATGACCTGCAGACAATGACGAAAATATCAGCCTACCGCCATATGGTCTAAGGAACATGAAGCACCTCCAACAATATCAAAAGACGTCAGCAACCTAGGGGTAACCATGGATTCAGACACATATTTGATCCCACATGTTAACACATAAAACAGAGTGCCATCTGCACAATGAAAACACTATGTTGAATCATCTCATACCTTGGATGCCAAGAAGAAACTGCAAGCCATCCTCACACTTGTAATCTGCAAGCTTGACTATGCCCACAGCCCATACCTTGGCGTGCCCGCATGCACCTTACGCAAAATACAACTCATCCAAAAGGCGGCTGGAAGACTTCTTCTCTGCCTTCACCGAAGAGAATATATGACTTGTCTTGCAATCACTCCATTGGCAGTCTATAGCAAGAAGGGCAATGCTGAAGACACTTTGCTTTGTTCACAGAGACTCCAAAGAAAAGGACTGCTAAATGCCCAAGCTGAAATCAAGCAATACAAACAAATCAGGACACTGCGCGTGAGGCTAGCACAACTTATCATGCCACCTTGAAATAAGAAATCTATAGGAAGCACTGCTTTCTGAGTAAAAGTTGCCAAGCTCTGGAACACACTACCAGCCAGCATTCGAAGCTTCCAGGAGCATGTACACTTCAGAAGACAGTTGAAAACATGGCTATTTCCAAGACAACTACAGCACCACACATCCTGGCAATAGAACCTGGAAAGACAGTCGCACCCTCAAACTCAATCTTTAGCTTACAATCCACAGATTAGAAACAACCCAACCAGCAAACTACTTTCGATAAACAGGTAAGTTAAGGAGAGCTGACCTGTGCTTTGCTGGGGTATTATATAGTTATGTAAGTTCATACATAATGTTTCTGGTCCACACTAAGGCTAATATCATAACACTCAGGGGTCTGCAGCCAACTGTAACTGACAACTCTTACATACAATTAAGGCATATATGCTACGAGCATTGTCCATCACCAGCACCGTCTAGCCAATAAACCAGCCATCACTAAAAAAACAGGCATGGAATAACTGAAGTGATCTGTCACAAACTGCGGGTCAATCAGAAGACTTTAATCTAGTCCATGACTGAAGGGCCCAAATATCTAAACACTATGGCCGCTTCTTACATCTCACAATGAGTTTCAGATATGAGATGATAGTAACAATGCACATCCAAGCATCTATGCGTACTGTATTCTGCAGGACGCATATAAAGAGGAATACACCTCTAAGAATTGTTTTTGTGCAGGAAGGTGTCCTTTCCTGCACAAAAACAATTCTGCCGCTATCACAAACACGCACGCACCATGGCGCAAGTGTGTCTTCATTGGTGCTATGCTGCACTTAGTGCGCCAGTGCTGGGAGACAGCAGAAATGTGCCATACCTCTGTAAATATGTTGCATTTCTTCTGCCTGCCTTTCACACAACGCAGCACAGCAAGTTGCTTGCTGCATTGATCTCTGTGAAATGTGAGTAAATCTGCTGCTAAATTTCTGTTTGGACAACCCAGTGCAGTAACTATCTAAGCATACTATAATCATAAGAATTTTCATAAAGGGACCTGCAGAGCTGTTCAAAGCTGGCAGCATACTTAAAAACAAACTGCACGTCTGTGTCTCCCACACCTCATCATCCACCACGCTGGTATGCGTTGCATCTCAGAACACGATAACCACACCTCTATGGTCATCACACATAACATGTAAACACTTCCCCATCACATAGGAGGACAAAACAAAGACACCACCCTTCCAACCACCCACCACCCTATAACCTATACAGTGTAGTTTGCTGCCCATGTAGGTAAGCCCTTCAGTGCCACACATATGGATAGTAAGCGCTATACAAATGTGCTATACAGTGCAATATTTATCACATGTGCATCACCAAGATTTATTTTGATTCTATTAAAATCAAGTTGTCGATCACATTTCAGAATTATAAAACAAAATGTGCTTTATTTGTGCTTTCATAATTGTTGGTATATGTTGAAATATTTATGCAGTTAATTTACATGCATTTATATTTTTTGTGAATTAGAAACATATTGACATTCTACAGTATTGCTTTTCACACTCCTAGTATGCAAGGCCACTGATAATATGCGATTCTGAGGCCGCTGTGTTTTCCACATAATTATGAATTTGATGCATTTGCCACATAATCCATCATTTGCAGCATAATCTGCAGATTTTACCAAAACGGCAAATTTTGTTTCTAGCTCAGACAGATCAAAAGTTACTAAAAATGCTGTAACACGTGCTGTTGTGTAGTGGAAGGTACTTCGCAAAGGTTAACGGGTCACCTTTCAGTTACTTACAGCTGTATTTGAATGTAGAACTGGTACTAATGAAGTGAAACGTTTGACCAGACAGTGCTTATACGTGTAAAAATGACAAAATAATTAAGTGATACTCTCACAGAATGTGCTGCATTAAGCTGCATAATTTATGTTTTCTTGCCACATAATTTAGTCAACATTGCCGTCTAATTCCAGTGGCCCTGTTTGCATCCTAGAAAGATTGCCAGATAGTTCACTTTACAAAATTCTCTCACTTTGCAGTCAAAGAAAGAAAAGTAAACAACGTCTCTTGTTAAAAGACTAAGCAGCAATTTGTCAGAAGAGATAGACTGAAGTTTAACCTGTCTTGGAACAGCATCAAATGTTACATGATAAACAGCAGTGGCCGGCACAGGTAAACGCGGTGGGGTGGGGAGGGGGCGGGGCAGGGTGGGAGGGGGTTAAGTCGACCGACGATGGAATAGGTATAATTAAATAAATAAAAAATGCCTATTCCGTCGTCTGTCAGCATCCTCTCTTGCCGCGCCCTGCCGCGCCCTGCCCCACCACGCTTACATGTGCCGCCCGCCACTGATGATAAAAGTAAAATGTAAAAGCATTTTTATTGCTCATTCGCCTTCTGAGCTCCTTCACATCTGTACTGTGCCAGCTGCCAAAGATTATTATGGGCTGGGCCAGCCATCAAATACGCCCCCTCCCAACCCCAGTGGATACGGACCTGACTGTGTTTCTAGCATAGAATAGAAAAGGAGCAGCTAGAGACAGACTCTTGGAGGTTTGTGAAACAAGGATCACTGGGAGGGACGCTTGTGTCAACACTGCACAAATCAGGTGGCTCCATTAAAAAGAAAGCAACACTTTTCACACCTTTTCCCCCATGTGTCTGTAGTGCAGTGAAATTGGAGTAAAGATGCATTTGGGAAGAAAGCTACTGATTACGCTAACTTACACCCCTAAGTTCTCTACTAAGTATAGCGTAAGCGATCGATCTTTTATTTACCTAAAGTGATCGAGGGGAGGAAAACAACTTAAACAGATATCAACATAATTGTCTTGCCTGAAAAAATCACTGACTCCGAAGTGCAGTTTGCATATTTATTATAAGGCCAAAAACAATTGGATGTAAATACATCTCAATAGCAAGGTATAGAGGTACAGAAAAATTAATACAGAGCCAATTTTACGAATATAAGTAATTCGGCCCAAAAGACAGATGATTATAAATTCCAAAATCACAACGCAACACAGAATAGATGCGTTATTCAGTTCTTGGTTCATTGAAAGAAATCAAAATCTTTCCCTACACTGCTCTATATGAGGGCCCTTCCTATCTCTCTTCTATCGTTCCCCAATGGTGTCAGCACGTGTGACTTCCTAAGAAGTACTCACGTCAAATGGGTCGTTTAGCTTAAGGCTATGGAGCTCGTTCTAAAATGCTCCTTCTTCTCCGAAAGCTAGCAGAAGTCTGGTCTCTCTGTCCCTGTGCATCATACAAAAAGATAGGATTCAATCAACATTACGTCACCTTTCCTAAAACTTTCCACTAGACCTCTATACAGTAGCTGGTTCTCTTTCATGAAGCAAACTTAATTAAAGCTATCTTCTTCCAGTGGCCTTGGCTTTCAGACAGTCCCGGTACGCAAGCATCCTCCCTTCTCGCTTCCAGTTATCTTCAAAGGCATTCCGGGTCTCTCCTTAACTCTGAAAATAACGATGTGTACTTCTGCACCTGCAGGGTGAGAACATGCTAACCTCGAACACAACAATCAATTAATTCATTATTTCTTGAGAGCAAGGAGAATCTTTTGGGCCTATGTTTCAGACAACTTAAACAAATCACAGTTTACGATATATAAAATAATATTGTCCTGCACATTATGCATGAAGGAATCATAATACATACAATATTCTACTTAATACGTTCATTAGTCCAACATTAAATGATTCAGTTAAATGATTCTTAATCATCAAAACACTGCACACAATACAAAACGTAAAGAAGTGCATTTAAGCCATGAGTATAGTGCACTCATACAAATAGAGGAATATTTGCGCTCTATCAGTTCCCCCCTCTTATGACTAGTGTCATATCACCAATTCTCTTTTCTTTTGTAGATTCTCCTAGTAGAAGAGACCAACCTAAACAGGAGCTGTAGCTTGCCGTCCCTGTCTAAATCGTTCTAACCCTTTAAGGTGCTGGTAATGACTGTCCTGCAGTTTTTCAAGTTGCTGCTCTCGCTTTCTTGAAATAGTCTCCTGATGTCGTGCCCTTTGCCATTTGTAAGCCTTGATGGCTCCTAATAGGACAATTATACAAATGACAGCTATTATAATAGGCTTCAAAATATATCCCATTATTCCTTGTCCCAGACTTCCAAACCAACTGCCTACTTTTCCAAAGCCTTTCCCCACTTGTTCCCAGAGTCCTTCGGCAGCCAATTGACGTAACTCTTGATGTATATCTGAAATATTATTGATGTATTTCCTTATATCCCGACTGTTGTCAGGAATATAAGTGCAGCACTGTTGAACTCTCAATAATTTGCAGACTCCTCCGGCTTTTGCTAGCAGCACGTCTAGGGCAAGACGGTTTTGCAAAACCATAGCCCTTATCGAAACCATTTCCCCATCAAAGAGTAGTAGAATCTGAGCTGTATTTATGGAGAGCTTATCCACTAATGTTGCCAACTTCCTAATTTTCAAATCATTTAAAATCACACCCATACTCTGTATCATAGCTCCAAATATGTCTCCAATCACTTCTCCTGCACTCGCACCACGTTTCCCTCTTTGAGGTCTCTTTCTCTCTAAGGGCCATAGGTCATTCACATGGAAAATCTTAGGAAATACCACAGCCAAATAGCAGGTGCCATACCAGTTCTTGGGCAACTTCACATAGGCATTCTTTCCACACACAAAATATACATTGGGCACTACTGTTATTTTATCCAATAATGCCTTTCTGATTGATTCTTCGATCAAGAAGACATGCTCACAATCACTCTCACCCACAAATGTCTTATCATAATATGTGGTCGGGTGCCTAATGCACAATTTTCCTTTCTGCTGGAAATCTAATGCTATGGGTCCAAAACTCCCCTTTGCTTTATGATCTAATTCTTCTTTGGTCCATGGGGTAACCTTGTGCTTTGGATCTGGTCTAAAGAGAGTCTGTCTATGTCGATCTTCTATCTGATCTATAAATTTCTTTTCGATGTCAGTTAACATGCAGGTCAAATTATGTCTATGGGCATAGGATGTATCTAGAGTAATGGTAGGCACAAAATACTTTGACATTCGTTCGACTTGCTTATAATAATCATATTTATTCATGTATTTCAGAACGGGGACTTCCGAGAGAACCACGTCATAATTTGAAAAATAGTACTCAAAGTGTGCCTTGCTATAAAACATGCTCAATAATATACTACATGTAATGCCATAAGTCACAGGCAAATGGTGATATCGAATGCCTTCCTCTACTGAGGCTGGTAACTGCATACACACATAGCAATCCTTCGCTTCCATGGTATCCACATACTCGTACAATAATCGAGCATACGCATTCAAAGTGAAATCACCCTTTGACAGATCAACATGCAATCTACGACTGGTTTCCTTAATCATTTCCAGGTCATGGGCGTATGCGTCCTCATCTATCTCAGAGCTTGGTGTAGTGAGTGTTGTCTGTACCCTATTCTGTTCGCCATTTTGATATCCAACTAGAGATACCACAATCACCACAGTTATAACAATAAGCACCACTACGATGAGGGTGCCAATGATCCACTTCTGTTTGCGTGTTGACTTTTCGGACCCCATGGTTTCTATTGATTGTTCTGAAGCACAAAAGGAAAAACACAGTCTCTTTCTGTTTTCTTTGTTGAACAATGTCTTCTTCACTTCTCTCCTTTCATACAATCAATGTCCAAGTTCATTCGATTGCTACTAAACCTATTGAAGAGATGTAGACAACCCTACTCCTCACTTCATCAGCTACAAGAAAAATCCCTAACTTTAAATCTTTGTAATCTGGGGTCTAGGTTATCTTCTTTCTAAGGCCTAATATTTTCTTTGATTACACTTCAGGCTTCATCTTTAATGATATTTGATCCAAGTATTTCAAGAACAAATTGCAAAATTTCCGCACGGATTTCTCCTAGTTCTTGCGCTGTAAGCTGTGGGCCAAATGAAGGGAAAACAACCTGATTGAGGATTAGGAAACGCAATCCACTCAGCTTTGGAGGATTTGGAACTTGCAGAGTTAGTTTTCCAAATATCTCTACACCTGGAACCAACAACTGTATTTCAATCATAAGGGTGTCCCCTTCGTAGCTCACTGTACCAGCTCCCAATCTCCCGGACTTCGCTGGGCTCTGCATTTGCAGCCAGGTACGTCCACTCAGGAGATGCGTACCTTCGAGATGCTGTTCTTTCTCTTCGGGAACGTCTCAGACCATCCGGTCTTTCTTCAACATCACTTTGTTCTGATTCAGATGTTTCAGGAATCGGAGTGAGATCTTTCTCAGATGCAAGCCGTATATTCAGCTTTCTTTTCTTGCTGGCCACTTTTCTGCTCTGGCATCTGTTCTCTCCACTTCCTCTTGATCTGATCTTTCTGCAACAGACAGTTCACCTTGATCTGAGGCACCGCTCACTTCTGCAATATCTTCAATTGCAGGATCTGGACTCCGTTCAGGAGCATTCAGCTCTTCTCTTTCTTGCTCACTTGGCTGTTCCGTTTCATCCGAAACTCTTACAGCTGGGCTTGTATCTTCGTCGTTGTCTGTATCAGGTTCACGCACACTCCTCGAAACCAGGGAACTCTCTTCTTCCACAGGTGCTTGAACTCGGCGAGTGTGGGAAGCGTGGATCCAGTTTGGCAATCCTCCACACTTCACAGCGGTACTTGTGACCAGTATCACTTGATAGGGTCCTCGCCAGCGAACATCAAGACAACTCTTCCTCACGTGTTTGCGCACAAGCACCCAGTCACCAGGATTAAGATCATGCAGCAGGTCTCTCGAGGTGGATGCAGTCGCAGCCTCGACCTGGTGGGATACAGAAGTAACCACATCAGCCAGTCCTTTACAATAATCCAACACTAAATCATCAGTGATGTTTATTAATGCTGTAGCTGGCACCAGAGGCAAACGCATAGCTCTTCCGGTCAGAATCTCGTGGGGCGAAAGCCCTGTTCTCCTGTCAGGGGTACTACGCAGACTCATTAGCGCCAGGGGCAATGCATCCGGCCACTTCAACGCAGTGTACGAACACACCGTTGCCACTCTTGACTTGATGGTGCCATTAACTTGCTCCACTAGACCTGAAGCCTCGGGTCTATAGCTACAATGCAGTCTTTGATCAATCTGTAATGCAGAGCACAACAACTTCATTATTTCACTGTGGAAATGAGTTCCTCTATCTGTCTCCACTGATGTTGGGAAACCGTACCGTGGGATCAGTTCTCTTAATAACAATTTTGCTACTGTAAGACTGTCACATCGTCTAGTTGGATATGCTTCCACCCACCGTGAAAAGATACACACCACCACCAAAACATATCTCAACCTATTGCACCTCAGCATCTCTATGAAATCTAACTGTATCCTATTGAAGGGACCCCCAGACTTTCCAATGTGACTCATTCCAACCACAGTTCTTTTTCCCACATTCATCTGTTGACAAATAACACACCTGTGACATACTGTTTCACCCCACACATGGATGCGTGGATTAAACCACGTCTGCCTAAACACTCGCACCATTGCATCTCTTCCTAAGTGAACTGCTCCATGAATTTGCCTTGCCATTGGGCTCAGTAGGCAATTGGGTAATACTGCTCTTTCATCTGTAGATACCCAAATGCCATCGTCTCTCTTTGTGCAACCTGCTCTGACCCATGACGCAGCTTCTTCTTCTGTGACTTCATCCTGCAATCGCTTCACCTCATCCCAAGTATCGGCTATAGCTAACATCATGCTGAGCTCGGTCTCTTCTGTGCTCTCGCCTACATATTCTCCATTGAAAATACAAACATTCTCAGCACAGAATCGTGCTACTTCATCTGCATAATTATTGCCCTTAGTGACAAAGTCTTCTCCCTTTCCATGAGCTGTACATTTAACAATCGCTATCTCTTTAGGTTTTTGCAGAGCTTCCAACAGTTGGCGCACATACTCGCCATTACGTATAGGTGACCCTGAGGACGTGAGAAACCCCCTCTGTGACCATAGCTGCCCAAAGTCATGAACCACACCAAATCCATATTGACTGTCAGTATACACAGTCACTCGCAGATCAGCTGCAATGATACAGGCACGTGTCAAAGCGATAATTTCGGCCACCTGAGCAGAGAATACTCTATTTAAACAGGCAGCTTCCACTACCCCCATGATGGTGCATAAAGCAAACGCTGCTCTCAAATACCCTTCATTGTCTCTTATGCATGAACCATCAACAAAAAGGATCAAATCAGATTGGGGCAAAGGTTCATCAACAATGTCGGGTCTGGGTTTGGTAGATAGATCAGTAACGTCTAGGCAGTCATGTTCTTCACAATCCTCATCTCCTTCCTCTTGCGGAATAGGTAACAATGTAGCAGGGTTCAGAGTGGTACAGCGTCTCAGGGTAACATTATCAGCAGCCAAGATAACCTGCTCATACTTAGTAAGTCTGTTATTGGTTAAATACTGTGTCTTCGTCCGAGTCATCAACAATTCTACAGAATGAGGCACATAAACAATGAGCGGATACCCCATCACTATGCTTTCACATCTTTCAATGCTGACACCAGTTGCAGCAATGGATTTTAGACATCCGGGCAATGCAGAAGCTACAGGATCTAATGTAGCTGAGAAGTAAGCTACTGGTCTACGGGCACCCCCATGTGTCTGCACTAGGACTGCTAATGCACATCCCTCCTTTTCACAGCAAAAGAGCGAAAACGCTTAATTATAATCCGGCATTCCAAGAGCTGGAGCACGACAAATGCTTTCTTTTAGCTCACGGAAGGCTTTCAAGCACTCGTCATCCCATGGTACCGGATCACTAACGTCCTTTCGAGTCAGTTTCAACAGAGGCTTTGCTTGCAAAGAAAAATTTGGGATCCACTGTCGACAATAGCCGACCATTCCCAAGAACATGCGGACTTCCTTTTGTGTTTTCGGAGTTCCCATCTGCAGAATCTCTTCTATGCGATCTGGTGACACCCTTCGTTTTCCCTTCTCAATACGGTGACCTAGGTACTGAACTTCAGACAAACAATATTGCAATTTGTTTGGAGACACCTTGTGTCCATTCTCTGCCAAATGATTCAGCAACGCCACAGTGTCAATCCTGCAAGCATCCTCAGTCTCTGAGGCGACCAAAATGTCGTCGATATACTGTACTAAGACTGAGTTGTGGGCCATCACTAATCCTTCAAGATTCTTTTTCAGACATTGACTAAAAATGGAGGGGCTTTCTGTATACCCCTGAGGGATTCGTTTCCATGTCAATACCCGATCATCCATCCTATATGCAAATAAAAACTGACTTTCTTCATGCAATGGTATGGAGAAAAATGCGTGACACAAATCTATGACCGTAAACCATTCTGCTTTGCATGGTATCTGGAATAGAATAACAGCTGGATTCGGTACCACAGGACAACATGGGATCACAATCTCATTAACCCGACGCAGGTCTTGCACTATTCTGTACTTGCCGCTTGGCTTTTGCAGTCCCATGATAGGTGAGTTACAAGGACTTCCTCTTATCTCCTTCAGGATACCTTGGGCAATCATAGTCTCAATCACAGGTCTTATGCCGGCCACAGTTTCTGGGGTCAACTTATATTGTGGCGTTCGTGGGAATTCAGCATTGGGTTTAACCTGTATCTTAACTGGCTCAACCCCTCTCATCAGACCCACATCTTCACCTTTGAAATCCCACACTTTCGGGTCAACTGAGTCTCTCAAGTCATGTGGCAATTCTGCTGTGGTGAGCACCACAAACATTTCTGCACACAAACTCATATTAGCCATTTTGAAATCAGCATCGTCATCATATGTTTGCAATTCTACACCTCTTGGAGTGCATGATATAGTACAATTGAGCTTGCACAGAAGGTCTTGTCCTAAAAGACAGACCGGACTTGAATTGCACACTACAAACTGATGTCTATCCCGGAATGGTCCTATTCTCACGGGTAATTCGTCTGTCAATGGATTGGTCATTTTCTGATTACCAACCCCCACTACTTGAATCGATCGCCCCGAAAGGGTTAAATTTGGGACTATTTCAGTTCTCACTGTGGAGCGAGCAGCTTCAGTGTCTAATAAAAAAGTAACAGGATATCCATTCACGTCTGCATCTACAAACGGTCCACTCTGATCTACTTCTAGAATCGCATCTAAAGTGCATTCCTCGTGCACCCCCCTCTGGTACTCCTGTGAATCTTGACTTTTATCAAACCGATCTTGTATTTCAAAATAAGGCATCTGATGGTATAACTGATTCTGCATGGGTATCCTAGGGGGTTGAGGCACTTGCACTTGCGGCTCATATCCTCCTCCATACATAGACCTGGGTCGTGTCACAGTATTGACAGCTTCGGTCACCTGTCCCTCTCCTTCCACCTGTATCTGATTTGCTGGATTTGATCTACACTCGCGCTTCCAATGCCCGATTTTGTGACAATAATGACAGGCAGTAACTCTTTTCTGTTGGGCTACCCAATCGCTTGTACCTAATTCTATTCCTCTTCCTCTGCCCTGACCAGGTTGGGTCACCACCGGTTGTCCCATTCCTCTTCCACCACCTCTACCTCTACCTCCTCCAAACCCTTGTGTCATATCAGCGTTTCTCAACTGCACCAACATCAACTTGTCCTTTAATTTCTTCTGTGTCGACTCCACTTGATCACTGCAATACTTTGCATAACGCAGAATCTCGTCCACCGACTTATTCTGCCAGCATATCAAATGTTGCTGTATCTTCAGGCTAATGTCAGATTTCAGTCCCAACACAAACTTCGAGACAAACTGTCCCATATCCTTTTGTTCAATTGTATCCAATCCACTATGCTGCTTAAAAGCCAACAACAATCTCTCGTAATAATCATGTACCGACTCTTTAGAGTCCTGTGTGGTATGATCAATTTTCAACTAATCAACAGTTTGGGGGGCTACCTTCGATTGCAACCATGTAATCACTTGCTCGTACTTTCTCATTACATCAGGTGAAGGACCATGAGTCAATGAATCTCTAGGCGGTTCTACCGTAGGCCACTCAATGGCGATCTTACATGCCGCCCACAAATCTGCAGGTACTACTATATCAAACAAGGTGTTCAAATCAATCCACAGTACCTTCGAAATCTTCACAAACCTATCTATTTGCTTGTACCACTCAGCAGGTTTTTCCCTCAGCCGAGGGAAATCATTTGTGAATGCTGCCAAATCGCCCCTACTCCATGGCACATGCACATACCCTCCGTTCTGTACCTCTCTAAGGGGGTAATTTCCAGCAGCTCCTGTCCCTCCACCTGGAGGCGGAGTATTCCCTATTCCAATCTGGAAGCTTTTCTTTTTGGCCCATTTATCTTTCCATCTGTCTAAGTCTTTCCATGTCCGTATCCCCATCACTAGTTCTCTGATGTGTGCTTTCAATCCGCTCGTTCGCTTCTCTTCCAAATCCTTATCTGTATAATTTAATCTGCAAGAACCCTGTGTTAGCTTAGTTTTTAGCAAATCAACCTCATATCTTTGTGCTAAAAGCAATAGTGCATCATAAGCTCGTTTGGCCTTTCTTGTCATGTCCTTTGCTACGAACAGTAGTTCGCTTGAGTTATAAGTATCAATTTTAATCAGGGGTAGATTACCCTCAATCACCTCATCTAGCTCTGCCTTTAACCGTACTACATCTAACATGGGCACCTTTATTGCGCTTTTTAACACTTTCTGAATTTCCTCTTTTCGTGTCTCTTCTCTGTCACAACTTTGGGTTCTCCTAAGGACTGCACCCTCTTCTGTCTTTTCATCCAGGCGCCTCTCTCTCTCACAACTTCGACTTCTCCAATGGTCACCTGCACAAATCACCTGTGGCCCAAACAATACTTTAGGAGTTTCTTGTCTTCTGCTTATCTCTTCCCTTGGCATCATTGACTCTCTCACTGGTTGAACCCACATTCAAAGGTCAGACCTAGAATTCGCTAGAGCACCTGTCCGTCCTCGTTCTGTCCCACTATCCATTCTGGATGGATCAGCCGTAGCTGGCAGTGGAGTACTAGCTTCTACTGGTAATCGACAGAAACCTGTCCCACTCATTGCGAGGCTCCCTCCAGAAATTGTCTCTTCCCCTTCACCCATGTGCTGAGACTATCATCGGTTCTGTCTCTAGGAGTATATATCGAAACCACTGGCCCTATTGTGACTGGTACAGACAAAGCATCTGGCAACTGCATATTTCCTACAGGTGGTTCCGGCTCAGTATTTGAATACCTTCTTCCTCCAGACCCTCCTGGAATGCGTACCATGGTAATTTGACCTCTTACCCCTGCCGTTGGTTCCCCAGGATTCATTTGTTCTGCACCCAACTGCTCTTCTGTTGGGCGCACCCGCTCTGTCTCTACTCTAGACACACAGGGTGGGGGACGGTCCGCTAACAATCTATCGAGAAAGCCATCGTCTGAATCACTGTCCTCCTCCGTCTTCTTTTTCCCTTCAGGCCCCTCTCCTACTGTGAGGAGGGGGTACAAGCGTTCTCCCTCTATAGTATCTATTCTCCATCTCCTCAGCTGGGCATCCCATCTAGCATCATGATATGCCTTCATTGCTTTTCTCATTCTTCCATGTGAAGCCTCTCTCTTTTTTACTAGAGCTGCTCTCATCCATGCATCTAATGCTTCAAATTGGGTGGGTCTAGGGGGCGGTTTCAATGCATTCATCACCCCCCTCAGCTGGGTCAGCACCTCCATACGGAAAGTCCCATATCGAGGGAAAGCCAATTCACCCTCTTTCTCTGTGAGTTTGTGCCAATTCTGAAGCCACACGATGGTATGTAGTCCTACATTCGTTGCCATATAATGTGCCGGTGTGTCCTCTGGTGGGGCTTCCTCCCCTACCCGAGTCACTACCCCTGTGTCACCTCTACACAAATCTCGCAATACCCTAAAGCATCTCATTTTGAAATCGATCTATTGCAAGCTCTAAAGTTATGCTGTTTTACTGCTAATGCACTTCCACCAATCCCAGCGTGGCGTTACACCAACCAACCTATCACAGCGCGGCGCACCCTGACATCACTTCTCACTCTTTGCAGCGGCTCACCCGCCTTTACAATTTCACCGCAAACTCTCATACATACATTTGTACCACAAGTAACTGTATAACCAAAGTTATTCAACCAAGTAACTGTTCCTACACAATTACAATAACTTACAGTTACATAAACCAGTAATTGTCTGTCACTGAAGATCGATAGAACACTCTCACAAGAACATTCAGCCGTAGTGACCCCCGACCTGCGTTGGTCACTCAATCGCTATAGTCCACCCCCGGTACCTGAGGCTTTCTACTGCGACCCATTCTTCATACACATATTCACACAAAAGGTCCCTAACACAAGTGGATCGTTGATAGCGCTTCACAACACCCACGTTTGATCAGACAATTACGATACAAAACTATCCCGGGATCTTGGACTTCTCCTGAGTCCGCTTACCAACAAAACCACATTCACTCAACATACACCCCAACTCCGCAAGACATCAACCACGTACACATTACCGCAATCTAACACAATTCCTTTCATACTCACGCCACCACTGTTTCCGCCGCACCATCAACATCCGCCAGCCTCCGATCTCGTCCGCTCCACTTCAGGGCTCTCCGACCTTCGACCCTACTCCTAAGTACTCCCCTCACCTTAGAGGTAAACCACTTTAAAGGTAAACCATCCTCTGCTACCATTTGATTACGCTAACTTACACCCCTAAGTTCTCTACTAAGTATAGCGTAAGCGATCGATCTTTTATTTACCTAAAGTGATCGAGGGGAGGAAAACAACTTAAACAGATATCAACATAATTGTCTTGCCTGAAAAAATCACTGACTCCGAAGTGCAGTTTGCATATTTATTATAAGGCCAAAAACAATTGGATGTAAATACATCTCAATAGCAAGGTATAGAGGGACAGAAAAATTAATACAGAGCCAATTTTACGAATATAAGTAATTCGGCCCAAAAGACAGATGATTATAAATTCCAAAATCACAACGCAACACAGAATAGATGCGATATTCAGTTCTTGGTTCATTGAAAGAAATCAAAATCTTTCCCTACACTGCTCTATATGAGGGCCCTTCCTATCTCTCTTCTATCGTTCCCCCCCAATGGTGTCAGCACGTGTGACTTCCTAAGAAGTACTCACGTCAAATGGGTCGTTTAGCTTAAGGCTATGGAGCTCGCTCTAAAATGCTCCTTCTTCTCCGAAAGCTAGCAGAAGTCTGGTCTCTCTGTCCCTGTGCATCATACAAAAAGATAGGATTCAATCAACATTGCGTCACCTTTCCTAAAACTTTCCACTAGACCTCTATTCAGTAGCTGGTTCTCTTTCATGAAGCAAACTTAATTAAAGCTATCTTCTTCCAGTGGCCTTGGCTTTCAGACAGTCCCGGTACGCAAGCATCCTCCCTTCTCGCTTCCAGTTATCTTCAAAGGCATGCCGGGTCTCTCCTTAACTCTGAAAATAACGATGTGTACTTCTGCACCTGCAGGGTGAGAACATGCTAACCTCGAACACAACAATCAATTAATTCATTATTTCTTGAGAGCAAGGAGAATCTTTTGGGCCTATGTTTCAGACAACTTAAACAAATCACAGTTTACGATATATAAAATAATATTGTCCTGCACATTATGCATGAAGGAATAATAATACATACAATATTCTACTTAATACGTTCATTAGTCCAACATTAAATGATTCAGTTAAATGATTCTTAATCATCAAAACACTGCATACAATACAAAATGTAAAGAAGTGCATTTAAGCCATGAGTATAGTGCACTCATACAAATAGAGTAATATTTGCGCTCTATCACTACCAAATGAATGGCCAATGAGAAAAATGTACATCGTTTTACCTTTGAAAAAGCAAAACTCAACTTGGAGACAAAAAAAATCTGAGGAAAAAATACAGAAATGTATTTGAAGGAGTCTATTAGATTGATTAAGTTACCACTGTAATTGGATACTTTGGCTATGAACTGCAAGATGCATTTATGCCTACGTTTTATATCTTTGCTCTCTAGCCAGTGACCGAAACTTTCAGATGCTGGTAAAGAAATTGACCAAGTTCTCAGGTGAGTGATTTTGGGGTGGACTAGGCTCTCCTGCTCTTGGTCAGTGTCTAGAGACTGTTTATGGGAATCAGGGCCAGATATACGACCCGCCAATTTGCGAGCCGCAAATTGCGTCCGATTTGCGACTCGCAAATTGGTATGCACAACAGTGTCTGAGACACTGTTTGCGATTCGCAATGGGGTCGCAAATTTCGAGGCTCATGAATATTCATGAGCCACTCGCAATTTGCGACCCCATTGGGAATGGCGTGCACTCCCAGGTATGGTGGCCTGCTGGGCTCAGCAGACCTCCATGTCTGGGACTGCTTTTAAATAAAGCAGTTTTTTTTTTTAAATGCAGCCCGGTTTCCTTAAAGGAAAACGGGATGCATTTGAAAAAAATAAAATGAAACGTTTTCGTTTCATTTTTTAAGGGCAGGTAGTGGTCCCTGGGACCACTGTCTGCCCTTAAAAAATATTTTGGGGGCCAGTCACAAAGGGGAAGGGGCCCCCTTGGTGGAGTTCGACATATTATGGGAAAGATTAAAGTAAAGAAATAAATAAATAAACCCACTTACCTTGTGCTCGCAGCATTGCCGACTCGGGGATGTGGCGAGCGCAAGGTAAGTGGATTTATTTATTCATATCTTTACTTTCACCTTGCCCCATTGTATGTCGAACTCCAATACCCCCCCCCCCCGGCCCTGCCCCACATCACCGCCCACAGCATTACCTGTGCGAGCCGCCACTGCTTAGAACAAAGCGCCCACTTAATGCGCCTCCTTCAAAGCACAGCTCGTAACATGCAGGTCACATATTACTATTTTATGTAGACAGTTCAGTGGGTTACTTCATTGGCTACAAATATTTTAATACCCGCGGGCCAGAAATTATAATCCTTGTAATATAGCTTAATAAATTATGAACCATCTTCAAAGAACCTTACTTTTTTCTTAATCTTTCCATATTCTAAGGTCGCTTACAAAGTTGCTTCCAAGTTTTCTTTGGGTGGTATTAAACACTCATTAGTAAGTGCTATGTAAATGGTTATTAGTGTAATTACTAATACAGGCATATACATTTGACATTATTGCAGAGCGAAGCCTCTTTGCTGAGACTTATGTCCAGGTAAGAGGACTTTTTCTTTATAAAAAAACAAGTTTGCTTTTGGGAACATTGTTGTTCCAACTCCCTGCGTGTTTGCTTCTGTTATTATCGTTCATGAGAAGGGGGCAGAGTCCCCCTTACTTTATGTCAGCTGTCAGATATTGCTTAATCAGCTTGTTTGCTAGATTTTAATCTTTAAATAAATCCAGTTACATATGAATGTTTACTCAATACTACTGTGTATTATACGAACCAAATTATATAAAAGACTATTCTGACTTTTATCGGCAATCTATTTACTTATTTTTATTTTATTGCTTGTCCTCCTCTATTGTGTCCATAAAATTGCCCTTTTGTTCTGAATTTGCATGTTAAGTTTTTTTACCTTTAACCTGAATTTTTTATAGTCAGTGCCCAGAATGTACCTCTATGCCAGGCGATCACCCCAGTTACTGGATCAGAATTAACACACAGTGCTCTCATAATGATGCCCTACGGGACAAGTGGCTGAGGTGTGTGCAGTGACTGTCAAGACAGCCAGGGAGATGTTAGGAAATCAGCAAACTTCACGAAAGATAAGGACTGATTGTAGGGAGGTGGCAGTGTCAGTCACAATTGAGGAGGACTCCATAATTTTCAGTTTCTCTTCCAACCTTAATCATTCTTTTCTGTGTTGTCACCTTTTTTATGTTATATAATCTTATGTGTATTTGTATAGCGCGCAACCCACCCTAGGTTGCCCTTTTTACTCTGCTGTCGCTCTATACTTCCAATCACGTCATCCTTTTCTTAACAGTTACACAAACCCTCTAGTTTCCGTCCTAATTTGTCCCGCCTCCCGATTACAGCAGCTTTCATTTATTATTCTCCATATTATGGATCGCATGCAACTCTATGCATTGTGCAAGACACAAGGTTTGGGGTGGGTCTGGGAAGTACCGTTGCACACACTGATTAAAAGAACCTGTGCCCCATTACATGCTTAATGTTCTGCTGGAAAGGACAGGGGCAAACCTGATTGGATGTCTCTTTGCTATCACCATGCTATGGGGCACACTGAGAAATGAGGTCAGCCACCTCTCTATCCCTGTGTCCCCACTGAGAGCCACTAGGACAACAAGGGCCGCCTCAAGCTGTCCCCCACACCTCCAAATCCAAGAAGCAGAGAAGTGTCAGGGTAACTCTGTACGTCTACCTTGGTTTAGGCATGAAACCCTCCCCAATAGGAACGACTGTCTCAAGGTAGCTTGGTATTCTAGGTTAGGTATATTTTCTGTCCTCTCCCACTCTGTTTTAATGGTACCTGTGTAAATACAAAAATGTTCAATGGGTTCATGAATGACTTCCCTGAGCTCCTGTCTAACCTAACCTTGCCCAGATGGGTGTCGAAACTCCCTCCCTCCCTCCAATTCTCCAGCTAATGCCTACCTATGCCCTGCACCCTCACCCGGGCTACGCCACGATTGTGAAGCAAACTGAATGTCAAACCTTGAATTGCTCAGTCAGTGCTCCCTCAAAGGAATTCATTGTTGCCTCTTAGGGCTGTATTGTGGCTAGGGTGCATCATACTGTCCTGCTCCACAGCACACCATTAACTGGGTGTGCCAGGTGTAGATGTGATCAGTGCACCCTACTACATTCAATACGCTACGCTCAGGGCAGGAGTGCAAAATATGCCTTTTCTGCAGGGTCTCCCCGGATTTATTTTTGCCTTTTTGCTAAACCTTGGCTATTGAACTCTGTGCACCTACAAACCAGTAGTAAAGTGCTTGTGCACCTCCTTTCAACCTTGTGAATTCGATATACCCCTGATTGACACATGTAATTTACTCAAAAGTCCCTAGTATATGGTACCAAGTCTACCCAGGACCTGTAAATTAAATGCTACAAGTGGACTGCAGCATTAATTGTGCCATCCACTGCAGTAGCACTTTAAAGCATCACTCCAGGCCTAACATTGTATTATGGCTGTGAAAATTTAAAACTGCAAATCCATCTTTGAAAATCACTCCTTTTGACAGGCCAAAACCTTCCTTTTAAATTATAACATGTCACCCATAAGAAGGCCTTATTGTCCCTAAGGCATGGTATATGATATTTAAAAGCAGAACATGTAAACATTTAGGGGCCGATTCCGATCTCGGCCGGTAGGGCTCTGAATCGGATTCGGCTTAACCGGATCCGATTCGGAGCCCTATTTCCCGACCGATTCGTACGCACGTCCGGGCGAGCGAGTACGATGCGAATTCGCCGACCGACTCGTCTGGGCATCCCGACCGCTCCGACCGACTCGTTCCCAGGTCGAACCACACCGACCGACTCGCTCGGACTCGACTCGCACCGCGCAATGGAGACGTTCCCCGGCCGGGTGAGTACGATGCGCGCCGCGAGCAGTCCGACCGAGCCGCGCACTCCGGCTCCAAAGAGCAGTCGGAGACGTACTTTGGGGGTCCGTGTCGGACCCCCCTGTACGCGTAGCCGCGCGAGTCGCACACAGGGGGGACCCATGGGTCCCCCCTACCTGTGCGTGTACGGCGCGAGTCGCTTCGCCGCGTACCCGCTGTAGGGGGCGCCCTTGACCGCCTCGCACCCATTGAGTCAATGGGAGCCCGCGTACGCATTGTACGACCGGCTCCCATTGACTTCAATGGGAGTCCGACCAACTCAAGTCCGATGGCATACGTGCGCATCGTACTCGTTCGGTCGGGCTGCCAGAGTCCGATTCGGTCGGAAATCTCTCCGAGTCCGGCTCGGTCAAAGAGATTTCCGGCCCGAATCGGAATCGGCCCCTTAATGTTAAACATGCTCTTACAGTGAAAATGCCCTAAAAGCTATTTTAACTGTAGCAGGGTTAGGTGTTCCATAGGAAAGCACTGGGATACAGTAATACGTTTAATAAATGTTATCTTGCCTAGGAAATGGCTACAATTTTATTTTTTTGACTTTCTGAAATATATTTTACAAACCCAATTCACTGGTGAAGTTGGATTTGTAATAAATATTTTGGAAAGATAACTTTTAGATAGTCCCGTTGTCATGCTTGAAGTCCCTCGAAGCTAAATCTACATTTTGGTCTCTCCCTTCTACCAGTCAGAAATTAGAATTTCAATGGGTGTGAATGAGGCGTGAACTTGTCCCCAGGACAGAGACAGAAGGCGATGGGTATGGGGAGGTGTTGTTGTGCTCTTAGCAGGATGGCCTTTGTAACTTCAAAGAGGCCTACTCTGTCAGAAGCAGATGTAGCAATCCTGCACCCTTCTTTTATCCCTGCAGCGAGACCAGCCTCCATCGCACTGGACATCTTGTTGACATCACAGTGTCACATCCTGCTGACAGGTCTGCTTGGGTTTTTCATGTGACTGTTGCGTATCCACTGTCTGGTTGCTGATCAACTTAGCTTTTGTTCCACAAGACTGCTGTCTCTGAGTTTGCTAGTGGTACAGGAGCTGCGTAAAACTGGATTTTAGTGTTAGATGTGGGAAGGCACTAGGATTACCATAGTACACCCCTACACAAACCCCAGCCCACAGAGCTCAAGAAAGACTTCAGCCATCTTGAACTGCCCAACGTGAAAAGAGATGGCCCTGGGAACCTTTACCCCATTGGTTACGGCGTCCCCATGGGTCATTCCTTTCCACTAGCTCGTGCCAGTCATAAATGTGGCATTTCCAGGCACCCACTTCTGACCAGTTTTTGAACCTCAGGAAGAAGAGAAGAGGACTGAACTTGCTTCCTGTAATCCGAGAAGAGCCGTGGAGACCTGGGCCTGCTCTCCCTCTTATACCTAGGATGAAGAAGTTGATTCCAAGGGTATTGATATTGACCTCCTCTTAAAGCTACAGGGACACAACAAGCTACAAGAGGCATTCTCAAGCAACTGCCCTGCTGGCCAGTGGCAACTGGATCTGGACTGGACCCTCTTGTTAGCCTCTTGTTAGCCATTACCTTCCACCCTGTGAGTCTCTAAGTGCCTTCTCTGAATTCCTAGGGGGCTTTAGGAGTGTAATCCTGTGGTGGATTGGGACTTAAAGGACTAAAGACAGAAGGTAAAATCTTTGACCAGGATGAACCTGGTTAGTGTATCCGACCCGCGCTCCATCATGATCAGCATCAAAACGCTCCTAGGTCTTGTTCTACCGTGGCCATTGACTATAATTGGCACTTCTTGGTGCTATTTCTACTTAAAATTTAAAAAATTCATATCTCCAATTCCCTTTATTGGATTTTTGGCATTTTGGTGTCATTTTGTTTTATTACTGCAAAAATACTTTACACATTGCTTCTAAGGTTGGCATGTCTGCTCTGTGCCATAGCTACCAAGGGGTTGAACTCAAGTTTATTTAGTGACCTTAGTGGTTCACCCTGACATGGATTTTGATTATTACTTGAGGTGAGTACTTACCCCGCATAACTAATAACCCAATTTCTTTTATAGGCAGACTGGCTGTTTCCAGCAGCAGGTCTGTCTTTCACTTTTCAGGCAGCAATGCGTCTTGCCTTTCAAAGGGGGGCAGCGATTCACCTGCAGACATGTGCAGTAAGTGGTTGCACCTGCCTACAGGTGGATACCTGAGTGGTCCATGGCACTCCTTTTCCTCCCTTTCAAGGGTTGCCCTTGGAGTGTATGCTGACTGTGTGCCACCTCTTTATGGCACACAGTCAGTGCATTCTCTGATAACTCTGTTGCCTCTGAATCTGTGTCTAGAATATGGCTTAGATGCAGACGCAAAGTGTTCCCTCTTATGCATTAGATCACTACCCCATTCAATTGAGAGAAAGCTCCCTTGAGGTCATGCAGTCACACATGTAGCACCTGTATGATCTGTATGCTGTGCAATGTTCCGCAACCACTTCTGTAATACCAATGTGCCTCAGAAGCATAAAATGCTGGTGCACTTTCCAGAATACATCGCTAGTAGAACACAATGGGTCCCTAATTGTAGATTGAGGTGCATTGTTTAGCAGATGAACTTTGGCAATATGAATTAGGTGACTAGTATGTGTTGTGTAATAAATGCATACAAATAAGCAATTAATTGATCTAATTACAGTAACAGAGGCAGTGGGCTAGTTAGGACTTTTGCGGCCCGTGGCGGCCCCAGAGTTCGCCGCCCGTGGCGGGCGAATTTAAGAGAGGTGGGTGGTGCTGGCAATTTCCCCACGACGGTCGCAAATAATAGGGGGGGGAGAATCTGCCGCCCCCAAAACTCGTGCCGCCCGGGGCAGAATGCCGCCCCCTTGCTACGCCATTGAACAGAGGATTGAGGCGGTGGTAATATTGTTTTATGTAGCACCCACTTGAACATTCTAATTAATTTTTAGTTATATCAGTGACAGATGTACTAAATGGACTAAGTTTTCCGCATTTATCAGCCACAAGAGGATGACACCCAGAGTCAGCCCTGCTGGGATTCTATCGTGTGACTTGCAGGATGTGCGCAGATTGTGCGGCTGCTGCATTGCCACATGTTCTGTCTTAGCATCTGGTAGACATCTCATGGCTAATTAACAGAAAATATGAATGAAAACACAGATTTTGTGGAACTCCATTGTCTTCCAGTTGCCTGAATTGTTGTCACTTGATTTCTGATTATGTAAGGAACGAAACCTTGTTGAAATCTTTTTTTGAACTATTTGCGAGGAAGGAAGTAAACTCATTGCTGTTTCTAATAAAAAACGTGATTAACACATTCGATTTTCAACCTTTGGTTAATTTCTAACATAATTGTAGAGCCTGCCAATGCCATGTCTCTGTGAGATTAGATCAGAATGTCTCTCCAAGAAACTCATGCAGGATTCCTGAATCTTAAGTGAAGGGAGCCTATTTGCTATTGCAAACTTTTCCCCTGCAAAAAAGTTTCCCTAAATCATTCTTTCTAGCATTATTTGGTGGTTTTTTTTGCATTATGAAAAGGAGTTTTTGAACACATGTTCTACACTGTAGCGACCTCCAGGGCCCATGTTAGACGTTGCCCTTAAATTATTAGAAAGATATGGGTATGGATTGTAAATTGATAGACAAACAAACTAGTAGAAGTCGATTTTCGGGAACCCCAAAAACTAAATTCCATTTAGTAGAAAAGAAATAGAACAACAATTTTGGAAGGAAATAATAGAAAAAATGAAAACACTGCAACATGTTTTAATATTAATTTACTAAAAAAGTTCTTTTTAAAAGCAAAAATAAATGTTGACCCAGGCAGTGAATCCTGGTTAGTCAACATACTTTTAATATTATATCGGAAAAAGAGTTTAGGATGCAAATTACGAGGGAGGGCCCTCAAGAGAGCCACCACTAAAATAAAAGTGGAACAAAGGAGAAGCATAATGAAATCGGAAAATAAACTCTTTTTAAAATGCGTGAAGGACGGGGGTTAACAACATGATTCTTGAAAATCTCAATTAATCAATTTACATTTTTTTTTCTCAGAACCGTTGTTCTTTGCACATCTGTGAAATGAGAGGTGAGGTAGAGCGGCTGACTCTGAAGCACGGGACCAACGGTTCGATCCCTGGTGCCGGCAGCAGCTCAGCATCATGTGACTCTGGGCATAGCTCAATTAGGGGCATATTTACAATAGAGTGGCGGAGCGCGGGTTAGCTCCAAAATAGCTAACGCCGCACTCCGTCAATTTAGAAACGCAGGGATGCACTGTATTTACAATAATACAGTTTCTCCCTGTGCTGGCACTAAATTTAGCTGCCTAGCGCCAACACAGGCACCCTTGCACCATAGTAGTGCAAGGGTGCCTGCGTTGAGGGAATCATTGTTTATGTGCAGAAAGGTGTCCCTTCCTGCACATAAACAATCCAGATTGGCGATTTGAAACTTCTGTGTGTGCTGCATTGTACAGCATACATAGAAGGAGCAAATCGTCATTTTTTTAAATGATTGTTTATGTGCAGGAAGGGACACCTTCCTGCACATAAACAATCATTCATGGCGTTTTGCTGCTTCTATGTGAGCTGCACAATGCAGCACACATAAAAACAGCAAAAACTAGGAGAAACTAAACATTTCTCTTTGTTTCGCCAGATTTTTCCACTGCTACTGTACGATTAAGATCAGACAGTATCAAAACGTGTTATATTCACAACATTGTGAAACTTCTTTCTGTTTTAAATCACCTCGAGAAGCGCTTTGCAGCAGTTATGAAGAATAAGCGAGCCTTGTTGTGTTGCAAATGCGGCTTAACACAGAGAAAATATACACACCCTGAGAAGGCTTATACCATGGGTCCTTTGAAAATACACTACACAGAAAGAGCACAAGGTACCCAGCATGACGGCAACTGCGAGATTTAAAAAAAATCCTCACGGTAGGAGAAATGAAATGTATGGAAGATTACATATTAACCACCTTTGGCGTTGCAAGTTATATATCTACAAATTTTTATCTGCCATCATGTCAAAGGGAAGACCCAACGAACACTGGTAGTTGTTTTTTGAGTTCCTGTTTACCAGTAACCTGAAAGTTGCCCGGCCATGTTTACAACTAAGTAGCACGCTTCCTGTCCCTACAGCTGAGCAACCTATTCATATCAACAGAAAAGCACAGCACGGCAGTGATCTGTAACTGTGTGGGAATCACTGCTGGTTGTGCTGTTGTCACGCAGTAAAGAGAGAGGGACGGGGAGAGAGGGACGGGGGAGGGAGGGAGAGAGGGACGGGGAGAGAGGGATGAGGGAGAGAGGGACGGGGGAGGGAGGGATGAGGGAGGGAGAGAGGGACGGGGAGAGAGGGATGGGGGAGGGAGGGATAGGGGAGAGAGGGATGGGGAGGGAGGGTAGGAGGGAGAGAGGGAGAGAGAGAGAGGGACAGGGAGAGAGGGACAGGGAGCGGGACGGGGAGAAAGGGACGGGGAGAGAGGGAGGAAGAGAGGGACAGGGGAGAGAGGGATGGGGGAGGGAGGGTAGGAGAGAGAGAGAGGGACGGGGGAGGGAGGACTGTCTTGCTTCCAAGGTGGCACCACCCCTCTCTGCTAATCTGCTGTAACTGCTGCTGACTGATCACTGCCACCTTCTCAACGGTGGACAATAAATCAAGCACTTTGTACATGAAAAATAAAGTAACTACCCTACGAATCCAATGGACTCTGAGAAATGTGGCACAAATCTGGGTCGGATTTTTTAAACGCTAGAAAAGGGAGTTAAAGTTAATAACCCTGCGACGGTGACAGTTTCAGAGGACTAAGAATGCTGGGAGCTGCGCACTGAATCCAGCAGGTCACTCAACTCCTTGTCCGTCCCGATAACGGCCATCCGTTGCTGCTGGGAGTTCATGTCAGCCACTCGGCGAGGACCCGGCACACAGCAAGACGGGGATACTTAGGGAGCTCTCGGGCACCGCCTACACACTGTAGCTAAACACAGCCAGAGGGATAGACTGAGGCACCGACGCCCTCACCCCCTTCCCCAGCCCCAGAGGCCTCTGCACGCGGCAACACAGTGGGGCACTTACCGGTACTGCTATCCTGCGCCTCTCGTTCCTTCCTCCTATGCCCACACCAGACACTTCAATGCACCCGCGGACCCCGCCACCCCCATTATATTCCCAAGCTGCAACCGAGCGCACAGGGGGGGGGGAGCACGCAACGCACCTCATTCCTGCCACTCACTACATAGCCACAGGCAGAGGGGGGAGGGGGGTCGGCTTATCCTGTATTCTTATACACCCTCGAACACGGATGAGAGGCGCAGGGAAAGGCTGCTCCTTGGCTATGCATACATATTTTGTAAACATCTTCAAATATTCCTGAATACACACAAAAAGGGCAGTGAGATGCCTGTCAGAAATGCACCCAAGTGCAACGGGAGAACAACACTACTTAAAAGGCCATGCTTCGTACCTCTACTATACCTCTACTACACCCAGGAACTATTTTGCAACATCACAGCACATTCTCGCCCTACAGTAACCCCAATCCTACCTAGTGGCATACAGGTGAAACGTGGCGCTGTGATTAGTGTCAAAAACTCTAGCCACCCTCTTCAAATACATTCTCTGTACGCGAAAAGAGATCTACAGAGGTGTCCTTCGAGAAGCACATCCCTCGAGTATAACGCTTGCTATTTCATTTTACGACACAGACCAAAACGAAAGTGATTTCAAATCGGATTTGAATTGACTAAACCTAGTCACTGGCCAAAGTTTATCAAGACACACGTATGCCCCAGAGAAGCACTGCACACCTTCCCTGACGACAACATGCGTGCACTACAAAGCAAGGGAATGTCCAAGGAACGGTGGGGGGGGGGTGTCACAGACCTTCACCCTGGGTGGAGTCCGCTATTCGTGGCCCCTGCTCAAAGGGACAGCATCCAGTGCAACGCCTGAGTGTTTTGGCGAAGTGAAATTATCAATCCCTGGGGGCCAACAAAAGAAGACATTCATTTAATATAAACCCTTCCCCTAAACACATCACCAACAAATGTTTACAGCTAAGCACGTTAAAAAAGCCAATGCCTCCTATTAAAAGAAAACCACGGACGTAAGGTTGTGATCATCAAAACTTCCAGTTCAAAAAAATACGGTTTAAATCACTTGGGTTTGGAAGGATGGGGACGGGAGCACTGCCTCCAACTTTACACTCTGCACTTCTGAAAACAACACCGAAGCCTGTGAGTTCCCTCCAGCTCCCCCTAGTCCAATCTACCACTTCCTGTCAGTGCCGTGGGGAGGGGGCAGATGGCGAGCCATCTTGCATCACCATCAATAAAAGTAATATCCGAGGGTTTGAAAAATGTACCAAAGCCGACGAAAAAAGTAGCCCAGTCTGGGGCAGCGAACAATAGGGATGCGGGGAGAGGCAGGCGCCGACCACGGGAGAGCCCTGGAGTGCACCGGGGGGAGGGAGGGGGGACAATAAACCGCGGCCCGGACTCCGCAGAACGAGAGAAGAATGAGGGAGCGTATCTGGCAGTCTCCGCACACAGGCCCCCACCCAAACCTGAACGTGTATTGTTCGTCGAGCGTTTACTCGCAGACAGCTTGGAAAGCGCTGGGAAGGCTGTCTGGCGCTATCTCTCCACGCGCAGGCGATGGCACCGCGAGGACGCTGCGGGCGAGTGAGGCCTCTACGAGCTCATTACAGTCCTCTTAAGTGGGAAGAAAATGAACACAGACAACGGGAGGGGGATGGATTAAACGCAAACTATGGCAAGAGGGGGGCGGGAACAAAGTCGCGCGCATGCGAGAGTCTAGGTCAGGCAAAATTGAGTGCGAATGCAGCCAGCCAATCAGAGGGGAAAAAAAGCATTTACAAATGCAATAGGACTCGTATTTACGCGAGCCCTATTGCATTGTAAATAAAACTGCGGTCGTCCAAGAAGGCAGGAACGGGAGTGGGTGGGGGGGTTGTGGTGGGCAGAGAAGTGACGGACTGCGGGAGGGAACGGGGGAGGCAGGGGAACAAAACAGTTTTAAAAGTAAAGGGGTCGATAGCTATGAAAGGAGAAAAATGACGACATGGCCGTCAGGAGGCGGGATTAAGTTGAGGAAAGCCAATCAGATTGCAGCATTTAGGAATTCAGCCAATCAAAAAGATAGGCGGAAAGTGGGTGGAGCTTCCCCCACTATACTGTATACACCATCTCTCGACGAGACAGCGCATGCGCTGCCTAGGCGAGACCTAATGAATGGTACCAGGGCGAAACTGTGATGTGGCACAGAGAGGGCTATGTAATAGAATAATTATGTTCAAACCTATACTTGTTTGAATTCCACATCTTGTTAATTCAGTGCTCTCCAGATTCAGACAAACCCCTCTTAAACCTAATCAATCATCTCCTTTTGGCTCATAGTTTGAGCCTTCTTCAGTATGTGCCTTTGAGGGTCATTTTAAATTTGGTGGCATGGAAGCAAGGCCATACATCAATGGATCTCTGATCTGACCATATAGCGGCAGGTCAAATGACCTGCCAACCCCATTTAGGGGTGACTTTCCAACAGCGAAGCCTTACCTGGTTCTGCTGTCAGAAACCTATGACCAGCAAGCCCATCTACCCAAAGACCTCCAAATGAATACTTCAGAAGGCCCACCCTATTGAGGGCGGTCCTTTTGAAATATATCAGGCAGGAAAAATAATAATTTCTTCCCACACCAGGTGGAAATACAATGTGAACCAGTGCCACAGAATTCTTGTTTCTCAGAAGCAAACAACCACCGCTTTAGGGGTTGATTTTTGAGCCATTTTTAAGAAACAGAATTAATGCTGAGTTGGTCTCTCTGATATTGTGGCCCAACTGTCGTACAGTTTTGACTAAAGTGCTCCAGCCATGCCGATGGGTATCGCTACATTGGGAAGGTGGCGCTACCCCAGGTGGGTAGATTCAAGGGCATGCAATGGCATTTACCAATCCAGTAGCCTGGAGACCTGCCAAGTCTGCTTTAAATTGACCCCTTTGTTGTTACAATAAAATGATTTGTTTCATTTTTTTTTTCCTAAGCCCTTGTCCTTTTTATCAAATTGTTTTTCAGATGAAGTGGTTTCAGACTCAAATAATTGTACATCTCACTATCTGATTCACTGTAAATGCCTATAGCCACTCCGACTGGCTGATCGCCAAACTCTAGCCATCTATCTCTTTACTTAAACTGGTTGGCAGTCTTTGAATAGTTTCCAGTACACTGATCCTTTTGCCTAAGACAGCAGCGGCCAGATTTAGCAAAAAGTAATGTAACGCAAGCGCAACACAGCAAGACTACTTGCTGCACTGCATCCCCATGGAGAGAGCAGGAATGTGTCAAATCTACTAAGATATGATGCATTCCTGCCCTTTCCCTGCGCTAGTGCACTGAGAACTGCCTAGCGCCGACACAGGCGCCCTTGAGCCTTGTGATACAGGCAGGATTGTTTTTGTGCAGGAAGGGATATCCTTCTGCCCAAAAACAATCCTTTGAGGCATTTTCCTCTTTCTACATGTGATGCAAAATGCAGCACGCGTAGAAAGAGGAAATAACGAGGAGAAATAAGACATTTCTCCTCATTATGCCTCTGCTGGGAAGGTGTACCATTTTGGCGCAATCCCAAGTTTACAAACCTTAGTACATCTGGGCTTGCATCAAAATCCATGGGTGAATGCATCGGAATGCCCGTGCTCCACTCATTGAATGCATTCTCAATGCAGAGTAACACAAGACAGCGATTTATGCTGCCTTGCATTACTCTGGATTTACTAAGCCATGCAAGGTGGCTCTGGGTGACTTGGTAAATCCCTCTAAAGGGCTTGAGTTGCCTTGCATCACCTTGCGTGATGCAAGCGCAACGTGAGTCCATTGTAAATCTATGCCCTGGTGTTTTTATGGTCTGGCTTTATAGAGCAGTTGTTGCCAGACAAATATGGGAGAGGGGCTTTGGCTCTACCCACATGTTGGGAGCTAGGAGTACATGTTTTGATTGGGCAGAAGTTGAGTGCTTCCACAAAGAAAGTGCTTTCCCTCCACGCAGCTGTGGTCGTTTTGTATATTTATCCGGCTGACTGAGGTTGAACTTTCAGGGTCCCACACATGGCATTGTAATGCTATTAAAGTGGCTTAGATAACTAGATAATTTATGGTGTTTTTCTCTGGCAGCAGCACAGATGGGAGGCAGGTAGTCATTAACCTACATGGATTTTTAGGTCTGGCTTGACACTGCAGCTGTCACCTGACCTTCTAACCTACACCAATATAATTCTACATTTCTTTGCTTCCAAACAAATACTCATCCATTCCCATACTATATACCTGTAATGCTTCATATTGCCATATAACATTCTGTTAAAGCCAGAACTATTGGCATTGCCAATCTTTGAATTGGTACTGTGAACAATAGGTCTAAGTAGATTACATCATTAATACATGCAAGCATTTAAACAGAATGGGATGGGTGCTCTTTTGGCGCATTAACTCCACGTCTTCCCTAACACCTAAGGTAGGACATGCATCTTCCAGAGTTTGCATCAGGGTCTGGGATACACCAGTCAATATTTCATCAGGCAACAGCAGCAGGAAGAGCACAGGCAGAGACTGGTACAGTAGATGAGGTTGTAAAATTAGGGGAGGCATAGTACTGTTGAATGCAACTCAGGAGAAACCTTGATAAGGCCAGAGCTTTGGCAAAATAAGGGTGTCGCGGCACGTAAGCAGTGTGACTTCCTACCGTCCTTCTCAAGAGACTGCCTGATCCTTTGTAATAGAAAGATGGAGCAAGCATGTGATGACATCGATGAAATGTTCAGCAACCTACTGGGGGAAATGGACCTCCTGACACAGATGCCCCTGATGAAGGGAACAATCCTGAAATGCATTGGGGTTTTTTAATAAAGAAAACGTGACATGTGGCAACCATCTTTCCTGTGTCTTTGTGAACATTTCTGCATGGCAGTTGAATGAATAAAATGGATTGAAGCAAAGTGAAAAAATGGTGAAAAGGAAATTGAGTAGAAAATGGAATAAGAGAAGAAAAAGAATATAGCATTTAATTGATTGGATTCATTCAGTTTCGTGGCTGTGCTGCCCGAACGGGATCAAGAACTTGGTCCCATTGTGTTCAGAGCTTTGAACTGCCTACTCTGAAAAGCAGAGAAAAAAGGAATGCATTGTAGGTGGATCAGGAAGTGCGGTCCATAACAAAGGAAGAAGAAGTATGTTTTTTGCTTGAGACCGCATTCTTACTCCTTGTACAAAGACAACAAATTTGACGATGAATAACACTTGAAAGAATCCAAACAGTTGAAATGAGGGATAACAGATAGGGACTGAACTGCTCCAAAGGGATAACAGATTGGGGCTGCAATGCTCCATAAATGCAATTTTCGACTTTCAAAAGTTCAAAGAGATTTCTACCGTAAAACGTACCTCGTCACAAAATTCCTTAAAAATATGGAACTGCCTACTCTCAAATAATATATCCTTGGCAGCCCCTTTTACAATGACAAATACTATAATAAAGAAATATCCATGAAATACCTATTGAACCAAATTTCAACCATATATATGTAAATGTTTCCATTTAATGGTGCATCAAGTATAAATATCACCCCTGCCTGTAATATTAAATCAACACCAATTGCATTTTGATCTGCCTCTATCTATGTCTACATGTTTATCATCTTCTTATGTACTACTAATGATCTTTTATTTACTTTCTCCAGTTGTGTGAAGCTACTGTAAGTAGTTCTACTGATCTTGCATAGGCCGCCCCCCGAAGGGGGCCTCGAGGGCCGGCGCCATAACAGCCACCAGGGCCCTCTAAAAATCCGGTTTGGGCCGCAATGAAGCACCCAGAAGCAAGAGGGGGCTACCTCTTGCGGGAGAAAGTGCGCCACGGTGGCGCCAAAGCACATGGCCAATGGGTGGGCCAGGTGATGTTTGAACCCCCCAATGGAGGAAAGCCACCTTCATGGCCAAAGGCAATGGGGGGTGTTATAAGGCACTTGCAGGCCAGACACGCCGGACGGCAGGGCACAAAACGGCACTAACAAGGTAGCGAGTTGGGGCCTAACTCCGGGGAGAGGCTACTCCCCACACGCAAGGGGCGTGGAAACCAACAGAACAATTCTAGGACCCCAAAAGCGGCAAGAAATGAGTTATGCCCGCTAAAGAGCAGAACAGTGAACTGTCAGAGTTGTTTTATGGACCTAAGATGTGCAAATGATTTATGATAAGCAATGTATGACAATCCGCAATTATGATTTATGGCCACGGTCATACAACTATGACCAGGGCATCTGAAGAAAAGTAAGAATTGTACATGTCATGCAAATAAAACTGCGACCAACAGAGACCACAATAATATGACACATGTTGGCTGTTAATTAGAGGTATACCTGTAAGAAAGTTGCTTGCCAATGTTGGAGTGGGCACAGTGCGGGGGTTATGTATTCTATTATGTAACTATCTCGGCTTTCTTTGATGGCCATGACTACACTATACAAAAGCAAACACATAAATTAAAGTTTTCCCTGTAAGATTATCTGGCCAGGATGCTATCCCTTTCATCTTGACCAGCAGCACTTGCAACTATACCACCCTTATGTCTACCATCAGAAAACTTGCAATGCTGCTTGACATGAAACTCTCTTTTGATTCCCAGGAAGAGGCTGAAACTCAGAGTTAACATTAGTGGGTGGTTCAGAATATATATATCAAGCAAAGAATTGCCTTTTTTGCTGTGGGGACAGTGTCAAGAATGAAGTACTGAAATGTTTTCTGCACTGGTATGGTTAGACCCCACGGGCGTTTTCATGCTCAATCAATGAGCTTGCACCACTCCTGCCTTGGCCGGCTAGGACTCACGGCCAATCCCCAGATGAACAAAAGTTCACAGTACACACAATAGTGGAATTGTTGACATGGGCACCCAGTAAAGTTCTGTTCTGTGTGTGAGCACAAGGTGAGGTAGAACCACCCCCTACACTGAGTTGGTTTCCATCTCCTATGTTGAGGCTCTAAATGGCTGAAATCCGTTATGGGATTTCTGACCTGCTCAGGGCAGGGGTGGCTGCATTAGAAGCCTTTGTGGTATTTTTGTGTTTTTAAGAGGTGAAGAAAAGGATTGGAGTTGCTGCCCCCCACAATGATCACCCTCTCCCCGTGACCCCTCTACTTCTGAGGTACTGAACGGCCGCTTTACCTCTAAGGTACTGACCGGCCGAGGGCCCCGGATCCTCCTACATCCCACTTCCTCTCACATGTCTTTGGAGGTTGGCAGGTCTGCTGCAGAAGTTTACTTAGTTGCACTCACGGTTAACTAAATGAAGCAAAGTATCTGTTCTGCTGAGCTCCTTTTAGGTCTGGCTAGACAAAGCATTTAGGGGCATATTATCAAGCCCATTTTCGCCGCTTTAGCGGCCGATTTCGGCCGAAAAGCGGCAATTTAAATATCGCACTATTATCAAGGACACGCTAACGCGTGTTTCCTTGATTTAGTAGCCGTATTTTCTCCATTTTGCATGTCAGCGATTATTATCGCTAATGACATGCAAAGTGGGCGTTCCTCACAATGTCTGCATGATTAACATGGCAAACACAACTTCGCACTATTAACAATGCGGCCCCAGCGATAAAACAAACTGCGCTAACCGCGCTTCTCACATGAAGTTAACGTCTGCTTTTTCTTCTACTTAGCTATGCTGATAATGGGAGGTGGATCGCCATGTTACGACCACACTCCCCTATCAGCAAGCATCTCCATTATCATCGCTGGATTTCAGGCGATATTTATGTTTCTCGCCGTCTATCGCTGGAATTGCATCGCCTGTTCGCAAAGCGTTGATAATACGCCGCTAACACGGCGATGTAATTCAGCGATAGACGGCGATAAACAGAAACGCGCTAAGTGCGCTTAGCGATGTTTATCGCTCTTCTTTGGTTATATGCCCCTAAGTCCTTTAAAAGGGTTAAACGAAAAGTAAATAGAAGCACGCACACAGGAACATCAAAAAGCCCTGAACAGCATGTCCACTCATGTGGCACTCTTTATTGTCTATATGTATATCAGTCTGCCTACACTGAGTACATGATGCAAATAGTGCAATGTCTGTAGTCTGTCTCTTTGTCTAGCTCAGGGTCAGATCCATGACAAATTTTCAAGTAAACACCTGTCAAAATGACTGAAAAGAACTTCCTTGTAGAGTCTTTGCATGTAAATGTTATTGATTTAAGGTCATCCTGTGAGGGTTAGTAGCATTTTACAAAAACTCCAAACTAAAAGTTAATAAAGTGTCTTGCGACAGAGATCCTGGTGAACTCCATCATGAACCGCGCCGGCAGAGAGTGTTGCTATAAGAACAACAAACCCTGACCTATAGGATTTACAGTTCGTGCTCCTGCGTACAAGGTATAGGCAGAAACATGCAAAAAATAAATAATAAACGTCACCAGTGCAATATTTTCCAAGCTTGAACCGAGATCTCCAGTCCCAGTTCACAAAAGTTGCAAATAAAGTTTCACTGAACTTTACATTCAGAAAGCGTAAAACGGCTATACTTAGATCTTTAAAATGTTTGGAGATATATTTTATTTTCTCATTTACAATGTGCCACCATGAAAGGGGAGCTGTGAACAAATTGCTGCCAAAAAACATTAAATAAATATAAAGATTTTGACTGCCTTCCAAGTTTTAAATTAAAAGCTACAATCTGAGTTAGGCCTCACTGTACTAAAGACATGCGGCGGAGCCATTTAAAGCTCTTGAATCTGCGCCATCACCGGGCCTGGCAACGTGCTGCTGGAGTTGCATCACACGCGCAGACAATTAAAAATTAATGTAGGCGGCATCGCAGCCCCTGGATACCACCGGCAACCACCTGTGCTCCCTGCAGGCTCCCGGCACATAGGCTGAAACTTTGAAACATGTACTTTAGGCCACCTGTCGCTGAAGGCCACCTGGCCACTGGGCTTGCCTAGTCACTGCCAAATGATGTACCTACATAAATACGCCTGTCCCCGGGGGCCACTCAGGTAATAGCCCGGCAGCGGCATTAATTGGCTGCCTCCAGAAACGGTGTCATCATGCGACGCTGTGCTGATTGCCTCTGTTTCGGGCGGCAGGTTTGCAGGCTCTCCGTTGAGCTATTTCTGGGATGTCCTCTGCCCTCCTGTGAGAGCACGCTCACGTTCTGTTCCTGAGCCTAACATTAGCCGGGGAAATAACCATGGGACTGGGAAGATGGCGCCCCCCTCCTTTACCAGGATAAAGCTTATGATTGGTCCTTCGTTTTTCGAATCTCGGTTCCATGTTTGCTAGGCTACGGTTTTGCACGACGCCAGTTTGGTCTGGCTATTGGCCTCAGCTGTTTGCAAAACACATTGTTAACAATTATTTAAAATATAGCAAGATTGGGCTTAGGCTCCACCCAGAGCACTATTATTCTCTATTGCCATGTTACTGGTCTATCATATTGCCACCTAAAAAGTACTTCCAATGGTATGCCTGAGGGACTCATTTAAATCTGAAAAGTATACCTACTCATCACACTTTGTCACATTCAAGTCTTTATTTCCTATATGCATTCTATACAGAAAGCAATACTTTTTTGCTACTTTCCCCAGCACTGGCAAGGCCAATTGGGGTATCATTAATGTGATAAACAGTCTTTGTGCACACAGCATGTGTACACAGCATTTGAGAATGGCATTGTTTACATGCGTTGGCACAATAAAGCCAGACCTGTCGGCTTTGCCATTGGCTACTTAAACTCCTTTGGCAAAAGAGCTCCCTTAGCATCACCCTTACACCACCGAACCAATAAAAGCAAAAGAGCTGCCAAACATGAGCAGCGCATTAGACCTGCTGTCCTTCACTACGTGCTAAGCACAGTCATCCATGCAAAGATGGCACTAAAAACTCCTGGGGCTGTATTCCATATATGCCGCTCTTTCCCTGTTTGCCCCACAGTGCACCTTTAAATAGGTGTGCTGTGCTCAAACGGGGAAAGTGCACCGTATTACCATGAAGGCGCTGCCCCCTGTGCTGCCCTGGAAGCAGCGCATTCATGTGAAATACGGAGTGGCTGCTTCAAAGCAAGCGATAACCACCCTGCACTTTAAAAAGGGGAGAGAGGGGCGTGTCCAAGATGGCGGCCGAGTAGGACGTGCCTACCCGCCGCTCCTGTCTGTTTCCCGGGCCTTACCTGCATAGCTTCAACCAGCGCAACCCTTCTGGCGGATTCGGACCCTGATCGGACCTGAAACGTGCCCGGACATCTTCGCGGTGCCTTTGGTGCGGCGCGCCTGCCTGCTTCCCGTCTCCAGAGCCTGGGCCGTGCCGCGCTGGTGGCGTCCGGCGGCCGTCCCGCTGAGAAGATCGGTGGCGGTGGAGTTCGGCGCTGCGGATTGGGGGCGCTCCCGCTGCGGCCTGCGGGCGTCCCCGCTGAGCACTGGCCGCTGGTGGGAGGATAGCGGAGACCGGGCGCCGGCGGCTGGGTGCCTGGAGTGCATACGGCGCATCCCCGCCACAGAGACAAGATGGCGGCGTGGAACTAGGCCTGCTGGAGGAGTTGGGCCACCCCTGCTGAGGTGAGACGCCGCTTAGTGCGACGCGGCGGCCGAGCACGCCAGGACTGTTGGACCTGCCCTCCCGGGCGCTGCCTGGCCCCCCGGGGTCTCTCACCACCGGGGCCCCCACAGCTGCATAGGGACCGGCGCACTCCCCGGGAGACGCATCCCGCCAAGTTTTGGACTGGTGGCGGTGCCCCGATTGCTGTCTTCTGCTGGGTGGCGGCCTGCTCTCCCGAGCCTCCGGGAGGACTGCTGAGGGCGGCGTGTGCTCGCTGCCCCCACGGAGGTGAACCATACTGCGGCGCAATAGTCTGCTAGACGCACCCAGACTGTTGGACTCTCCCCTCTCGGTGCCCTCGCGCTCTACATCTTTCGGGGCCACCAGGAGTCCCCACTCCATCGCTTGAGCGGACGGCTCCGCTCGGGAGGGCGCGCTACTCTCCTCTCGCCGGGGCATCGCACGAAGACGGACGAAGCCTCCCCCTTGTGCTATTGAGGAGAGGAGTGCTGGCCATGGCGGCGGCGGAGGGATAGACACCAGGAGACCGGTCCTGGCACGGTACACGCCGCAGGCTGACGCGCTGCCCAGCATCATCACGCCTGAGAGATAAGGATAAGGGGGGCCCCTGCCACAGCACCTGCCACGTTGAGTGTGGTCCCTGGGAATGACGGTGGCGTGCGTTTTGGGCCCCTCCCCCCCCTCTAGGCCTGAGGTCCTCTCCTTGTCACTGTTCCAGGAGGTGGGCTGCAGCTGAGGAGCGCGTCCAGGCTTGGTGGCCCTTATCTTGGATATTCCTTCGCTGCCTTCTGGGCACCATCCCGGAGGAGAACCTTCACGATCCACCAGATATTGGCAGTGAGCGCTGGCCGAGGGGCGTCCCCCATTGCGTGACACGGCTCACACGTCGCGTTCCCCAGGAAAGTACATTTGGCACAACTCTCTATAGTGCAGCTCAGGGGTCGGGGAGGCCCTCTTGCAGTGAAGGCCTGGAGGCCTATTACACGGATCTCTCTGCAATGTGCCAGCCCTCCACGCGACCCCCTCATTGTGAACTGGGAACGGAGACCCCTACAAATGGCGGCTGCCAGAGCTCGTAAGGACAGATCAGTTAAAGACTTGTTATTTAAAGTGGGGGGTGGTGGAACAGAGACGATGACCCATACTGGAGGGGCTGCTGAGCGGAGGGGATCGGCGGAGCTCGACGGACCCGTTACCCGCAGTGTCCTAGAATCTCTCTTCGCGGACCTCACCAGGGAATTTCATACCATGAAGAAAGATCTTACTACCGAAATCCGCAAGATGCGAAAAGACATTGATTCTGTGGGGGAGCGAGTGGACGACCTGGAGAACCAGACAACGGCCAGAGATGAAGAGGTGTCCCAGCTCCAACAGGAGGTACTCAGGCTGCGCGATCAACATCTGGATCTTCAATCCCATGCGGAGGACCTGGAGAATCGCTCTCGCCGAAATAATATTCGGATTCGGGCGGTACCTCAGGGGGCAGAAGGGCAGGACATCGAGGCCTTCGTTGTGGACTTGTTCTGCCACATCCTGGGAGGTCCCCCAGACCAGGAGATCCGACTGGACCGGACACATCGGATGGGCCTCAAGAGATCCCAGACAGCCCCTCCACCCGATATCCTGACGTGTGTCCACGACTTTAAGCTTAAGGAGCGCATTCTTCGTGAGGCACGGTCTAATCATCCCATTGAATTTCGCTCCTGTAGGCCTCTTCTCTTCCAAGACTTAGCGGCCTCCACTCTACAGAAACGATGTGACTTCCGCCCCGTCACAGCATTTCTCCGATCCAAAGACATCGCCTACTCTTGGGGGCATCCATTTAGGCTCATTTTCAGATGGGAGGGCAGACTCCGCCAAATACGCTCTCTGGATGAAGCGACATCTCTTCTGCGCCTGCCGGAGACCGACCACGCTGAGCCGGTGAGACCCACAGCGGCCGCCCGCCGAGGGGACAGCGCCGGTGGCAGACAGTCGGCGGCTCGCCGCTTGGCTCTCGTCCAGACCCGGACGTGATTGCCAAAGAACGCTCCGCAGTCCTTCAGACCCTGTCAGAAGACTCCAACACCGCAGACTGACCTATCAACCTTGAGGTGCCGATTCTTGTCTCATTGTAGGGTCACATTGGCTAGTATGGCCGAGTCCGGGGCGGGTGGGGGCGGCGGGGGCCCCTGCTATCCATCCCACGTCTCACCACAGGCGTACTGCCTGGGACATTTGTGAACTTTTCATTGGAATGTTTCTTCCATTATTTTTGTTGTTTGGGGTTTTTCTTTTGGGTTGCCTCCTCCTCCTCCGATGTTCATCAAGGGCGATATTATCCTACTACACCTCATTCCCTATTCTTATAGAGATAGTATTGTTGGCTATAGCACGTCTGCGTTCACATCCCTATGACTCCTGACCTCCACGTGGTGTCCCTCAATGTGAAGGGGCTAAACAACCCCACCAAACGCCGAGCCCTCCTGTCCTATCTGGAGCGTTCGGATGCCCATATATGCCTCCTCCAGGAGACGCACCTGCTCCCTGCTGATACCCACCGACTGAGATCAAAAGCATTCCCTCACCAGATGTTCTCATCAGCCACTTCCAAAACCGCCGGGGTTGCTAAATTGGTGTCTTCCAGGTTCCCGGGGCGGGTCGGTAGCAAGCAGGCGGAAATTAAGGGGAGATTCTTGGCTTACACCTTCACCTCAGAAATGCACACGTTCTCCGTAGCCTCGGTATATGTCCCCAACACCGGACAGGAGGGTTTCATTAAGACAGTAATTCAGGAACTCACGGGCCTACCAGACAAAACAGTCCTGCTGGGAGGGGATTTGAACATTGTGATGGATGGTGACTTGGATCGCTCTGGGCAGAGGTGGGGCCAAACGGGGACTTTGTCCAACGTAGGGAAGCGACTGCTGCTGGAAGCTGGACTGACCGACATATGGAGACTTCGATACCCCTCCACTAGGGCTTACACATTCTACTCCCACCCCCATAAAACCTACAACAGAATTGACTATCTCTTTACCTCCGACCCCCTAACGCGGCAGGTCCGAGACGTGGAGATTCTCCCATGTCCCCTGTCTGACCACTCTGCGCTGCGGCTCTCGCTGACCATGCCCCCGCGGCGCCCTACTCGCCGGTTCTGGCGTCTTCGTGAAACTATGCTTCAACGTCCCTCCGTGGTGCAACAGATTGAAGCGAGCATGGCTGACTATTTATCCGTAAACGACAACCCAGACATATCTTTGACGACCCTATGGGAGGCGATGAAAGCGGTGATTCGAGGGGTCTTCATTAGCATTGCAGCGGCCGACAATAGAGACAGGCGGGAGAAAAGAGACCGTTTGATGAGCGAGATCACTGAGTTGGAGCGTATCCATCAGCGGACCGGCGCTCCTAGAGTCTGGAAACTTCTAAAGGCGACCCGGGCACAGCTAGCGGGGTTAGATGTTGACCGAGCTGAATATGCAGCGCTACGCCTCAAACATACTTTTTATGTGGGTGGGGACCGATGTGGGCGACTTCTCGCAAACCGCCTTTGAGCGCAAAGACAAGCTCATAGAGTGGCTGCGGTACTAGATCCCAGTGGGGGAGAGAGCAGCGAAGACACTGACATTGTGGAGGCCTTCCGACACTTCTATGGAACATTGTACTCGGCTCAAGCTCTACCCGTAATTGAACCGACCCGATACCTCCATGACGTGGCCACAGCTAAACGGCTGCCGGCTCAGGCGGCCGACCTAGAGGCCCCCGTCAGATTGGAGGAGGTCATATCGGCGATTGCTCGCTTGAAGCTTAACAAATCGCCCGGCCCTGACGGGTTCACTTCTGGGTTTTATAAAAAGTTCTGTGGGACGTTGGCCCCGCTTCTAGTACGTGTTTTTAATTCAGTCGGGTCGTCCCCCGCCTCTTCCTTCCCATCCTCTATGTTAGAGGCTTTAATAACCGTGATTCCCAAACCAGGGAAGGACACTCGTCTCTGCGGCTCCTACCGCCCCATATCTCTACTCAACGTAGACCTAAAGATCTTTACCGGCATTTTAGCGGCTAGACTCTCTTGTCACCTCCCCGGTCTGATTGAACCGGACCAGTCAGGCTTTGTCCCTGGGCGACAGTGCTCCGATAATACCAAACGGCTTTTTCACTTGATGGATCGCTCGGAGCGTTTCCCGGCGGAACGCATGATCCTCTCGGTCGACGCTGAAAAAGCGTTTGACTGGGTCCACTGGCCGTACCTCCGTGCGACCCTTGTCCACTTTGGCATTCCGGACCGCTTTATTAATTGGATCTTTCAGAGTTATGCAAACCCTACAGCTACGGTACGGGTGAATGGGGTGGCGTCGGCGGCCTTCCCTATTCGTAGGGGAACCAGGCAGGGGTGCCCGCTGTTGCCGCTCCTTTTCGCCCTGTATATGGAGCCTCTAGCTCGAAGAGTCCGTGATGATCCGGCCATTAAAGGGGCGCGCTTCGGGAAGTCGGAGCACAAACTTTGTCTATATGCGGATGATGTGGTGGCGACCCTGGAACATCCCCGGGAGTCCCTGCTGGCTTTTTTAGATGAACTGGGTCAGTTTGCGCTCGCCTCGGGCTTCCAGACTAACATGCATAAGTCGCAAGCCCTGAACCTATCACTAGAGCCCGAGACGTTGGAATATCTACAGCGTACTTTTCAGATTCAATGGGTTCATGACGCTGTTACCTACCTAGGGCTTCGGGTAGCTCCCACCATCTCTGTCACTAGGCAGTTGAATTACACAATACTATTGAAACGAGTTCGAGATTCCCTCCGCAAATGGAGACCACATTCCCTCTCGTGGCTAGGCCGGATTGCGGCAGTGAAGATGGTGCTGCTTCCCCAGATTCTTTACCTATTTCACACTCTTCCGCTAACGCCCCCCTCCGGTGTGCTACGTGCCTTGCAGCGGGACATAGATCGCTTTATCTGGCGGGACCAGAGAGCTCGGATGCGTCGTGATCTTACATATAGAGACCCGATAGATGGGAGGCTGGGTGTTCCCGATCTCTTGGCGTACTGGCGGGCGGCTCAGCTGAGAGCACTGGTGGAGTGGTCACGCCCAGAATCCGAGAAACATTGGCTATTTATGGATAGGTCCCTGGCAGCCCAACCGCTATGGGGAGTTCCCTTTCTCTCCCGCAAGGGTCGGCCTCGCAATTTGTACCTCTCAGAAGTAACCCGACCCATAATGTTAGCCTGGGATAGAACCGCGACAGCTAGGGGACTCACGACTTTCCCATCACCCATTACGCCCTTCGTACAGAACCCAGATTTTTCACCAGGCCTCGACTATGGGGAATTTCACCATTGGACGACAGAAGCTACTCGCTCTATAGGACATTTCTTTGACCTCTCCGGACCGCGCCCTTTCGTCGAGTTCCGTACTGACCACGGACTTCCCGAGACGGAGCGCTTCCGATACCTACAGATTCGACACTGGGTGCTACATGGGGAGGTGAGGGGGGGTGCGGGGAGATTGCTCACACCGTTTGAGAAATGGTTAATCACAAGACACAGCAATGCACGCTTAACGTCAGACCTGTATAAATTCACTCGAAACATCTCCGACACCGGGAAATCCCCCGGTCAACTGCGTTGGGAAGGTGAGCTGGGTAGAGACCTCTCGCCGAAAGAATGGAAGGATATTTTCTACCGAGCCCAACGCACTGCCCGCAATGTTTCATCTATTGAAACAGCCACTAAATTGGCCACCTATTGGTATTTAACCCCAGTGAGCCTCCATCGGGGTAACCCCTCACGTAGTCCATTATGCTGGCGGGCCTGCGGCTCCCCAGGCACTCTCACACACTTACTTTGGGACTTCCCTATCCTAGGGACATACTGGCAACAGATCCTAGATGAGGTTGACTTCCACTTTGATACCCAGGTTCCGAGATTCCCGGTGTACATCCTCCTTGGCCTACCCAATGCCATCACCTTCCCGCTTACTTCTAGGAGAGGCAAACAAATAGCGCTCACCCTAGGCGCGGCAGTTCAGAATGTTCTAACACACTGGGGCTCCACAACGGTCCCTACACGACTAGGTTGGCTGCATAAGCTATGGTCCATCCTAGGGATGGAAAAGATCTCTCTTTCTTTAACCAACCCCGGAGCTTCCTTTCACGATCTGTGGGCACCCCTCCTTGCGCTCTTGACATCCGAATTTACAGAGCTCACCTGTCCCAAATATCTCAGACTGTTAAGATTGGCAGACCCGCCACTGATGACTGTCTCTAACACGCCCACTACTTAGTAGCCGATGGGGCTTGATCCCCAGACTGGAATATTTCCCTTCCTTATCTGTCAGGTCATCTTTTGGTTTTTCTGCTGAGGGGGAGGAGGCGGGTGGGGGGAGGGGGGTTTTGGTTTCTATTTTGTTGTTGTTCATGCCTTTCATACAAGATAATGACGTGCCGGGTTGCAACCCGATGATTGTGGAGCATCAGGGCTCTTTTGTTCTTTTTGTGGATAAAACCAATAAAAGAAATTTAAACCTAAAAAGGGGAGAGAGATCCCCTTGCAGGCAGGTTCAGTAGGTGACTGGACCCGCCTACAAGGGAATGTCTGGGGGCTGCCTTTAGGAGGCGTACTTCCTGTGCACCACCATTTTTGGTGCACTTTCAGTGCACCTCCTAAGCGCATGCTTGCCTCTGTGCCCATGTCTATTATACGGCATGGGCACACAGACAAAGTGATTCCCTCATTTACATGGGGCCATGCTCCCACACAAATGAAGGAATGCCCTCTAATGATAGCTCTGGTGCTACATGTGCACTAGCGTTATCTGTAATACAAAAGGGGCCTCACAAGCGCCTGTGGCTCCTTCTGTAATACCAAAGTGCCCTGTTGCGCCCCAAGGGCATTCCTTGTAACAGGGCCCCTGGTGGTTATGTAGTGTGGAACAGCCTATTAGTTGCATGGAAGCGGAACAACCTACTTGTTTAGAGAATGGGCCCCAATCTCATCATCCCTGTATTGCTGATGACATCCTGGCCTGCCTCTAGTGAGTTTCCTGCCCTCATGTCACTCGCACATTATTTGACAAATTTTCTTACATCACTTGTATATGTAGAGTCTTTGAAAGGAACCATCTGAGGGCCACATTTTTTAAAAAGCACGAATCTTAAAAACAAAACTATTTGCTACAAAAATATTTTTTGTGACTTTTCAGCCTATACACAACTTGTCCAGACCTAACGCAAACCACTGAGAACTGAATATTTGATTGTTAGCACTCTCATCAAAAAGAGGCAGGATCGAGCTTAGCACCACTTCCATTAGCAAACTGAATCTTTCTTTTAAAATTATTTAATTGCATGTATTTCTTCTTTTTAAAATCAAAAGAAACATTCTTCCAAAAAACTTACATTTTCTTTGCCTTAAAGAACAATTAAAGCATGAATCCTCAGAAACGTTATCATGTACTGTCAATTTTTCAAGACAATAGCTGTTCTAAACATCAGCAACGTTATGATTTTGATGCAAACCATGCATCCTGAGTACAGAAGTTTCTTCTTTACTTCACATTTCTGTAAGGTGCAGCATAAAATGTATGGTAACTTTTCATATCTCACTAAGATACTCCTACAAACTGTATTTTTCCACATAATAAAGATCACTACCTAAATATACTAGAAAATAAAAAGAGTGTGCCTTTTAAAGAAAAATAGAAAAGCGTGCCTCCTCTAATTTTCTATGAGAGGCCACCAAAATAATGTTAATGTTCATTTTTTTGTAAAGCACGCAAATGCCATAAGGCTTCTTGGTGCTGCAGAGGCATAGGACTTGTAGTGCAGAGAGAAATTAATTTACAGAAGTCAGTGCTGTGAAATTAATTTGTAAAAAGTCACGTTTTTAGGTCTTTCCTAAACCTAAGCAGGAAGGCCTGTGATTTTAGAAATAGTGGAAGGCTGTTCCATAGCTTAGCGGTACAGCCAATGAAACCCCTGCCTCCTCACTTGGCCAGTTTAAACCGAGGAATCCTGACATTCTTAGCCGAAGCAGACCAAAGAGTTGTAGCCGAGGTACACCATTGAAGGCTCTTTCTGAATTATTCAGGACCTGTGACATGTAGGGTGTCGTGGGAGATACAGAGGGCTTTGAAAGTAATTCATTTTCTGGTGGGCAGCCAGTGAAGTTTATGTAAGGCCTGGGAGGCTGAATGGAATTTTGGGATCCCTAATAGGATACGAGCTGCTGCATTCTGCAGGGTCTGAAGCTTGTGTTGCATGAGACGTTGCATGAAAATAAGAACATATGAATATTACAGTCCTCAGTTAGAGTTTGGCGGAACAACAGCGCTGCCGAAAATCAGTGGTCATTTGGAAATGGGCACAACAACAAAGGCGCTGACGTGACAAAGAACAGTGCCTCCAGCAGAGCTGCTGTACTGGAGTCTCCCCTGAAGGACAGGCACAGAGAACCCTCGGCCGTGCTGGAAACTCTAAATTAGGCAGGTAGCCTAGTTTTCAGCACTGAAGCAGAGGCCCAGGACTCCACTGACCTGCAGTAAGTGTCTTATATACCTTCAAAAACATTTTATTACCTTAAAATCTGTCAAAGAGCTTGGAATCCGATGTGCTATCAGGAGTATATTATTTATCGCTCCAACAGCTGCTATAAAGTCACCCATGGATGGACAGGCTTTTTATTCCTCTGGGTATTTATCCGGCCGGTAGGAGCCCTTGTAGGCTGGTTTTGAAAGCCCGGCGCCGCTCCTATCAGTGCCTCTGTCACTTTCCCCATTCCCAGGCCAGTGCTTAATTTGAGCCAGTGGTTTTCGGTGCTGAGCACCGCCACTTAATCGACACCAGTTAAGGACACATTCATTTTTGGTAGGCACGGGGAGATATTAAGTGAATCACAGGATGTTGAGCCTACACCTAGACTCGAACCTGGGTCCCCAGCTCGGAAGTCGGCAGTTCTAACCACTACGTCACATCTTCTCCCCATTTTCATGGTTCGTAGTTGGTTCTGTTTTAGGCGGCGCTGACAGGAGAAATGGGCTGCTGGAAGCTGCCTCCTGACGAGAGCCCGGCACTTATTTTTTTAGAAATTAACCAATGCCCAAGGCTTTTTGCAGCAGGCACAGCGAGGCTTCAAGAGTGAGAGAGAGAAAGAGAAGGAGAGAGAGAAAGAGAAAGAGAAGGAGAGAGGGCGAAGGAAAAGACAAAGCGACCAGGGAGGGAGAAGTGAGAGCGAAGAGAAGATGAGAAAGAGACTGCATGGATGGAAAGAGAGAGATTGTGCGAGGAGATGAAGGGAGCTGGGCTGGCCTGGTTCGAACATTTTTGCCAGGGCTGCTTTTGTTCTCCAGTTCGGCCCTGAAGTCAGCAGATATGAGTTTCCATTTTTTAAAGTCCTCTAGGGTCATGGGGTTCAGATTGAAGACAATCTACAGAAGGAGAACGAAGGTGCGAGGAGAGACTATGGTACAGCAGAGATATTCACAAAATGGATTTGGGGTCAATAGTGCGCGAGGGTTAATCATGGAAAATGTAGGCAATCCTTTTAAACTTCAGCCAGATTAAAATGTTAGAGGTGCAAGTGCTGGACTCAGTGTATGGAAAGAGGTCAAGTCCTCTACTGACTATGCTGAGAATAGCCACAGGTCATGTCTAGCCCGCATTTAATATGATGAGAACTTCAAGATATCGAGTGACAGGCTTACTCCAGAGAGAACATGTCTAAAGGGCATTAATTGTGAGCAGTGCAGAAAGGGTACTGGGATGAGGGCATTGTCAAACGCCATGCCTTGTGCTCATCTCCCAAAGGGCACAGCGGGAAACCATGCTTTGCATGTCCAGAGGGTATACTTTTTACATACATGCCCGATTCTGTGGCCACTGAACTGAGGCCACTATATATTCACTGACTATGTCATGTGCTCATTACTTGCCAGGCAAGGCGTAAGGCGTGCGCACGCTGCATGCCCTATCCTGAGTGCCCAGTGGGCAAGTTCACACAGGTCATGCACGTGAAGCACTGTGCTCATTAGTCCAGGGCTCAGGGCACAATCAGTGGTCCACTCCGATGCCCAGGGCTTGCACGAACTTACTTTGCAGCTGCGGGGGCACTGTGGGCAAAAGTACAGTGAGGTTAAAACCTAATGGAGCAGAGTTCTCCTTGGTTCCCACTCACTTTGACCTCTGCCGTGGAAAACAAAACGCCTAAACCACCATATCAGAAGCATGCTCGCTTGTTTCACAGAATGGCCGCTCTTGTTTAGAATGTGTTTTAAAACCCTTTTCCTCAGCCCAGAATCTGAACCTGAACCCAACCCCCATCCCCGTAGCCTGCAATGATCAGAAGCCGCATTTAAAAGATATTCTCTCCTGCAGACCTGTTCTGTGCATCTGAAATGGCGGGAAGCTCACACGGGGGAACAGTGGATCGAAGAGGGCCAGGGGCAGGAGGAATATTGATGAAAAGTCAGGCTCCTGCCTCCCTCAGAGCATCCTCTTCAGAGGGGATGCGTTTGCAAAACGAGTCCAAGGGACTGAGGCTGGTGTTTCATTCTTTTTCTATCTCTCCCCCTGCCCCCACACACTCGATCCTTTACGTCATGGTGCTATATTCTCTGTTCACTTTAATAATACAGCAGATGGTGTCCACAGGCCCACGCCGGAGCTAAGGATGATACCTATTTCAACATTAAATCAAAAAGAAGCGTCGGTTCCACCCCTTATTCAAAATGTGAATCTTTACCGTTTTTGTGTACTATACAGTTTAGTTTTGGTAAAGATTACCTTTGTTTGGTATGTATTTATTTCAAGTGTTGGAGTTTTTGCCTGTCTGATGGCTATTCTGACTTATAACTGATAAATAAAGCTCTGCCTCTTGTGAAATGTCATAGTGATACAGAGGAATTAAAACAGTCTTACCAGTTGAAAATGATCTGGGCTGCTTTCCATTCTATTGCCTTTTAACTCACATTGTAATTATAGACAAAGACCAACCATATAATAACCAGCTTGACCCTGTCCCAAATACAAACCCAAGACCCACTTGCAAGCCTAAGTACTCTGTGAATGGAAACACAAGCAACTGGGGCAGCGTAATTTTGGCCCCATCCTTTTCTGTTTGACTAGGCCACATATATGTTTACTTGTGGCCTCATGTATTTGTGTGGCTTAATATTATTAATGTAATACCTTGCACTTGAACAGTTACAGAAAGTGCATTTACTGAGTAATCGTGACATTCATATGGGTGAGCATATTAACTTTTTCTTTACAGTAACAACAAATTGCAGTTCTCGCATATATCTGCATTTGTGTGGCCTGAATAACATTGTTAATTCTTATACATTTGTGTACTCAATTTGAATAACTCTTTGCATTCATTTTTTAACTGAAAATATATCCAGTTAAGTAGTATTCCACATATATATTGTAACCGTTTATGTATATGTATCTGTAATCATGCATTTAGACGTGCACAGAAATGCATGCCGCACTAAATTGGCCAAAGGCCTTAAGCATTTGGATTTCTTAATTTTTAACCTTCAACATGAACGTTTGCTTTGGACGCAATGTTTTTCTCTCCTCTGTAGGTGCAGTCATGTGATCTAATGAACAGAGAAGGCACATTGTGCGAAAGAGATAGTGAGGTTTGGGAGGAGTACTTTTGGCAAGGATAAGAAGCCTTAACGAACGAAGGGAGGACTACTGCTTTTACGGAATCGGGAGACAAGAGGAATTCAAGGACGTTTTGATGTGTGGACCAAGGAATGGAATGTCGAGTGTAGTTGCCAAGCTTTGTTTGAAGATGAAAAATAATTAGACATGTGACATGGGATTCTCAAAAGTTCTTTTGTGGGTGTAATTGATTAACACACTTCAGATTAATTCAGATTCCCTTTAGACTTTAAAAGGTACAGAAATCTTTGCGATAACTCTGTTGTGTGGCTTTATGCTATACAATATGTTTTCCCTTTAAAGAACTTCTACAGAGCTTCTGCTTTGCTGACACCTGTCTTGCTTCCCTGACTTAAATAGGGTTTCCCTGATCCCTAGCTTAGAATAGATCTTCATATATTTCTTAGACAACTTCATGTATAGGCAGGAGAATCGAAACTTTCAATCTACTCAGCAAACTTTGTTTCTCATTCTACGTATTGAAGCTACAGAATTCCTCATTTCTTTCTGTTATTGAGGATAAACTTTGTCCGACGTTTTTGATATCCATTAGTGATTCTGTATTTTTAAACTATGTTTCTGAGACTGATTTATATCAGCTTGGCTTTGAATTTGTAATAAATACATACTTAATCCCATCTTCCAACTCAGTTTATTGCGCGGCCAAAAGGTCTACACCATAATTATGAATTTGTAATTGATCCTAACTCCTTTTATTTCTCTAGCACCTACAAACTTCCATTGCAGGGGGCAAAAGAAGGAGCCCGATTCTATGTGTTAGCACAATCCTATACCCATTTGTCCTTTTTGGGACTCATTGGTGAGGTGCAGCTTAAGTCCTATGACACAGTGCACTATGGGTTTAAAATTGATTTCCATATGTGCTCCTTAATAACAGGAAGTGCAAAAAAAAAGTTGGGTCTGTGGATCAAGACTACAGTCGGAGTTAGGTGCTTATTGAAAGCTACCATGCTGAAAAATCAACAAAATGGCTCAGTGATCTGTTCCAATGGGTTTGAAAGGGCTTACAAAGGAATCTGTTCCGAAGAGTATGAAAGAGCTCATATGGAGAGCCATGGGCCTTCGGGCTAGCCCTTTTTTACCTGGACCAGGTCTTTGCATATTCAATTGCTCTGGGTTATACATAGTCATGACAAATATACAACAGAAGTTTTGAGTCCACAAAGCTAAACCCAAAGTTCAACACCAGGTGAGCTCCACTGGTGGAAAACCACTTTTGCTTTCACGTGATAATCTTTTCCATAAAGAGTGCTAAGAACCACCAATGCATGGTGAGCTCTGACTTGAGTCGACAAACTATGCCGAGTCCCTGGCTACATCTCCAATTTAGAAAGACGAATCTAAACTTGATTAAACCTCCCATTAAAGTCAATCCCTTTTATGGCATTCTGATAAATGAGCTTCGATTTAAACTTTCAGACCAGAAGGACACAATTCCGTCATTAGCAAGTCTTTATTTTAGCTGGAACACATGTGCTCACACTTTTAGTGTACCAGCTGTGGGAATAGAATGTTATGTTGCTTGGATAGAGAACTCTACAAAAAGTGTTGCAGGTGATTGCGTTGCAGTTGTCAGATTAGAGATACGCCCCACCACTCAGGAAATCTCCAGCATTGGGGTCTTGCATTAGGCAATTCCTTGCACACAATGATACAAGATTTATCCTAAGTTATATCAATTGTACTGATTACACAATACTGTATGTAGTTATTTTTTTCCCCAATGATGAAAACTTAAAACATCTAGAACCCTCCTCTTGATGTTGCCTCAATCTTCCTGAGACAGCAGTAGAATGGTTAACAGGAAACAAAATACAAATATCATTGTGTATTATAGCTCTCTTTAAATCTTCTCTGTAAGGAAATGCCTCTTTTTGCATGATCACCCCCAATTTCTTTTGCCTGATACTGCTGGTTTTTCGACTCTGAAGGTGCACTGAGGCCTGCTAAACAGGCCTCAGTGCCAGAGCTCTGACCCTCAAAAATTGTATGTCTGGTTCACCCACAAGTGGCATAAGTTAACTTACTTATAAGTCCATAGTATATTGTAACCAGGGTACCCAGTGCCTGTGAGTGAAAGTGTTGCTCATGGACTGCAGCACTTGTAGTGCCACTGCAAGGGTTTAATAGCAAAGCATGACTCCCAGCCCATCATTGCTGTCTAGCAGAGCAGTTTTCAACTGCTAACTCAACTTTGCAATTTAAAGTACTGGCAAAGCCCAAAACCTTCCTTTTAATATTTTTAAGTCAATCCTAAGTCAGGCCTACTGAAATCTAAAGGCAGGGTGCATTAAATTAAAAAGTAGGACAACGTTTCTTAACTTTGCATGTCCTGACAGTAAAAACCCCGCATTGTGGAAAGGTTAGTATCACCATTGGTGAGTACAGAGTCACACTCTCACAACTCAGCAGTGCGAAATTTTGAATGGGACTACTAAGTATGATAATTCAAGGTATGAAAAAAAACAATCATTGCATTAAACCCAACTTGATAGTCAAATAGAATTTAATGTAACGTTTGCTCAAGCGACAACTTTAGACACTTTGCTGCCCAGCGTTATCCAGTGACCACTTACAATTGCTGGCCATAAGACAGCGTACTGCCTCCTGGTGAGAGGTGTGAATGATTCTCAGGAAAGAACACAAAGGGTCTGCTGTTAGAAGTGGTGTGTCCTCTCCTTGGAAGGAACTCCAAACAGAGTATGAGCCCAATATGCAAGGGTCCAAGGTGAGGCTGCCTTTTAAGGGCAAATGGTGGGCACACATGAGAAGGGTTGCTCTTCTGTTCTTGCAGACAAGTTGGCATCAAGGACAGAGAGGAGGAAACTGTTGTCAAACCATTTTATTCTGTGGGCGTGCAGCCCCCGGTAGCCACACCTCTGGAGTGGGCTAGAAAGCTCCACACACCATGAGAAGTGTCTGTCAACTTGAGAGTGAGCAGAATGGTGCATTTTGTGCTAACTAGATGCCACACTTCACAGGACGTCATCAGTAGGTAGGGGGGACCTGGTAGCCCATTGGCTAGGCATCGTCACATCCCCCAATAGCACAAACTGGCCATAAAATTGGATCTCCTGACACCCAGACTTCAGATCACGTCCGTACTGAAGAGTGGACTAAAGAAGGACTGCCCTGCTGTTCTCTTTCCCAGCAAAGAGAGGCTGCACCAAGACAGCACTGCACCTGCTGCTTCTTGGGCTAGCAAAGAGAGGACTACACCTGTGGTGCCCTGCTCGAGGAAAAGTCATCCTCGAGCCTCAGACAGAAGGAGTGACTCCAAGAGTTAGTTGTCTGACTTCATGTTACAGCGACATGGCCACAAAAGCTGAAAAAGCCTGCCTTGGTAGCCAAGAACACCTTACTGGCTCTGATTGCCAACATGCAGCCTGGGAGACCAAATCCCAACTCTCAAAAGTTGCACCCAAGCCCACTGGACCAAGGGATGTCATCAGAGTGTAGTTTGGTCATACAAGACAGGAGTTATCACCAGTTAAAGGGAACCACTGGTTACAATGTAACCGGAGACCAGCAAACCAGTCGCAACTGGTTTTTGGCTGGACTTCAACTGGACTTCGAGGGACATCAGCCCATGTGGCCACAGTCGCCCTACCATGTTCATGGATGGAGGAGTAGCCCCAAGAAGATACCCATCACCGGATCAGCAACCTCAGCATCTTTTAGCATCTTGTATTCTTTGCATCAGGACCACTCCATTGAAATCTATGCAGGCTCGTCCCTAGAGCATGGAACTAGACTGGAGACTGCTTTGACTGAGAGGTAACTGTTCAACCAAGCCTCTTTGCCCTCTGTGACTTGCTCCCTGCGAGAGTTAGTTTCCCAAAGTGGGCTGAAGTAGTAGTTTACAACTTTTGTTTTAATATGCCTTCATTATATTTTTATATACAACCAACATAGCGGCAGACTTATACATTTTTCTCAATACCCTATGATAAAATCATGGTATACATCACTCATATTGCTTACCCAACTGGGTCACAATGTTATAGTACCTATAATGTGTCTGCATATCAACACTCAGAGAAGAAAAACAACAAAAAAAGAAAAAAAGGAAACAAAATAAAGACAACGTAATAAAGAATAGGCAAATCCAAGCATCCCTCAGTTAAAAACACCCATAGACATCTCCAGTGTTCAGTACATAGTGAGACCAATCTTTAAACTACTGTGATATGAACTGTTGGTGGGTCCAGTCACTTGTTTCTCTCAATTTCACAAGTGAGGGTTAGATTTTGTTGTAGTGATGTTTACACTTTCACAGTTCTGCTCCAGCTAGGGGACGTAAAGTTCGACATTGAGTTCACTTTCACGGAAGCCTTGTATCTTTTTTAGCCTCTACCCTCACTACATATGTGTCCCACACCATCCTGATCGCCCCTCCTCCTGCCCCTCCTCTGTCCAACATGAGCCTTTCGGATTCAGCCAATGCCCATTTACATAAGTCTTTTAGATGTTGTCATATATCTGGTGCAGACACAGCCTTCCATAACATCGCAAAACGACGTTTAAACAATATAAGTGCTAAATCTACAAACTTACACATGTATTTGGTGTTTTTAGTTCGTATCATTATGCCCAATAGGCAGAAGCATCAAACATCTGATGTACACGTCTTGGTGACAAGTAAGTTTGGTGGAGGTAATTAAACTGGGAATATTTGAACCTAGGATTCCTGAATTCTCTCTTGACTTACTCTAGTGCAGTCCCCCATTGTTCATCAGATATCTTGTCCCATGCCTCTCACTAGTAGTTTAGTACTTTTTATAAGTTTGCAACGTTTGACCATGAGCGCTGTCCATTACAATTATTTATTATGTTGAATGAAAAAGCAGTAATGCTTTACACTTTTTCCTTTGATAAAGCCTGACTGCTCAGAGCCACAGCTACCCAGGGTTGAGCTAAGGTTTTTCAAACGAATCTGACTGGACTAAGTACAGGTAGTGAGTTTACTACATAGTGAGGTCTGTAAACTGTTTTCCTCACATTTGTCCCCCTTCAGGGATAAGAAGTGGGCAGAGATAAAATGAAAGAGCCCCAAAAGAATGCCCAAGTGTGTGGGGAGGCCCGAGGTCCATCTCAGTCCAAGGGGAGGGGGTACCTGGGAAAGAATTACGACTCTTCAAAGGCTGTGGTGTGTTATGACTGACATCAGCCAGGACATCAGAGGGGAGACTCAGTGCACCAAGAAACCATCCACTGGTGGTCCTCCCAAGGACATGGCCAATGTGGGATAGGGGTGGAGGTTGTCCCTGGGGATTCCAGAGGGTATTCTGAGGTCACCTTAGCATCAGTGGTGGGTTGGAAATTGAACCCTTGACTGCCTGGCCTCAAAGCAAGGAAAAGTATAGGCAGTGACCAAGAATCAATGGGGTGGAAATCAAGTCTCTTAAGGAGACAGGTATCAGCATAACCATGGCCACGACCAAGCTGGTTTCTCCAGACTAAATAATTCCCAATGAGGTGCACCAGACAGTGAACTCTGACAATGACACAAAGTTCCATCCCATGGCAATGATGGGCTTTGAGTGGGTAGGGGTTACTGGCCTGAAGATGGTGGTGTGTCCCCTGCCAACCCAGTGAGATATCTGCTGGGAAATGACATGGAAATGTCTGCTTAGGCATGTGTGGATGAAGGGGCTAAGCAACAATGTTGGGCCTTCCTAAGTGTGTGTGTGTGACTATCAGTGTACATGCAGCCTTACAGGGAAGTTAAGGGAGCCTGGAGCCTGGGAGAATGACCCAGGCTTCTAAGAACAAGAGAAAGGGCAGGAAGACTGGTCAGTCAGCATCTCAGAGCCCTCAGGCCCAGAAGGAGCCTAACCCTGAGGGGAAGGGACTTGTGCCTGAAGAGGAGAGTGTTACCTTCAGACGCCTGCCAGAGTTGGCAGAACCTCAGGGGGCAGGAGGTCCCTGCAGAGAGGACTTGTGCCAAAGGCAGATGACTTGCCCCATTCTTGAAGGCCTGAGGTTATTTAAGGGGAAGTCAAGAAAAGAGGATGGCAGTGCTACCCATAAGTTACACTGGGAGGAGGGAGTCCTGTACAATGAGGCAAGGGACCCAAAGCCAGGGGCAACTAAGAGAGTGGTGGTACTCCCAAAAGATCCAGAGAATTTCTCTTTAACCTAGCTCATGACATTGCCCTAGCTAGCCATCTGGGGCAGACCATAACCTGGGAGAGGTTGGTCAATCACTTATATTGGCCCCACGTGTCAGAGAAAGTGAAGGAGTTCAGTGGCTCAGTGTCACCTGTGAAGCCAGTGGCAAGACAGTGGACATGCAAACAGCTGCCCTGATACCACTACGTGTTGGGGACTCCCTTTGAGAGGATGGGAATAGGCATTGTTGGTCCCCTTGACCGCAAGACAGTATCAGGGAACAGGTTATTCCTGGTGGTAGTGGACCATGCCACCAAGTACCCAGAAGCAATTCCACTCAGGACAGTCACTGCTCCTGCAGTGGCCAGGGCCCTACTTGGCATCTTCACCAGAGTAGGTTTCAGCTCAAGTAGTCATTTCAGACAGAGACACCAACTTTATATCTGCCTTTTTGAAAGCAATGCGGGATGAATGTGGTGTTACCTACAAGTTAACCACTCCCTATCATCCCCAAGGTTGTGGTCTAGTTTAGAGATTCAACAAGACCATGAAATGCATGATAATGGGTTTACCAGAAAAAATCAGAAGGAGATGGGATGTTCTCCTTCCATGCCCACTGTTTGCCTACAGGGAGGTAAGCCCAACAAGGAGTGGATATAAGGCCCTTTGAACTCCTGTCTGGTCACCCTGAAAGAGGTCCACTAAGGTTTAAGTAAGAGAGGAGGGATGGGAGAAGCCCATCAGAGAGCCAAAACAGGACATAGTGGATTATGTGAAAGGCCTTTGCTCCAGGATGGCAGAGTACATGAAGAAGGCACACAAGAATTTGGAGTCCAGCCAGGAGCTTGTCAAGCACTGGAATGACCAGTAGTCCTACTTGGTAGATTACCAACCAGGACATTTGTTTGTTTTGGAAGCTGTGGCGTCTAGGACCCTCCAAGACAGATGGACTGGACCCTATCCAATTTTGGAAAAGAAAGGGGAAGTAACCTTCCTGGTGGACTTAGGTCCTCCACAGAACACTCACATGGTGTTTTATATCAACAGGTTGAAACTGCACTATGACAGAGCAGACATGACCATACTCATGGTGACAGATTGATGGAAAGAAGAAGAAAGTAAACCTCTTCCTGACTTGCTGTCAAGCAATGGCAAAGAAGGGTCAGTAGATGAAGTAGTCCTCTTCTCCACTGTGACAGAACAACAGCAAAGGGATGATTACAACTTATTGAAACAGCTTAATCATCTGTTCTCCTTGACCCAAGGTCTGGCTAACTTGATGTGTTCATGATGTAAATCTACAAAAGGAGGGACAAAGGGCAGATAAAGATCCAGCACACAAGCCCCCAGAGATACAGGTATACACAGAGGTGTGCAGTTCCTATGGAAAGAGAAGGTAAAGGGGACGCAAGGTCGGAAGTGCCTGATGAATCAAGTCAGGGGATCTGATTTATTAGGAGCAAGAGCCCTCACACACCTCAAGGGGTGTCATGCTTCATCAACATGCAGCTCCTTGTTGGGCCGGCATTGAAATGCCCAACGGGCCCACAGGGGGGCTCTTTTCTGGTGTTCTTTTTAAGCTGCCGACGTGAAGTGTGAGGTGCTATGTGGAAGTGCTGTGAGTGAGTAGAATGATGTATCGTGAATCTAAAAGTAACTGGAGGAAATCACAGAGCGGTAATTTAATGTATGGATCTCTCGGTTATACTAAAAGCAAGTATAGACTAAAGGTGGATATAATGGTCCAAGTTGGCTCTAAATACAGGTGAAGGTCAACATGTTTCTTGCCATATATGTGTCACAAAGATGATCGCAGAAGTTTGTCAGGACTGTGAAAGGTGCAAACTAAACTACTCAAGGGTAGGTCGGTCAGCAGTGCATATATTTCATAAAGCCGTACCTTACCCCAGCTCATTAACGGTATATAGTATACCTCAAGGCAATCGATATATGAACCGACCGCTGGGAAAGTGGGCTGTAGCTCCATAGACAGTAGCGGAGTCCACTTCAAAAGAATTGTTTCGCGGGCAGTTGTCTGTGGAACGACGCGGACAGTTATCTGTGCGACCTACGCTTTACGCAGCGACAACTGTCCGCAGAATGCCACTTTTGAATGGTGACTCCGCTACTGTCTGTGGAACTACAGCCCACTTTCTCAGCCATCAGTTCATATATAGATTGTCTCGAGGTATACTATATACCGTTAATGAGCTGGGGTAAGGTACGGCTTTAGGAAATATATTTTTAATTATTTATTTAAGAAGTTTTATATAGCGCTAGCTCCACCCGGGGGTATCAGAGCGCTTAACATTTGCATAATAATATTTAGGGAATACAGAACAGTTGATATAAATGAAGCATTCATACATGGTGGACTAAAAGAGTCAATTGAGTAATATAGACAGTAGACAGTATAACAGTACACAAGGGTAGGCTCAGTGGTCAGAATAATGGTGGTCAAATATATGCACTGCTGACCGACCTACCCTTGAGTAGTTTAGTTTACACCTTTCACAGTCCTGACGAATTGCCGCGATCAACTTTGTGAAACGTAAATGGCAAGAAACATGTTGACCTTCACCTGTACTTACAGCCAACTTGGACCATTATATCCACCTTTGGCCTATACCTGCTTTAGTATAACGAAGGGATCCATACATTAATATTAACGCTCTGTGATTTCCTCTAGTTATTTTTAGATTCGCGATTAACCATTCTACTCACTCACAGCACTTCCACATAGCACCTCACACTTCATGTCAGCAGCTTAAAAAGAACTCTGGCAAAGAGCCCCCCTGCAGGGCCCGTTGGGCATTGCAGCACCAGTCCAACGAGGAGCTGCCCGATGATGAAGCATGACACCCCTTGGGGTGTGTGAGGGCCCTTGCTCCTGATGGATCAGATCCAGTGACTTGATTCGTCAGGCACTTCTGACCTTGTGTTCCCTTTACCTTCTCTTTCCATAGGAACTGCACACCTCTGTGTATAAGTGTTCATGATATAGACAGAGGTGACAGTTTGCCTGTCAAAAGTAACATTTATAGGCTGTTGCGGTAGGTCAAAATTAGCATTAACACTGTGGTTTCCAAGATGCAAGAGCTTGGGGTGATTGAGCCCTCTAACAGTCTTTGGGCCAGCCCAGTAGTGCTGGTACCTAAGCCAAACCCAAAAGGTGGGAAACCTGAGATGAGGTTTTGTGTGGACTACATGCAGTTACTAAGACTGGCGCCTGCCTGTAAATAGAGGTGATGAGCTCTTGGATAAGATGGGGGCTGCCAAGTACCTAAGTACATTTGATTTGACTTCATGATACTGACAGATAGCCCTCACCCAAGGAGCGAAGGGAAGGTCTCAATTGTTAAATCCTGAAGGCCACTTTCAGTTTAAAGAGATGACCCTTGGAATGAAAAATGCACCAGCCACCTTCCAGAGGTTAGTGAAAAGAGTTCTATTAGGCCTGGAAAGTTTCAGTGCAACTTACCTTGATGATATTGCTGTGTCCAGTACCACCTGGGAGGGACACCTGGTGTACCTATAGAAAGTGCTTCAGGCCTTGCAACAGGCAGGCCTGACTAATAAGGCAAGTGCCAAATCGGGCAAGGCTCGGTGGTGTATGAAGGCCATGTACAACCTCTCTAGCTCAAGATCTAGACCAACCTGGCTTGGGAGGATCCTAAGACTCAGACCCAGGTCAGAGCTTTTCTTGGCCTGCTTTGTCATTTTTACAGTGGAAAGGCTAGTAGCCTCATTGTCAAGTGTAGGGTTCCATGCTGACCACTAAGCAGTGCTAACTTCTAAATCAGACTATTAAGTATGATGCTTCAAGTTATTAAAATAATTATTGCATTAAACCTGACTTGAAGGTCAAGTTGAATTTATAGTAACTTTTGCACAAGTGACAACTTTAGTACGTAGCCACTTTATTGTCCAAAGCTTTCCATTGACCATTTACAGTTCATGACCATGAGATAGCCTTCTACCCTCCTAGGGGTAGGTCTGAATGACTCTCAGGAAGGAATACAAAGGACCTGCCACTGGAAGAGGAGTGACCTCTCCCTGGCAGGAAGGCCAAAGAGGGTGTGAGCCCAAAAGGTGAGTTTTAAAGGTTAGGCAGCATTTGATGGGCAAAATGTGGACAAACACAAGAGGGCTGCTCTTTTGTTCTTGGAGATAAGTTGGCGTCAAGGACACAGGGGCAGAAACTGTTGTCAGGCTGTTTTTTCCGTGTGCGTGTAGCACTCAGGTAGCCACACTTCTAGGTGGGCTAGGGAGCGCAAGACACCAAGAGAAGTGTCCTGCCATTTTGACAGTGGGCAGGATGGTGCATTCTGAGATAGCTACATGCCACACTTCACAGGAAGTTGTCAATAGGTGGAATTGGACCTAGTATCCCATTGGCTAGTAGTTGCTACATCCTCTGAGTGCACAAATTGGACATAAAAGTGTCCCCACACAAAGAGCTGCATACTCCCCTGTAGTGTGTCTGAAGCCAGGGCCAGGAAGGGCAGGGTCTTGTGCACTAGAAAGACCTTTCTTTGAAGCCTCTCTACATTCAAAGGCTAAAATAGGTATAAGTACTGAACCTCTGACACCATATACTCAGAACACTTCTGGACAGAGGACATTCTGCCAGAAAGAAGAGCTGTTGTGCTACCTGGAGGGACTGACACTTTGCTGCTTGCTTTGCTGTGTTGGCCTGCTGCTTCTTGCCTAGGAGTGAGAGGACTGGACTTTACTCTCTACATTCTGCATCTAAAGGTTCTCCAAGGGCTAGTTTAGGCTTGCCTCCTGTTACTGAAGTGTATTAATATAAGAAGGAGTGTAGGCAGAGTAGATGGTGTATCCAAAAGGTAGTTTATTCTTTAGATTAAATTAGGCATCTTAGGTTACAGTAATGGTAGTAAATAAGGTAGTTGTAGCAGTAGCTGCTCCCCTGGAGCAGCATCCCAGCTGCTTAGCCCAACCACTCCAGCTCACAATTCACTCAACCAGACACATCAACATTCTATGACATCACTCACACTGGCTGAGCAGCAAGGCACAGAATACAAAGGAAAGACTAAACATCAAGAAGAGCAGGATATCACATGAATTCTTAGGGATAGCAAAGACTTCACCTGCATCTTGCTACCAGCAACTGGGCTCCTCTGCTGAATCTTGCTCTGCCAAGTGGTGCCAAATCCAGTACTGGGGCTTTGAAAGTGAGGGTTTGGTGCTGCAACCCAAGAGACCTATGCATCGACCCGAAGCGTCGTTTGGAACCAGCGCATCCCTGAGAAATCGACGCATTTCCGCTGCCTGCACTGAAGCCGTGGACAGCATTTGCCACGTGCAGATGCAAAGACCTCAACTTACAAAGGAGCTCTGACTTTGCGAACGCAGTGACTCCAAATCACTGATGCATGAGTCTTAGTCATCGCTTCACCGACATCTGTGATGCACCATCCCCGACTCATACCCTGCCTGGTGTGGCTTCTACCTGATGCATCGTATTCAGCCCAGCGGTTTGACCTTAAAATCAACGCACAGTGCTCTTAACATCGATGCATCAACGAATTTGCCCCACTTCAGAACCGCATGGCCTGTGACAGCGACGCATCAACTCCAGATTTCCAAGCATCATCCTCAAGCATCAACGCATCCAAGTTACTGTCAGTTGGTCTGTATGACTCCTGTATCTGGCCTGTGTTCCATCGTGGTCAGACTGAACTTTGGATTTGCCCCAGTCAAGTGCGACCAGATAGCCCCAGTTGGAGCTATTGACTCCTAAGCACTGCATTTTTTATTTAATCTTGCAAAATTCATATCTTGACTTTTGTATGTTGGATTTTTGTCGTTTTGGTCTTGTTTTACTCAGAAAAATATTGACTATTTCTTTAAACTATTGTGAAGTACTTCTTCCAGGAACCCAATTTCTAACACTATGGATTCCCTTCGGGTAGCTGTTCGCGCTTTACAAATACTGGATTTTATTAACATTTTGACTGCCAGAAAGATCATCCATAAGATGCAGTCTCACTGGAAGCCAACATGTCTCTTGGACATGGCCCGGTGAACAGGGGAGCCATCTTCTGAAGATGCCACACCCTGATAAACACAGCTTTGAACATAAATTAAAGGGAACACAAGTCAGAGTGACATGCTGAAAACATCTTAAGAGGCACTTTGAATAATGGAGATATCTAAAAAGAAAGAGACGGATATGTTCTATGGTCATTCCATATAACATATTTTACATATTTTACATATTGCATTGAATCACATTGCAGACCCATCCTCATTCTCTTTAGGTCATCTTAAACAGTTACAGCTCGACTGGTTGTTGGTGATTCATTGCCAGAGCCTTTATCAACATCAGAACCACTACTGGTAGTATCTTTGGTAGATGTGGACACTACACTTGCTTTTTAGGCAACCTTGCTTTAGAATCTATACTACCATGGTCTCTCTTGGTTTTCATATTTTTCAACATATCTATTGGCATAAGTCTATACTGTGCCAGAGTTATAGCCCATATCATCCCTGAGGCATTTAGATGTGTTTTTATTATTAAATTCTTCTTGGTATTTGGTTGTTACGTCTTCTATTATGTCATAATTGTTATTAGTATTCTCCACCATGTTCATTGTAGCTACTTATTGTTTTACATAATTAATGTCTTTGTTTAGTTTACTCCTTTGATGCTCTGCTTGTTCTACCAAATCTGGCAAATAGAAAGTGTAGGAAAGTAGGATCTGCTTCTTATGGTTACCCCCACTTTTTGCTTGATGTGATGCTGTTTTTGACTAGTCTGACTGGGATCCTGCTAATCAGGACCCCAGTCTATCTACTTTCCCTCTAAACTGTTGTGTTCAGTACCTAGGTACATCCCAGATTGGATACTGGGGTACCCTTGTCAGTCCCTAGTATATGGTACCCATGTACTCAGGGCATAGGTACCCCAGAGGTCTTCCATGGGCTGAAGCATGCATTATGCCACCCATGAGACACCATTCAAAATGGAACTACAGGCCTGCCATTGCAGCTTGTGTAAGTTTGTGCATGCACCACTTACTAAAGATATAGGTTTACTATATCTACGGGTCACTGCACTTAAAACCTATAAGTCACCCCTATAGCAGGCCTTTACAATCTTGAGGGCAGGGTGCTTGGTTCTAAGTGAGAGGGTGCCCCTGCATGAGCAGGACACCCCTGCAGCCTATGGAGTCCATTCTCCCGGGTTGTCAGTGAAGCAGCCATATACTATATAGAGGGGCATCGCATAATCGCGCGATGACCATCTCGAAAACGGCTGCAACGAATCCTATCATGTTTGGTATAAAACATGTTGGAATCATACCCCCACACTGTAAACGGTGTGGGAGGTATGATTCCAAGCACCGGGAGAGCCCTCCGTTAGGCTCTCAGTGTTCCCGGTACCAGCCTTCTAGTCCCGGACAGCACAAAATGGTTGTTGCCAACCAGGGGCACATTTCTGCCCTCCTGCTGCTGAGCCACGCTCGAGCACAGGAAGGCAGAACAATAGGCATCCTGTCACAGGGAGGTGTGACCACCTCCTAGACAGGATTTAGTGTATTAGGGCTGGGTGGGTGCGCTTGCCAGCGTCTGAAAGTCTGCATGAGGGCACATTTGGTGTCCCTGTGCATAGTCCAGTCCAAACCAGTCCTGGGAGCCGTTGGCTCCCGCTCTGGCGCGAAACTGGACAAAGGGCATGGGAGTAACCTCCCCCTTGTCCAGACACTCCCCTGGGAGGGTCCCCTGAATCTTCCTACCCCTTTCCTTAGGGTACTTAAGGGCTTACCTGAGTGTAGGTCCTTAGATTCGTCGTGGACAAGATTCAGAACTGAAACCACTGCTCTCCTACCGTCTGGGCACTCTGGACTGCGCTGGACTTCGTTTGGGCCTGACTTCATCTCCCTTTCAGTCTGCTGCATTGTCTGTGCCTGTGCACCATACAGGATCTGTGCAGGACCTGTGGAGAAACCAAGACACTTGAAGATAATCTCCCTTGAAGTGAAGGAGTCACTTCCGTGCATTTGCAGGCACCTCAACACTGCTGACTGGTCTGCTGATCCCGAGCTACTGCGGACTCCGAAGGGTTTAACAACACAGGTGGTGGTTATCTGTGTCTCCTATGGCCCAAGCTATCCTCTCACCGAGTTTGAGGTCAGAATACCTCGTGGGGGCTGCATTAACCGAACCCCTGTGCACCGCATACTTTTGCAAGTGCATATGCTTATTGGCAACTTTGCGACAAGTGCAAGTAGCCCCAACCACCCGCAACTTCTTCCACCAAGATCTTCAGCCACACCGCCTCGTGGGCACTGTGGCCTGCTCCTGTTGGTGAGCTGCTCAAGGTCCTCTCACAACTCCTGTGCCTCTGGCCTGTAGGTCCATTTGAGGGTTGTCTTTGTTTTCCTTGGGCTCCCCTGATTGCGCGGGGCCTGCCCTGACTCCCCTGCTTGTGGTGAGTCTCCTGGACCTTGCTGGTCCCAACCGTGCACCTTCTTGATTTCCTGCGTGGGTTGCATTTGCCAAGGCTCGTTGGTCCTCCCACTGGACACCGACCACACAGCACTCGACATCCTTCATGGGACAGCTTGCATCTGGGTCCTGGTTTTCCTCAGCATCGCTTGGTCCTCGCAGCTGCAGAGTCAAGGTCACCATCATCCTTCCTGAAGCACCCGACATCAGAGGGCATTTGTCTTCCAAGTCTCCTGGTAACCCCTGAGTGACATAGACTCTGTCCCCTCTGCTTTCAGGTACCCCTCGTCAAGAATCCACTTTTGGATTCCTCCGGACACTTTCTCCTCTTCCAGCAGCGCCACTTCCCTGAAGTACTCCATTGGGTTCGACAGCGGTTTCCGACGCCAATTCACACCCATGCACCCGGCCTCCCTGGGATAGGTAACTTGGGTACCACGGTATCCATGGGTGGGGTGGCTCTCAACCTTCTGTCTTCCACTGGGTTTCCTCAGGGGCCACTGGGAAGGGTCCCTAATCTTTAAAATTCCAACCGCGACTTGCACATAGACTTGTACGTAGCACACAGTCGCGTTCTCACACTGCACATGCTCTCCGTGGGGTCCCTATCTACTTACCTTGGATGGTTCTGTGGGTCCCCAGCAATTCTATGTCCTCTCGACATTGTCCTGACTCGAGTCGTGGTTCTTATACCACTTTCTTAGTATATGGTTTAGTCCCCTCCTGGGGCCCACTGTGTATTAGTGCTATTTACTGTGATTTCTCTGCTAAGGTATTGTGTGCTTTGAGTCTATCTCTGTGTAGGAGATACTGTAACGTACTAAAGAGTGTTCTATAATAAATACATATTTTTATACATACTTTGTGTGGTTTCTTTTCATTTAATCTATACTATAAGATTGCATTCTGGTAAAACAAGCTGCTTTACACACCTTCAAGACTAAGCCTGAAGGCTGCTCTCCTTAGCTAACACTTGGATAGCTTTCTAAGGTTGTCTGAGAACTCTTAAATCACCATAAGGGTTGTCTGGACTGGTGCAAGGTGCCCACTTACATTCGTGGACATCATATACCAGGCCAGCCTCTCACAGAAAGAAATCTAAGTTCTTTCGGGATGAAAGGGACAATAATTCTGAGTACAGACTTATGCCAAAAAATATGACGAAACAATGAGGGACAAGAGAGACCGATGAAGAATAGTTTCTAAAAGCAAAGTTCCCGAAAAGGTAAGTGTAGCATTCACATCCATTGAATGTATCTGCAGTATTGGTTCATATTTGTTACACCGGTTTAATCTTGCCTAATTGTTTAGCATTTTATGTTGTGTTCATTCTGCAACTTTCCCGAAATTCTCCATTATCCACATCATGTAATTTCAAATCTGTTCCAGTAAAAATCCTATCACAGCAGCACAGGAGCAATGCGACCAAACATAATGCAGTTGCTGTTGTTCATGGCACTTGTGTTTTTTACCGCAAAATATATGCCCTTGCATCCAAAATAGATGCAAGGTCGCATTTTGCCATAAAATATAGTGCTAAATGGCAGCTTTCTATTTCATGTTATTTCATATAAATTTGCATATTTGTTCAGGAATTTTACATAATTAGGCAAAAGGTAATATATGTGATTCACCCACCCTTAATTTGGAACAGCACTTTGACAATGAATTACCAACCACCATTCAAGCTGTATTTTTTAGACGAACAAAACAGAGCAAGCGTGCGTCTAAAATGTAATTAAACGCCATAACTGAAATATTTTAAATGGAATGCTAATAGAATGGATTTGCCTCTAATTTGCAATATAACTAACGCTGTTTGTGCTACCAAATCTAATTTTTATTTTTTTATTTTACTTACTTTTACTTATTACACACATACACCTATAGGTACCATTACACGAATATATCTATGACTAATTACACAACATTTTAGCTACCTTAAAGGCCCATTACGATACCGGGCGTAAAAAAATCCGCCACCCATGAAAGCGGCAAAAATCCGCCCGCCTACACCTTCTGAATACCGACCCAGCAATTATGATGCCTCGAACCGAAAACCGCCAGCGGCGGAAAAAACACACAAAATACCGCCCGCCCATGCCCGAGTCGGAGTCAAACCGCCCGCCACGGACGGAAAGACGCACGACAACACAAAACCGCCCGCCCTCACGGTCGAGACACCGCACGTGAAATTACGATCGCACCGACATGAGCGCGGGAAAACAACAAATACACCGCCCGCCAGTGGAAACAACACTGAAGAAAATGGACACGGCAGAAGCCATGGCGGCCACGTCCCTGCACAGAAACAGTCCCGGACTCAAACAAACACACACAACATGGCAAACAAGTCCACACAGCAACCCACGCACAAATACACAGACAAAGTACACATCCCAAAAACACACCACCCCTGGACAAACAAATAAACCACAAAGCCCAGAACACCAGCCACAACACACCTGAAAACAACAGACCATCAGGACACACCCAAACAGGTAAGTACAAAAGCAGCCCCTCCACAGACCACAACCCCTTGCAACATTGCAAAGCAGAGAGGAGAGGAGAGGACACAGTGACACAGCAAGGACAGCAGCACACCACAGATACGCACACATCACACCCACCACCACCACCACCACCAAACACCGGCACCACAAACCCCCTGCACATCACACATCACACACCGCACCAGCACCACAAACACCATGGCATAACACAGAATGCCCAAGTTCACTTCCACTGAGCTGACGGTCATGGTCGACGAGATCGTCAAGGTGCACACACAAATCTATGGCAACCAGGTCCAGCACACACCACTAGCCACCGGAAACAGAATGTGGAACAGAATTGTAGACCAGGTCAATGCAGTCGGGACAGTACCCAGAAACAGAGGAGAGATAAACAAACGGTGGAACGACATCAAAAGCCTGGTCAAGAAGAAGGAGAGCAAAAACCGAGAGCTGGCTGCCACGACTGGCGGAGGGAATCCCGCGCATTACAAGACCTTCAAAGCGTGGGAGGAGAAGGTGTGAGTCATCATCCATCCGGAGATCCTCACCGGATTACCAGGGGGAGTGGAGGCTGGTAAGTACAAACAAATGTATACCAGCACACCGCTATGTACCCACATGCACTACCACCATGCCATAGCTCCGAGGGACAAACACCCCCATGTCCAGTACACAATACACAACACATTACTCACACATGCAACAGGCACCACCACCCACACACAGCCCAAACATATCAACTAACAAAACCATGGGGGCATGTGTACACCCAGCCAGCCACGTAACCACCAACAGGTCCCCTAGTACTCCAGAAGCGCCACAACGAGCACCCCCACACCCATGTGGCAGCCGTAGCTGCACTAACCGACAAGTAACAGGTAAGTAGCAGCAACACAAAGCGCAGTGGGTGGGAGGGGGACAGCTGAAGTACAACACCCACCAGGCCCCTAGTCCTACAGCACAGCAAGGCGGAGCACCCCCACACCCATGTGGCAGCCGTAGCTGCACTAACCGACAAGTAACAGGTAAGTAGCAGCAACACAAAGCGCAGTGGGTGGGAGGGGGACAGCTGAAGTACAACACACACCAGGCCCCTAGTCCCACAGCACAGCAAGGAGGAGCACAGCCCACACCCCACACCCACGTAGCAGCCACAGCAGTGCACACCGGCAGCCGACAGGTAGACATCCCGCCCCAGGACAAACGGTGTCAGTGGGTGTCCAGCCATCACCACGACCCATAACACCGCCCCCACCCCCACAGACCTGCAACATGGAGCACCCCCCGCCCATAACCATGTTGCATCCAGTCCAGTGCACGCTCAAAAACAACCTGCAGGTGGGAAACTGGACAGGGCGGGATGACTGGAGGCATGAGGACTGAATTACGACTAACACATGGGATATGCAAAGTAGCAGAGGAACACGCAGCACTGCTCCCTGCCACAACCATGTGAACAATGTGCACACGGACATGAACCACAGAGTCACACCCCACATGACCCATCACAGACACAGCAACACCCAAGGAGCCACGTCTGCATGCACAAGTCACACTGATAACAGAACCACACGGCAGCACAGTGCAACCCATCACACACAACTGCAACACCATCGAAGTCCTGTCCATGTAGCCCCCACTGCCTGTCAACAACACATCCCACAACTATGCCCATGTAAGACACTAGACGCAACAGCGTGGAACAACAGAAATGCACACGAACACCACTGGACCCATCAAACACACAGACACACAATGCACATACAACATACCATCCATCTCATCCGTCAGCCCCAGTCACATGAAAGGTATGTCATCCGAACAGCTGGTCCACATACAGTAGTCACGCAAAGAAACATGCCCATGAAAAATCATGTGCCAGAAGTGAATGAAGCGCACGTCACACTGTGAGCAACTACACACATAACATGGGCCACACACCCCCGAGCACTGCAGTGATGCACATGGCACAGAGCAGCACGCACACCAAGGAATTGGACCATCTGCAATACGTCGTGTGGCACACAACCATCACTCACTCATAACAATGCGTCCAATTACATGGCCAGAAATCACAACAGACAGCAAATATGCAGGGTATGTCAGACATACACACACCTCAGACCATGCACTGTCATGTTGCCACAACACATGTCACGTTCTGCACCCATGGCACCCAGTATGTACCCCAAAAGCATAGTACATCTCAAATGCGTTTCAGGGTGCTGACCCCCATCATGCCACCTGCGTGTCTAAGCGTTCCATATGAACCGTCTAAGCGTTCCATATGAACCCCAAGATCATAGTACAAACCAACCTCCACGATGGGTCTGGAGTCCGCATACACCAGAGCCACAAAAAGCAGGAGCACAGCAACACACCCATCGGCATTGCCATCCGTCCCATGCCACATGTCCACAGCACACAGTCCCATTGGCATGCCCACACAACAACAAATAGCACAGCCACACACACGGCTCCAGGAAACCTGTGCACGACTATGCACGAACTGTGGATGTCAGACAACCTATGCATACTTTGTCATGTGCAACACAATAACATATCTCATTCCCCCCACAGGTGACGAACTGCTGGATGCTGGAGATGGAGACAGCAGCCAGCACAGCCAGCCTGCAAGCCCCCAACAAGGACTCACGGATGTGGAGGATCTGTCCTCCGATCCGGACACGGACCACCCAGCAGGCCCATCTGGTGTGGCAGGGCCCAACCGCACCCCAGGCACCCTCCCACCCACCAACCCATCATCCAGGGCTGATGACCACTCACAGCCCCCTGCTGCCACTGTCGTAGCGGCCACTACCACTGTTGTGGCGGCCACCCCCACGCTCGTTGCGGCCACTCCCACTGCCGCAACCACCACCACGTCATCACTGGCCCCAGCCCCAGCGCAAGTGGTGGTCCGGCCGACTGGGTCCACCCTGGGAGCCACAGCAAGGCCCGTGGTGAGCAATGTGGCTAGTGGGCAGGTCGGTGGCAGCAGTACTGGTAGGAGGAGCAGGGCCAGGCCAACGCCAACTGTGCCTGGGAGCCAAGCCCTGCCGCCAATCGACAGAGTCCTTGGGGCCTATGAGGAGGCCCAAGGCGAATGGGCCAGGTCGGCAAGCGACACGCGGGAGGTCCTTGCGGTGTTGAGGTCCATGGACGCCCACATGGCCCGAATCGCGGACCTCATGGGCCAGCTGGTGGTGGGGGAGGGCACAAGCAAGGCCAGCAACACCACCTCCGCCACCACCTGCTGTGGCGCTGGGTCGTGCAGCATCACGTTCCCCTGCGTCCACAGCGAGTGAGCACTCCTCAGCCACCACCAGCGGAACATCAACACCCCCTCCCAAACGTGGAAGGGGCCGTCCTAAGTGGAAACAGGTGTCCAGAGAGGACTTCGCCCGCACCAAACGCCAGTGAGTCAGCCAGCCACCTTGACCACCTACTGCATTGACTTGGAATACGATCCTAGCCCACACTGCCATGTGAATGGCATGTGTCTGTTGGACTGTGGACAGAGAACTCCATGGGTACACCTTGACCATCACGCAGCCATGACCGTCAACTCATTGTCACAGCATGCACCACATTTGTCATCACCTTGCACACAATCACATGTCACCGCTGTTAATAAATACATGCTTGATCACAATCGGCTTAATGTGTCCTGTGTTTATTCCACGATGTGCAATCGCCACCATGAGCAGAATAGCATCTGCTGTGTGGCATGTCGATGGGACAGGAGAGGCTGCAGGGACCTAGGGGTGAAAAACAGAACAAGAGTACATTCAATGAGTGTGTCACACACTCATCACACAGTACTTGTCACCAACTACAAGCAATGCACACACATCTCTGAGAGCAACAGGGCACAATGCTACAGCCACTGACAGTGGCATACCAACCTGGACATGGACCATTGACACACAGCACTCAGTGAACAAAAGGCCCCAGTAACAGAGCACACATACACCTGCACAACTACAGCCACATCAGCCGTCGTACATGGTCACTCACCGTCAAGTGAAGTAGCGGGCGATGAGCTGCTGACGCACATTCACAGCATCATCCTCTCCACTGTCCTCTTCACTGGAGCTGTCCTGGTGTGCAGGCTGGGGCCCTGGTTGATCTCCGTCATCCACAATTAGGGGGATCTGCTTCCGAATGGCCAGATTGTGCAGCATGCAGCAAGCCACCACTATCTGGCACACCTGCTGTGGGGAGTACGCCAGCGCCCCCCCGGTGCGGTCCAGGCATCTGAACCTGGACTTGAGGAGGCCAAAGGTACGCTCGACCACACGTCTGGTCCTCCCATGTGCCTCATTGTAGCGGTCATCTGCTGGGGTCCGAGGATTTCGTAATGGACTGAGCAGCCAGGGCCCATTCGGGTAAGCCGAGTCACCTGGGCGTGGGGGACACAGAGAACCGTTGCAATTCAAACAGGACAGTAGACAGCATCCTTAAGCCAGCACGCTACACAACTCCACATACTCACCGACAATCCAGCCACGGTCCTGTTGCAGATTGGTCATCAGTCGCGGTAATATGCTGTTTCGCATGATGTGCGCGTCATGGGCCGAGCCTGGGAACTTTGCACACACGTGGGAGATGTACATGTCCGCAAGGCACACCACTTGCACATTCAGGGAGTGCGTGTGCTTCCGGTTGCGGAAGAGCTGCTCAGTGGCCTGAGGTGGGACAAGGCCAACATGGGTGCAGTCAATGGCACCAACGACGTGTGGGATCCGTCCAAGGGCATAGAATGCACCCTTCACTGACGCCAACTCACGTGCCCTGGGGAATCTGATGTACCTGTTCCTGTACAGCATCATGGCTGCCAGTACATCCCTCAGCACCATGCTGAACATGGGCTGGGACATCCCACCTCCACTGCCCACTGTGTGCTGGAATGTCCCAGTGGCGAAAAAATGCAGTGCAGCCATCACCTTAGCCGTGGGGGTGAATGCTGTCGGATACACCCTGCGAGGACGGAGGTGGGGTTCCAACATGGCACATAGTCGATGCAGGGTTGGTCGATCCAGACGAAATTTCCGGATGATCTCAGAATCCTCCATGTCCGCCAACAATTGGTAAGGGCGGTAAATGTTTGGTCTCCGCCTAGGAAAGATGGAAGTGGACACATGTCAAAGCAACACGACACATGGCATTTTCACATACACATAACTGATATGACAGAGCAAGAACATGAGTCACAGAACAGCTGTCATGCAGGGACAGCACAGCCACAATACACTTACACAGGTCTCCCACCAATAGCAATGGGCAGTGACACAAACCATTGCTATGTGCATGCACATGGGGATCCAGGCCTCAATGACCTGTGAGGCGTGCTGATGGGGACTGACTGCATATTCGGCAAGCGGCAACACCACGGCAACATGACTGGCTGCTGTGCATCACACTGCTTCCGAGGCTGGATGAGTATGGCACACACCAACGACGATGTGGGCACAGGCTGAGCAGCCAAGACAAGTGGGACCTGTGGCACGAGGGGATATGAGACAGTCATTGGTGTCACCACTGCACCCTATGTGCAGCACTGTACGGATCACACCTCCAGAAGCATTGTCAGGTGTACACATTGACAGCCCCATGCCAACACGGCTGTGTGCTTGCAAATACACATCACATGTGACACGTAACCTTGCACGTGCCAAGTGGCAGATGTACATAGTGAGAGATGACATGCGTGTGCATATGCGTATACCATGCACCCATGCCAATGTGCAGATGATGACATGCTAACAGACATGTGGGGGCCGGCCACTGGCCGTCCCTGCCTATGCACACGGCATGTTGTGGCCCTGTCCATTGTGCACCTGCACCCACACGCACATCATGGCCACACCTGCAGATGCAGTGCGCACATCATACTGTGTGGTGCACATGGCATCAGCGGACTGTCACCAACATGGGCCAGGCCATTACGGCCAACTCCGATGACCCTCGCGGTTGCACCCTGCGTGTTCCACCATGGAGGTAGGCGTCCCGGGCCAGCTGGGTGCAGGCCAACGTCTGCAATTGCCAATGCAGGTCTCAGTGCACTTGTTGCTCGTGTGAATGTCAGGCTGGGCCATGCTGCCCCTCTCAGTCCCAGCAAGCCTGGCCTGCACATTGACTGCACAATGCCAGTAGGTGACAGCACCGACTGCCTAGTGGGTTACATGTGTCTCCTGTTCAGGACACCCCGGATGAGCGCTTACTCTGCACTGTCTATTGGACACACCATGACTCGTGATAGGGATGTGTGTGAGAGATAGTGGCACTGAATGTGACCTTCGTTGCGGGGTGGGCCATGCACAGGGCGAGTACGCTGATGGTTGCGCAGTGTTGGTCACAGTGGGTACACCCACACAGATGTGTTGCCTTGTGATCTTCTTCTAGGTCAGCCTGACAATGGACAGTAGATGTGGGCAGGCTACACATTGCTCGATGTGCTGTCTATGTGCATGTGCATTCACACCAGGCACAACTGCCCCTGCACATGTGACCCCTGCTGCACTCTGTGCTGGGTCTGTTGAGCTGATGCACCGTCTGTGCGTGGGGCAGACAGCTCTGCTCAGTTCCGTCATTGCCCATGACATCACTTTGCCGCAGGTGACATGGTTCATGGAGGGCCCACATGTACGCGTGGGTGGACTACACAAGACTGTCCAATGGTTATCACCCCCAGTCAGTGCTTCGAATGGGAAGTATGTGGTGCTGGTACTCATTTCGCTGTGTCGAGTGTGCGGGGCTAGGTGCGGGGCTACATGCAAGACATGGGTAGGTCATCGGCTTATCTACTAGTTGCAATGCACACGAGACATGTCTATTTCTGACCACATCAGGGGCATTCCTTAAACTAACTGAAAGTCAAACAGTTATCTTTTACACTGTCCTCATGGCCTCCCCTCGCTCACACCTATATGCATTTGCACATGAGAAGCTAGCGCATGCACAAGCAGCTCCAAGCTCGCCCCAGAGAGGCCAAGGAGTGTATGTGTGGGTCCAGTTGTACATGTGGTCTGTCTCACGGTATGATTAGTGGCGTTACGCCGTCCACATGCGTGGTGCCCCGACTCGAGACCCGGGCAACATTGACTATGCATGACAGGCTCCGCAGTCCGGATACACCACCTGCAACACACAGAGGCTGTAGCTGCCCTAGCGGGCCAGTCCGCGTTCAACTGGAGCTCATGGCCCCACACATTCACTCTTTGGCCTCTCTGGGGCGAGCTTGGAGCTGCTTGTGCACGCGCTGGCTTCTCTGTTGCACTGGCATGTAACGTGTGTGGGTGTATTGTCAATGGGTGGGATGGCGCGAGCCACCGTCCGTGACGTCACTGCTGCTTGTGATGTGTGCGTCCCCCACTACTTCCATTTGACTTGTGCCATACTACACATTGTGGATGTGTTGCCTGCGTGATGTGACAAGGATGAGCGCGCCATGAGCTCTCACCCACCATGCTCTACTGCCATCCCGTGCCCTGGATTGCCTGTGCAAGTGGACGATGTTGGGGATACACCAGGTCGACAGGGGATGTGAGTGCCTTGGCAAGGGCCTGGCGGACGCGCAGCAGTATCCGGCATGTCCACGGAGGGTGGGCTGACGTCTACACTTGATGCGGCATTGTTCGTGTGCCCGCCTGTTGTGCACACACGAGTTCACATTCGTCACCAGAAAGGTGGTCTTTACAGATTCCCAGGAGTGCGCCAATGTACTGGTCCTGAGTCCTCCCAACACAGCGTGTTTCAACATTGCATGTGCGCACCTACCCGTCACACCAACCCACCTGAGCCATGCGTAACTCCCGCTTCACATGACACATGTGTGTCTCCCACAGTTGTGCTACACATTTGAGTTGACATCCAATGACAGTGGACTACATGGTCATCTCATGACTGCCGTGTACTTCACACACTCTCATCCTCTCTCATTCGTACTTGTGAAATGAATCAGCAGAGACACATTGTTGCTTCAAGCCATGTATTGGGACTAATGTCCTCTGTGATGCAGTATAGTGAACACTACTGGCAGCGAAGTGCATGTGGAGGATATACTCAGCATGATTACACATAGCATAGGGTGTAGGGGTACAGTGATTAGTTGTTGACTGTGGGATGTGGGCTTCAGAGTTCCAAATGCTTAGCCGTTGGTGTGCTAATGTACATTTGCCAATTACTGTGGTGCTGCTGACTGACACAGACAGTATACATTTAGCCTACCAGTCCGCTTGTCATCATGGGCACAGTGCATCTCCGTTCCATGTTACAGGTTTGCTGCTATGGTCACTCATACACACGTGCGTGGAGGTGACATCAGGGCATGGGCTTACGTGCATGCAAAGGCGTCCCACTTGTTGTTGCGATGTGGTGGGTACTGGCCATGTCACAGTCACTGGGCTCATGTTGTTGGTGGCTGCACTTGGTGTACATGCAAAGGTCCTGGCACGGACGTTCAGAGGGAGGTGTGGTGACAGCTCTCACATACTGCAGCAGGACGAATGCTGTCCACTGACCGGTGCATATGTTCATGGGCGCAGGATCCATATCATGGCATGGTTGTACGTGCAGTTCTGTCCATGTGGTTGCCATACACAAATCCCATGCCTCTGCCTCCCCCTGTTCATGCAGAGTTACTGGATGTGATGAGGTACAGGGTGCATTTCCCAATAAGTATCAGATGTCATGGCAGTGTAGTTGTTGTTGTGGTGTCAGTTGCAGGTTGCATGGTGTAGTAGTTGTACTGGTAACTGCCTAGTCCGTGCGTAAGCCACGCATGGGTACGGTGTGGGTCATCATTGCTCAATTGGGGGTCTGGCGATGGGGCCCGACGAATTGACAGGTTGTCAGGAATGCAATGCCTACCAGCAGGGCTTCCATGGCATTGGTGGTGGACATGGTTGCCAGCCAATGTAGCGGATGGTGGCTGTCAAGGTGTTGGTCGTGAGTTGTCCCTTGTAGGAGCATGATGGGACATGTTGGATGGCATTCGATGTAACTGTAATCCATTATCCGTCGTGTGGAGGCACAGTGGTCCCATTGCAGTGTGGGTCCGATAGTCGCCACATACGCCATGCCCCCATAGGCTGAACAGGCCCTGTCGTGGGCGTCCAGGGGGTGGAATAGTTGTAGCAGGTCCGCCCTTGGACATGCCGGGTTGGAGAGACATAACTCCACAGGATGGTAGAAGGGACACCTCCGACAGTAGAAGACGGGGATGACGCAGCTGAACAATGCGATGCGGTAAGTTAGTCGGTAACTTACGTTCAGCAGGGCCAGATTGTCACATCCCAATATCTGTGTCAGGTTATGTTTGTACAGCTTGATCTGTCCGGCGTAGTTGGGTAGGTGTGGTGCAAGTGCCATTTTGCTGCAGGGCGCTGTGGTGGCGTGCTCCGGCTGTCTGTGCAGTCTGCAGAGTGCAACCTCCGATGTTGCTGGGAATTCTGTAATGGTCGTAGGGAGGCAGGACCTGTGTTATGTTGGCTTGTGCGGAGGACACGGGCCCTCATCCCACATGCTTCTCTGAATGGTCAAGGTCAGTGGTGTCTGACTCCTTCCAGATTACTTGCATGTGAACCACATGGGGGAGTGTTATCATTTCTTCTTTCCGTTGTGAATGTTCTTTGGTGTTATGCGCTATCTGCCCTGTGGCCGCTTCCCTCTGCATGCCTGCGTTGGGCTTTGTTTGGTGCAATTACTGTTTTCTCCGGCTTGTTTAGTCGGGATGTGGTTTCAGAGTGGGAATGGAAGGTCATTCGGTGCTGTCTCCTCTCCCGTGTGTGGGCAGCAGGCTGCTTTCCCGCTGTACGTTGGGCCTTGTGTTTTAATTGGTCCCACCTGTTGTCTGTCCCCGGTATCTTTGATGTTACGTATTGCATGTCTTGTTATTGGGTGCAGGGTGGCACCGGTGTTTCTGTGTGGTTCTGGCGTACCTTTTCCCGACGGGGTCCATATTCTGCTGGGTGATGTTGCCTCCGCTGTGTGCTTCGCCGTGTTTTGCACACAGGGGTGTGTCCTAATGTGGCGTGACGTCACTGACATGTTCGGGTCAGTTGTGTGACGTCAGGTTGGCAGCAGTGAATTGCCGGTTGGGGACATGACTGTGGCAGGGCTGTCACGTGACATGTGCGTTCCTGGGTGGTGCTGGTGTGTGTGGTGTTTGGTTGTGACCCTGTGTTGTTTGTGTGCGGCGCATGCATTGCGCTGCCGTTGGCCTCTGCGTTGTGCGCATGTGTGGGTGCAGTGGTGGATGTGTCGTGTCCACGCAGGGGTGTCGGGGTGGGGGCCATATGCAGTTGTCCCGCCCTTGCACTGTGTGCGCTGTTTGCGTGCCCCTGTTGTGTGTCTGCCTACCTGCGTCGCCGCGGTGCGTTGACTCCTGGGTGCTGCATCAGGTAGAGCATGGGGAGGGCCTGCAGTGCTGGATTCATGCTCGGGGGGGTCGCCTCTTCGGTGTCTGTGCTCAGCGTTCGGGTTTCCGCCTCACTTTCACGTGCGGTGTCTCTTAGCCGTGGGAGCTGTTTGTTTGCGGCATCGTAATTTGTACGCCGGGCGGTACGTGATTTCGTCTGGCGGTGTGTCTCCATTGGGCTGCGCCGCTACGTGAGCGGGCGCACTTTGATGGCGGACGGCGTCGCTGGCTTGCCGGCGGTGTTTGGCTGCCTTTTCACATCGTAATTTAGCGGGCGTGTGGGCTGCGGCATGCGGGCGGTAACTGGTGGTTTTTGCATCCGCCAGCACGGCGGTGGTGCTTCCGCCCGCCATCCTAATGGGCCCCTTAGAGTCTTAATAAGGCACTATAAACCACAAAAAACGTGCCAGCTGTAATATAATAGGAAATCATATGGTGGTTTTGAAGCTAATGAAATGAACTAAATGAAAGATATATGAAGTTTACTTCAGTGATGTGACTGAAATTTGTTTAAGAAGTCTTAATGATTTAAAGTCTCTGTACACCAGTTCAAGAAGAATTTAATAAAATATGTGACACTGGATTTAACATTGACTTTGATTTTTATTGTATGGAAGGAATATAGACGATGTTTGTAGCTTCAACCTTCAAATAGATACACACACATATCTATCTATCTATCTATCTATCTATCTATCTATCTATCTATCTATCTATCTATCTATCTATCTATCTATCTATCTACCTACCTATCTGTCTGTCTGTCTATCTATCTATCTATCTATCTATCTACCTATCTATCTATCTATCTATCCGTATCACTTTCATTATCTAAGGCATACTTTGTTATGCAATTACATAAGTATGTTGAGGTACCAATGCAGTATATCTCGTGAGAGTATTAAAACAATTAGATGCCACCACCAGGGACCAGGAGCGGCATCTGATAGTAGTATTGATGATGCAGTATCATATCACTTATTTGTGCTTAATGATATGTTAATCTGTAACCCGCATAACCACTGCTCATATGATTTACACCTGATTTACACCTGACTTATTCATTTTTTCAAATATTATTTCACACATTATTTTTTACATTGTTTTATATTAAGGTTTAGTAAAATCAATGAATCATATATTTTGATTAACTTTAGTTAACCTAAGTGCGCTTTTACATTGTTTTGAGTAGGCTTAGATGTTTGAAATAAACATTGTATTTTTCAGGGGTGTGGAATTTAATAAAATATCTACTTGTCCATGGGACAGATTGCTTTATAAATCTACTTGTCCTGTAACAAAATCCACTGGTCCCTTCTTCCATACCATGCAGTATGGGAACAAATTATGGCAGCAATCTCCTTATATAAGAGCTCTGATAATAGCCTGTCTGATTATGCCAGAGCTCACACCATAGTAGAGCTTGAATACTAGCAATTCCCTTATTTTGCTACCTTTTCGCAGAGCACCATATTGGGGCTGGAGGTATTGGTACCAATAGCTCCCCCTGGTTGGAATGCCGTTTGAATCTGTGCAAACCTATTAACTTGCATGTTTGATGGGTTTTCATCAGCTCGTCTCTAATATTTTCCCATACAGATGAAGGTTGGAAATGTACTCCTGACAAGGGCAGAAGTAAAACTTCTCCCAGAGTTGGGGAAAAAGTGACTGGTTGGAATGTGAACTTTTAACTGCTCAACAGATTTTCGCATGAGCAAATCTACACAGGCATATTTGCTTGTGCTAAAATACAGTTCACAAATATTTTCTAGGAGTACGATTTCCTGACCTGCTTCTGTAAATTCTTGTGAATTAATGAAAGCCATAAATCTGCACTAATGCATGGACATATATCTTTGGTGCATTTTTGTGACTTTTATTACGAATTGTGCCCCTATTTAGGTCTGGCGTTAACCAAGATCTTTGTTTTTATTAAAATTCTATCTCTCTATCTCTATCTACCGGCTGGCTTCACTGTAAATGACAGAATTCTTCTCTTTCACAAGGAGCATATCGGCGCACAGCGTAATTTTGTTCAGTGCCGGGAAATACTGTGGCAATGTGAGATTTTTGAGACCAAAAATATTTTTGCTTTTGTCAATGTTTGTTATAATGATGAGGGCCCAGCAGCTCCCACAACAATAAAGGTTCACAAAAACCATGCCAAACCAAGACACACATTGACAAAAGGCTGACTACCAATATCATATATATTGGATTTGCCAATGCTTGTTTATTTTCCTGTTTCCCATAATTTTGTTGCAACTGGTTATACTGATTTTCCATTATGAATATTTTGGGGAAATACTAACATGCATCAACATATTTTACTAAATGATGCTTCAAAGAAATGGTACCTAAAATTTCACAGTAGTTTAGCAAAATGTTTTTTTCCTAGCTGCATTTTTTTTATGAACATTTTATTTTGAAAGCAAAGAATGATCAATCTTGCTTTCAAGCATTTGCATATATTTGCATCTAATCAGAAAGCATTGTGGAAGTATTATATGTAGCCTCATATTGTTAGACTTTGCAAACTTGTCTACACTTTTGTATACTGGAACCACTGTTAGTAGTGCAGTCTGAACTTAGAACATTTCTTTAGTGTGCTCACCCTATTAATAAAGGATTTGTATTAATGAACTATAAATACAAGTTAGAATAGCATTAACTCATGGACACAAATATTACCTTGACTGAAGATAATGCCCTTGCCTGACCCATAATGTTATATAGTATTCTGGCAGCCAAAGTGCTTGTGCTGCAGTGGTTTGGGCCTACTTGACCCAAGGACAAAATAAACATGAAAACCTGTTGTCCTTCTCCCTAAACAGTATGTCCTGGGTGTTGTGCTATTGGAATGCCACACCGCTGCATTTTTGCTTGGTATGTATACACTTTTTTCTATTTCAGGCACCAGAGTAACCATGAGCTCATTTTGAAATGTTATTCTTTGTTAGCCTACAGCTTAAAGGTCTTAAAGTAGCAATTAACTAGTTTGGACAGTAATTTCAGTGCCTGCATGTAATGGAAAACTGAGAAGGGTTGTACGATACAACAATGATGCCTTAACCACAGATGTGT